>OX419586.1:14163126-14461651 GCA_948473455.1 Teleiodes luculella
TTATCGCATTAATCCCTGCGATACCACACGGAACAAGCTAAATCATCCTTGCAGCGCGTTTGCCGCCAACTCGCTAATACTAACTGGGTAGAACTGTGACAAAGCATTCAAGACTGCGCGGCCAAAGGCAACTTCCGTGGTGTGTACGCGGGAAACAAAACGGCCCTTGGCCCTTCGCAAAGCAAGATATAGCTCCATTGAAAGAAGCCGATGGTTCTGTCATTACAGACAGTGACCGTCAGCTTGGCCGCTGGGCAGAGCACTATTCTGAGCTTTATTCTCGACCAGTGGAGATCAGCCCTACAGCCGTGGATCTAATTCCGAACTTACCCATCATGGCTGAGCTAGATGATTTGCCCACTGTAAGAGATCTTCACGAGGCCGTGAAGCAGTTAAAATGCGGTAAGAGTCTATTTATAATTTCTCTCGTTTTCGCTCCCAGCGTTAGACCACGGATATAATTTTCACCCTTCGGCAACTTCAAGAGATGTGTCGGAAACGGAGAACCCCCCTGATGATTGCCTTCGTTGACCTTAGTAAGGCCTTCGACACAGTTAGCAGGGAGGGACTCTACATTGCGCTTGAAAAAATAGGATGTCCCCCAAAGCTGGTCAAATCCTGCCACGAGGATAGTGTCGAGCAATCTCTCCCTCGATAGTGAGATCGACATCCGTATCGGCAGGGCCGCCACAACGTTCGGTAGGCTACGTTCAAGAGTATGGAATAATAAACACCTTACAGTAAGGACATTTATCAAACATGCGTTTTGAGCATACACTTGTACGGAGCTGAAACCGCTGGACGTCGTACGCCAAGCAGGAACGTCGACTAAACGCATTTAACATGTGTTATCTTCGAAGCATCCTCAATATATCATGGGAGGACAGGGTAACGAATGAGAGAGTGCTGGAAATTGCACAGCTTCCCAGCATCACCGCTCTTCTCAAGCAGGCAACGTTGATGGCTGGGGCATATGCATCGCATGAACGGTGCTCGCTTGCCCAGGCAGGTTTTGTTGAGCCAAGTGGCTTTTGCAAATCGTCCTATGCTTCAGTTTAAGGATTGCGCCAAACGTGATATGATCGCATTTAACAATCGAATAAAAAAATATTCAATCGCCTTTTGTAAGAAGAGACCGCGTCTGATCGCGATCACAAATTAATCTCGTGTATTGTGGCGCACACTTGGGGAGGCCTATGTCCAGCAGTGGACTGCTACGGGCTGATATGATGATGATGATATTATCACCGGTAGATTTGATCCGCGAGATCGCGGGCGTAAATAAACAAAGAATGACTGAATGATCATCGCATAAGGGCGAAAGTCGAATTAGGGCTGTTTGTCATATGAGTTTAAATAATTGAAAGTTTCACTAATAAGCGTATTTCAAATAGGTCTCTTTGTAAAGATTTTTTTTTAACGGTTTTGTCATAGGGCTGTTCGCTATTTCCTGCTGTATAAGGTTTACAGTTACGAGTCTTTGTGAGGACCTAGATCACAGCCCAAGGAACATGATGGTGTTAATAACTCAATTTCCTAGAAAATTGAGATTCGCCTCTATGCGATATCAGCGACGAATTATTATAAGTTAAGAATTCCTTTTACGGAAGCCTTTTTCTTTTCTATGTGTACAATAAAATAGGTTAAAAAAAATGTACTTTTATGCTTCATATAATTATTTTCAGCTACCTATCTTACAATGACAGAAAAAAAGGGAGATAAAATCACTTACCATAGAATGTCTCAGAAATCGTACTAAAATGAACCAAATTATTTGAAAACTACAGATCATTTATCTTAATAAACTTTGGAGCTTTAATGTACAGTAGCCAGCGCATTTAAGTAAACACTTTGTCCTCGAGAAAGCCTTATTGTGTAGAGTTAGGGGTGTATTTCGTAGTGCGAATGTCCAGTCACATTTCTGGTTACTGTACTGTAAAACTCTCTAGACAGCAACAGGATACATTTCATTACTTATTATCATGAGAGACTTTGCTACTACGAGTACCTACTTAGACCTATTTACACGGAACGACAACTAAATCACTGCTGTTGTCAAGATTCTATCTTAAACCATTATGAAATCCTACCTAATAATGATTTTTTTATAAAAAATATAAGTACTTAAAATGTCGAAGTCTGTAATTGTTTACTATTAAACTACCTATAGGTACTAACTGTAACATATAAGCTAATCTGCAGCTATTCACCCTGATTTCAGGGTAGGCTCGAGCCCCTCGGTGGGCACATTTAAGAACTGTTAATGACGATTAGCTGTACTGTAACATAAGTTAATTTATATACGTGATAAATTGCAATCAGGGAAGCAAGTGACTTTACTAATTTTAGCACGTTCGTGTACGTAGTACTTTTCTGTGGCATTCATTTAAAGACTTTTATATAACTGTAATAAGAATAACAAATTATGATATAATAAAAATAATAATTAATAAATAATTATAATAGTCATATATTTTCACAGGTTTCTGAAAATGTATTGTTGCTTGCTTATTATTATTTATTTATTTATTATTTATTATTAGCTATACAAATACAGAATACTCAGTACAGATTTTGCAAGAACACTTAAACATTAATTAATTATTTATTTTCGTATAAAGTAATGCCAGTTTTGATCTCTATCTATAACTATATAATAAAACTGTAGAGATCGAAAATCTGTAAATAGAAAAAAAGCTAAAAACCTAATCAACAGAATCTAAGTGATATAAAACATATCCAGACATTTTCCAAATTTTTCGTTTCTCTGTTTGTCTGTTTGTACGGGTTAATCTCCGAAACTGTTTCACCGATTTGAATGAAATTTTGCATGGTGGTACCTTATATTATGCTTCGTCAACATCTTAGATACGTTTTACCACGGGTAAATATTATCTCCTTTCTACGGAAAACTGTGTACGGAAAAGTCGATAAACAACGCGGGTGTAGCCGCAGTCGGACAGCTAGTCATGAATAATTTAATAAATTATTTGGACTCTTTGAAGCAGCTGCGTTTTCTGCGGCCAGTGTGAATAACCACGCATGAGAGGGGCGCGGTACAGTTAGCCGCGATATTTACTATCACAGCCACAACGCGCCCGCCCACGCAAAACTGTCGCAATCGCGATGCGTACGCGCATGGGAACAAGTGGTTTTGATACTAGAACCCAAAAAAGTTTAAAAATTACGTATTAAATAAGGAATGTATATAAAAACAGTCAGAAAGAATATACAAGGCAAACCATAATACCGTCCGTACTGACTGAAATAACGGAGAGAGTTTTTTTTAATTGACCTTTGCTTGTGTCGAAAAAGTACAACGAATCAAGTTTTACCGGACTTGGACAGAGAGAGACAGACTAACAAACAAATGGACGGAAGGACAGATGCACGACTGATTCTATAAGAGTTCGTTTTTTTGTGTTTTGCAGGTAAAACTTTTAATATATTGAGTCAGAATGTTTGAGCCGCCTGTGGCTTTTGACATGGGTCATGTAATGACTGCGGTGGTTTGTGGGGTAGGTTTATCTCGAAACCCACACGCTAAAGTATAGTAAGTGTATCGAGTCTGTTGAAAATTCCGATTCGTTTCCATAAAATTATGACTTCTGGACAGTGGTATTTTTGACACTTGCCTTGCTTACCTTCCACTTATTTCGATCTAGACATATTTTTTCGCTTCATCCACATTCATAAATCTCACCACGCATGCCCGTCGATTTAGAGTATTCTTGACTGATATAACCTTTCTTCAGACACTTTATACTCTTGCGATTGCATATATTTTTTAAACCTACCAATATTGCATGACTCTTCTCAACAAGTATCAAAAAAGTTAAATCATAATACAATAAACGCGCCAGTCAGTCTAGGGAAGTGATTGTTGCTCTAATATCATAATACGCTCAGCAGAGTTAACAGTTTAATACTGATTGTACGTAACGTGTTGACGTTTCCTACTGTGCCCATTTCAGACACCCCTGCCGGCAGTCAATGAGTTAAATGCGATTATAGTACAATATTATTTATTAACACGAAAATATGGGCGATATAAAGACAGAAAATAGAAAAGCAAAATCTAAATATAGGAATTAATTTCCATGCCTAATTTTTTTCAAAGAAAGAAAATATAGGCCTTCGTTCATACTAAAAGCCTGACCAACGAAATAAAAAACTTCGCCATGTTGCGGAATTTTAATGGAACTAATTTTATAATAGAAATTGTCACGTGGCGCCCCAAGAGCAAGTTTTTTATTTCTTTGGTCATACATTCATCTGCATAAACACAACAAACCAATCCATCTGCCAAGGAATAAGTGTTCTTTCTTTACCAAGAATGAAAACTTTGACCAAAAGTCTTATACCATAATTATTTACGTTATAAAATAGTACTATCACGTACTATTTACGTGTTCAGTCAATTCAATACTTAGGTTAATAAATTATTACAAGTTTCAGACTAGTGACAACCCTGCATGCAAGCATTTAATTTCAAAAAGGATCGACCAGTCTCGCCTCCTATTGACTTTCATTCATTCACTCTTCACGAAATATTGCACTCCAATTTCATTCATTCATAAAGATCATTGTGTAATGCTCTGATCTGAATACAGTTACGTCTACAGCTTGTCTGTGGTTCTCAAACTATACAACTTAGCAAATAAGAAGTACTAAAAGAAGTCAAAGAACATTTTCAGACTATTGTTTTGATCAACTGACTGTCTGTCCCAAACAAACACAAACGAAAAAGAAATTGACTTTCTTGCATTAAATACTAATTTTAATCGGACAGTTTATATGAGAAGTATTTTTTTTATTTAATTTCTGAAGAATATTTTCTTCGGGAAAGTTACTTAAAACCGTTCACTGTGCATGTTCTTTCAGTAAGTATTTGCTAAATCTTCACTTCCATACGCAAAAAAGGCGCATTAGACGTCGAGTTGCGGAAATCAGCCAGCTTTTACCATTACCATTACTAAGCCTTCACTTACACTTCCTATTAAAGACAAATACTCATAAGAACAGATAATTTACGTTGAATTTGACAGCTGAATATTTTTAATTTTCATTCAGATCTCGATTCGTATGTCTTATATCCTTTTCGGTAGCGATATGAATGAAAAGTGTGATTTGGAAGAACTGCGTCACTATTTCTATTTGTATTATTTTGGACCTATCGTTGTGGAGATATATTATAAATGGGGGCGGTCTTTCGCCAGCAGTGGACGTCTTTCGGCTGTAAATTGATTTTCTGTTTTTGTCAAGAAAAACCGCGAGTTGAAGGATTTGAGAACCATTGCCACAATATAGTATCCATCCGCCATGTACAAAAGCCAGCACATGCGGCTGGATACTCGCATCACGAAATACGTCCCTACTGCTACGAAACTGCGGTGCTCTCAAGGTCAAAGCGTCCAGCCGCATGCGCTGGCTACTGTACATCAAGGCAGTGACACAACGAGTTATTGAATGCAGTGAGCACCGGTTTTGCAATCGCGAATTGAATGGCAGCGCTGAGAATTGCTCGTGGTTTCTGTCAGATTGGATATCTGCACCGGAGACCAGCGGAACCTAGATTTTGTGTGCACCGGTACCTAGCACTATTATTTATTCTGTGTTACCGGTTCAAATCAAATCGATCCCTTTCATTTATTATGGGTCTTTTTAAACACTAGCGTGAGAAATTTAAAAGCTTCGCTTAAACCTTGATATCATCTCAAATTAATGAACAAGTCTAAAAAACGATAAATAATAATTTATCAGTTTGAACAGAACTGACGAGTTCATGCAATGTGTGCGCTGCTGTGGATAAGCCCAGGAAACCCAGGATTCAAACCCAGGACCTCCGTGACGTGGGTCAAGCGTTTGACCACTCGACCACGGAGACTGTTACTTACTTTGGTGGCTCAGTGAGAGGCTATTACTATTACTATTATAATTACTATTACTATTATCTATACTAATATTATAAAGAGGAAAGGTTTGATTGTTTTTTTGTTTGTTTGTTTGTTTGCATCGAATAGGCTCCGAAACTACTGAACCGATTTCAAAAATTCTTTCACTGTGGGGAAGCTACATTCACCCTGCCTGAGTAACATAGGCTATATTTTATTTTCAAAAAATTAGGGATCCTTACTAAAACTTCAATAATGTAACCCAAGGTGTGAAAAAAATACGTAAAATATTCCTAATAATTGAAAATACTCCGAAAGTACTGAACCGATTTTGGTGAAACTTGGCACAAAGTTTGAATAGACCTAAGGAAAGAACATAGGCTACAATTTACCGCGGGAAATTATCTCATTCCCACGGGAAAAATTGTTAAAGCGGGCGGAGTTGGCACAAAGATAGAATAGACCTTGCGGAAGAACATAGGCTAACTTTTACCGCGGGAAAATTCCTCATTCCCACGGGAAAAACTATTAACGCGTGCGGAGCCGCGGCGGGAAGCTAGTTACTAATATACTATTACTAATATACTATTACTATTAGGTGACTGACTTTTTATGCAGGAATATTTTTGCAGTAAATCTTCCTATCTTGCTATATCTGGCCCTTTTTCGCAAATAAATGCTCTGTACTAATGTTTGTAAACCTTAATACTTTCCTGCTCTGTTTGTTTTTCAAACAATATCCATTGAACGGAGATTTTTCATTTTACCATAGTCATTGTTTTAATAAAAAGTGCACTGAAAGTATTTGAAAGTAATAAGTTTTGTTCATTATTTTTTGTGCTAAAAATAATCAGTGACGACTGATGAGTCGAAAGAGAAAGCAGATATTAAGACAATGAAGAAAGAATCTCATTTTATAAGAAACGTTGTTCTTTTTGTGTTGAGATTTCAATTAATTTCTGCTTATCTTCTTTTTTCTTGAGTTTCTAATTTAATTCTTACAAAAAAATACCTGCAACTTTCACTCGCGCAGTTTAAATTTAGCACAGAAGTTAACAAAAACTCAATTAACATAAACTGACAAAAACTTGGCAGTTTACCAACAAAAAGTACAGTCAGAACATTTTTTCGGTTTGAATATACCAAAAGATTCGTCCGTATTTTCGAATTCATAACGTGCATTTTTAAGTATTTTCACAGTTAGAACGCACTGAGCTAAATAGAATAAAAAAGTATATAAAATGTGGCTTTGCTTTGGATTAAAACGACATATTTTAACTCAAAGCAAAGCCACATTTTATATACTTTTTTTATTTTATAATTATTATTTTTCATGTAATTATAATTATTTCGTTTGATCGTGCGATAAGATCACATTATTCGCTTGTAATTTTTACAAATAACGTTTGAAAAATCCACCTTATTCTTAATAATATTATGCTAGCGTTGACAAAATTCACTATGTCTTAACAAATCGTGGTGACTGACTGTATCTCACAGTAGAATGTTTAATCGACCTACTTGTCGCTAAATAGGAAGTATTTGTCGATCAATTTGTCACTAATTGACTACAAGACTTATATCTCTCTTGACTACTTACTATTGGTTTGATGGTTTGATCGTTAGTCATATTAATGTTTATTAAAGCTACAAAATTTTCTATCGATATACAAATAAAATAGGTACCTCCTAATATTGATGGTTCTTAATACCCATTCATCTATATTACTCACATAATTACCCACATTTTAATTTTAATTCCCTTTATTATTTTACCTTTCTAACAGCAAAAGAAAATACTTTTAGAAGATTATTTTAGTAAAATGTACACTTCCTTTCCTGTTTGTGAATTATAGGTACTACCTATATACTAATACTTAGTATGTACTAATGTGCAATAAAAAGTTTAAAGAGTTCAAAGGATTAATTTTTTAACTTTTGGATATTACATCACGTCAAATATAGGTACATTTTCTTTTCTTTTCTGGCGAGTTCAAAAACGATTAAATTCTATGAATTAAGCAGAAGTTATTGAATTTTGTAATATATCATGCCTAATTAGATGAATATGAGCAAAGGCACAGAGGCCATTCGGCCAAGTTCGGCATTATCATGAATTACGACGGAGGCCAACACCGAAATCAGGTTTTATGTCCTCTTAATGTGTTTTTTATTTAATTAAGTTAATTTTGGAGTCAGAGTTCAAGTTCAATTTTGTTTTGATTGTGATTTACCGAATATAAATTGCTTTTTTTTTGCAAAGTATATTTTTATTTGTCCTAATTCAACTCTTGTGTCTCAAAAATTACCGCGTGGTCATTCAGTTTTTCTCACAGTAAAATATATTATTCAGTTTTATTTTGATTTATATACCAAATTTTATTTTTAACCATAGGTACTCGTATATAACTGTACTAACTAGCTTACCGCCGCGGCTCCGCCCGCGTTAACAGTTTTTCTCGTGTAAAATGAGGCATTTTTCCGCGGTTTAAGGTAGCCTATGTTACTCAGGGTGAATGTAGCTTTATAATGGTGAAAGAATTATTTAAATCGGTTCAGAGTTTCTGAGTTTATTCATTACAAACATACACACACACAAAAATACAAATCTTTCCTCTTAGTATGAAGTATGATTGATTAGTATGATTTGGCCAATAATAAATAACTAAACATTCACATTTTTATGCTCGTACATACACTGACAGACACACACAGATACACAGGTTCACACAGGACGAGGGACGTGGAGGGAGGAGGAGGTTTGGTATTTTCATTTTTTTTTCTTTATCCAAGAAAAATCATTGCTGATAGCTTCATTCATATCCACCTTACACGTGCCGTCCGCCGTCGTCAGTCCGAATGAGTTGGCAATGTATAGTTTTGGCATTAGCTAGCACCTACCTACCCTTTTATCATTGTTTATTTTACCAGACATTTGATATATTGCCGGTCTAAAATAAGATTTACTAATGCATGTTTCAGTTTGTTTTGGCATAAGATGATTGCTTTTAAATCTAACTTTACTTTAAGTGACGTTACTCTGTTATTGGAAAAATAACCTTCTAAATTTGACTGAAGATAGCAATGTTGCCTTTTTTTTTTCCTTATCAAATCAAATAAATTTTCTGCATTTTAACAACAAAATTAATTAGGCATTGCAGAAAGCATTGCAGGTTATCCTACTACAAATTTAATAATCGCGAAAGTTTCTGAATATGGATGAATGTATGTTTGTTACTCTTTCACGGAAAAACTACTCAATGTATTTTAATGAAACTTTACAGTAATCTAGCTTATACATCAGAACAACACAAAGACTACTTTTTACCGCGGGAAAATACCTCATTCCCACGGGAAAAACGGTTAACGCAGGCGGAACCCCTTGATATCAAGCGCAGGTCTTATAGTTATTTATATTTATTGTAAAATACTGCAAAATGAGCTGTTAACGAACGAACGAACTGCAAAATTAGAGCAGTCAAATTATCAAAATAGGTTCCGAATAACCAAAACAGTAAGTATTAAGGAAAAAAGTTAAGTCGGATTTAAGGGCTATTTTTCAAGCTACCTAAACAAACTTTTAATTTTCCTTTATACTGGTTAACATAAAAACCTTTAAAACAAATGGTGCCATCACTTCCACCACTTTCAAATTAGCCAAATTAAAATTTAAAGAGCTCTTTAACTCCAATATCCACTTAAAACGATGGTGTATCAGATTCAGATACTCGATTCAAAATAAGGAAAAAATATTTTTTGCATCAAATTTCTCGTTTCGAAAGCGAAACCATCCAAATCGTTATACAAAGATGTTTTAAACTTCTTGAGAGTTACCCAACTACGGGATGTCGAAAAAATGTTAAGGTTTCTCATCTGTATTGAAATTGAATAGTTAGTAGAGTACTGACATTAAATTAGACTTATATAGATGAAATTAAGCTTTTATGCAAATAAAATTGTTACAATACAATTTAATATGCTGTTTGCACAGTAGGAATGGAAAAAAATACAGTTTACAACGGTAAAAGTGTATAGGCAGCTTATGCTAAGGTAGAAATTTTTACTAGGCAGCCTAGTTACTGGCTAAATTGTTGTGTATGTTTGCTAATAACTAGCTAGCTATGCGGGACAGGATAAACAAACTAATGAGCTGACATGAAAATGGAAGAACAACTAGTTCTGCCTCCTTACCAAGAGACTGGAACCAAGCAGCAGTTGCTCAAACATTTTCTTAAATTGAAGTCGGTTTCTTCTTTCACACATGTCGGCTGTCCTGCATTTGTTTCTTAATCGTAAACATCAGCTTTTATTGTCAATGGTAAAACGATGCCGTGGTAATTGTAACTGGCCGGTGAAGTGTAACAGATTTACAAATTGAATATCGAATATCCGTTTTTTAATCGATGGTATTTATTCGGTATTACTTGTATCGATTTAATGCAAGCCATTCTTTATTTGAACGCTGCTGCTGTGGCATTTTGGACGTTGCTTTTAATATTCTTTTAAGTAGATTTTTTTAAATTTCCTATAATATTATAATTAAATATGTACAACATTTATATAATTTCTCATGTCTATGAAAATTTACATTAGACTTAATAGAGTTATGCTTTGTTATCGTCTTGTTATTATGAACCTAATTTTAATCACTTATTTTAATTTTTAGTAATTAAAATTATGCGAATTTACAAATCATGCAGATAAATTGGTAAAAGGAAATGAAAATAGCAGAATTTAACTTATTGTCTGCTTTCTTTTGATTTAGGTTCCTTAAGAAATCAATATCATATCGTAAGATATGCACACCGTTCGTTCGTTGGTCTAGACCAGTGGTTCCCAAAGTGGGCAATAACGCCCCCTTGTGGGCGGTGAAGGCCTGAATGGGGGAGGTACTTTTGCCTTCCTAGCTCTCTAGCCAGGAAAAAAGTGGGGGCGTTTTAGAGGCCTAGAGGGCGATTAGTGATTTCATAAGACACCTACCTAATTATTCAGAGCGCCGTTGTGCAGGTACAACCTACAGCGCTCAGGTCTCAAGTTAACTCTTGCGATGTAAATGTTTAATTTCCGCTAATACCTAGCTCACAATGCTTTATTTAATTTCAAAGTTATAGTAGTTTTTAATAAGCTAATAATATGCGGGGCTTTTAAGATTTTATTTTTTTGAAGTGGGCGGTAAACAAAATAAGTTTGGGAACCTCTGGTCTAGACTTTCGGCACTCAAATAAAATGTTCGTGATATTCACGATCGTTTATCATCATGAGCATTGTTTTGCACTTCGTACCTACCTATTCAGCAGTTTGTCATCGCTTTTGAAAAATTGTGTGGAAGCGAGACAGAGAGTGTACGATACGATAATATCTCCTTTGTCAATAATAATTGTAACACGTTGACTTTGTTCGCTGGAAGAAATGGTTGAAAACCGTTGTCAGAGTTTCAACGTTTAAAAAAAAAGCGGCCAAGTGCGAGTCGGAATACATGAAGGGTTCCGTAGCAGCCAGTAACATAATATAAAAGTTTTTGTAGTTCGTTGTGACTTTGATCGATGTTTTAATAATAGTGAAAGGTAAATTGCGGTTTACGATTTATGACGTATTAAAAAAAAACTACTTACTAGATCTCGTTCAAACCAATTTTCGTTGGAAGTTTTCATAGTAATGCACATCATATATTTTTTTTAGTTTTATCATTCTCTTATTTTAGAAGTTAGAGGGGGGGGGACACACATTTTTCCACTTTGGAAGCGTCTCTCGCGCAAACTATTCAGTTTAGATTTTTTTTTTATTAAGAACCTAAATATCATTTTTAAAGACCTATCCATCCATAGAAACCCCACACGTATGGGTTTGATGAAAAAATTTTTTTTTAGTTTCAGTTCTATGTATGGGGACCCCCTAAATTTATTGTTTCTTTTTCAATTTTTGTAAGAAAATCCTAATGCGGTTCACAGAATACATCTACTTACCAAGTTTCAAGAGACTAGGTATTATAGTTTCGGAATAAAGTGGCTGTGACATACGGACAGACAGACAGACAGACAGACATGACATGACGAATCTATAAGGGTTCCGTTTTTTGCCATTTGGCTACGGAACCCTAAAAACAGCAAACCTTCATTAAATTTCATTCATGATGATAAAGTCTGTGTTACGGACAAAATACAAGACTTTATATAAATATGTATAAGTAGCCCGGAAGTGTTTTCCCATGGGTCAACCAACCGAAATAGCCAGTATGAATAAATTGAGTAACACATGAGTAACACCAATTTATTCCGAGCTCACAAGTTCTTAAAGTGTAATTAGGACAGTTTTGTGTCAAAACACGCTTTTAATACTTTTGTTATGTCCCGCCGCCACTTTTGTCGGACACTTTAACTCTTCGACTGCTGGCTAACGTTTTCCATGTCCTATGTATTTTCTTCATGGTCAAACATATTTATATTATAATTCTATTGTCAGCGAGATTTACTCTTTAATCGTTTTATATTTAGAAAACAGATACTTTTGTGATTTTATTCGTATCGATATGGTTGTTGGTTGAGCTGTCCGTCCAATAACCCGAGATCGAGACCAGCTCATGTCGTGATTATGTACTGATAGTCAAAAGTCATTCGTGTCAGTTATTTATAATATCAGTAAAATTAATTAATAAAATCAAGTCAAAAAAACAAAATAAATATCGTGACTATTTAAATTAAAAAATAATAATATTTTATTCATTATAGGCTCCCTCGGAGCAAATGATGACGTCATTTCAGAAGTTGAAAAGCTTTGCTCAAACCAAGACCGGCTCGGATCGTCTCAACTGAATGTACAAGTCTGAGCAATAAAAAAAGAACTAACAATCTAAGAGGCGATGCGTGGCGATGCGATATCAGTTTGATTGAACATAACTGGCAGGTTCGCGCAATGTGTGCGCTGTAGAGAAAGAAACTCCACAGGATCGCATCTTTTGCAGTTTCCTCTTTTTTTATATACTTAAAAAATATTACAATATTATTATAATACTATGAGTACGATACGCTAATTTACTTCTACCCGCACTAATGAACTAAATGCGAAATAACTATGTCTGTTACGCTTTTAATTTAATTCTGAACGGTTAACGGATTACAAAAAAATGTAGGGTGATAAATGGTAATATATAAAAGCTACTTTATAACGTGGGAAAAGTACAAAAAACTTCAAAACAAAAAATAACTAAATCCGCAGGGTGGTAAGAAATTAGCTATTTGCCAAAAATTTAAATTCCGCCACTGAAAGAGTTAACTTAACTGCGATTTTTGTTTGAGTCATATTTCACAGGTTTTAATAACTACTTAAGGTTAGTCTGCCAAGCCGTAAACTGTCAGTTTGGGCAAATAAATAAATCGGAGCTTTAAGTGGCTGCGACTGGTGTTAACAGAGTAAGCTGTGGAAACTGTGCCGCGATGTTTCCATTGACGATTGCCATCCGATTTCCTTGTTTCATTACGTAAAAGTTATAATTTGTACAAATCTTCATTGTACTTTATATTAAACAAATCTACATCTTAGTCTCACCTGATAAAAGCGATGTGTTATACAATCTTTCATTAATTTGTCGGTTCTCTTTATTAAGTAATTCAATTGGTTTATTTATACTAACTCACCTAGTCAATACCATAATATTTACAGTACAACGGATGAATGAATTTGAATATTATTTGCCGGGTAAACTAATCCTATTTATTTATTCTAATTCAGTTTTTAAAATAAAATATTCGTATTTTTTTATTCGATGCAGCATGTTTTATTAACGCTTCTGCCTTCTGCTCAGTTCCAGAAAATATTTTATTACTAAGCATCTACCCGTGGCTCCTTGCAGGTGTTCTGTGTATATTTACTCATAATACGATGTGAGTATTTCACAAGTTTTACAGTCCATAAACATCTACTTTACACTCCACCTCGTGTCCGCGTGTTGCGCAATTTGATACACTAAATACGCAGCGCGTTTCGTTTCTCGTATATGTACTGACTATTATAGACGGAGAGCTAGGAGCTAGCGACCAAATCGGTCATGTGGCTTCAGCTGTATTGAAACTCCGTTAGCTACTTCCCTGAACTACAATACAATATTCTTTATTGACACCAAAATATACAGTACACAGAAACAATTTTTAAAACAAATAAAAGAGTCAAAAGGCAGACTACCTTATAATCTTCGTGCTAGCAGGCCGCGGGCGGTGAGTGCGGGTGTAGTGGGGTGGGGAAAAAAAGAAAAAAAAATTGGGCGGATTTGGGAACCATTTGTACATGTGTTCTTGCAAATTAAATTTTATTCTATTCTATTCAGACGGAATCCACTATGCCCCTACTAATTTATCCGTCCTGCGCTGACACGAGGAAAAATAACAGAATTTATTGTACCTACTAGTTAGCCCATGCGATGGAAATTCCAATTACGAGTCTTTATCAACCCTGAATAAAAGCACATTCAAGAAAATATAAATCGTTGTAAAAGAAAGCGTATAAAACGGAATTAATTTCACATTTGCTAGTACTAATTCTCATTATACGTATAAATACAACCTTAACCTTCAAATCAAACGCACAACCCGATTAGAATAATAAATCTTTCTTTCTTTCAATCACTCGACTTTCTCGGTGCGCGAACACAGTCCAATAATCTCGTTCGGCCATTGTTGTGATTTGGCGCGCTGCCTCGGTTCAAGACCGACATCATTGTCAGCCAATGCCAAGGTTTCAAGCAATGCCTGTATAGGAAATGGTAGGTGTTAAAAATTGGTAGATTTTTATTTATAGCTAGCTACACTAAATTCGGTCTACGCTCAGGAAATTTTTAAACATATTTTTGCCCCTTAGTCTCATCGATAGAGCGTGGTAATATTATTTTATTTATAATAAACCTGTTCATAATAATTCACACGCATGTTTTATACCAGCTTTCCGCCGCGCGACTTCACCCGCGTTAATCAGGTTTTCAACAGTGAATGAGGTATATTCATGTCCTTCCCCAAGGCACCCCAAGGTCTCTGCATCTAGTCTCATCGAAATCGGTTCAGTGATTTTGGCGTGAAAGCGTAACAGAAAGAAATACAGAGTTAATTTTCCATTTAATAATTAGTAGGTATTTCTATATCTAATATTAGTTGTCAAAGTAGAGGTGTAGGTAGTACAAACAAAGTAGGTATGTACCTACATTTACATAGAATAAATCGTTTAAAAAATAAAAAAATGGTATTTAGCAGGCAGCGAAAAAAAAATTCCAAACTAAAGAGTTATAAATCATGATAGAAAGAAATATTACTAAAGTTTTTTAACAACTTTTTCGTGACCTTTCGATAAAAAATGCTCAAATTATTTCTTCAGTCCCTTGTTCGAGTCCGTACAAAAACTTTGTTCATTACGAGAGTTTTCCAACTTTTACTAGGCCTACTCCGACGCGGCATCGACACGGCCGTGTCGTTGTCAGGAGGAATTCCCTCTGAGGGACGAAGAGGAGCTGAAAGAGGGTCCAAAGAGGGTTATAGAAGAGCACCGAAGATAGCAGTGAGAGTGAAAACATAGACAATCTCATTGACCTCGCTGTTTTTTCTTACTCCATAGACGTAAACTTATTGTCAATAGTCAAAAAATATAAAAATATCGTATTGAAGCAATAATTGATGGAATGATTCAATTATTAGACAAACCATACTGCTCTATCCCTTGAAAGTGTATTATAAAGTATATTTATAATGTATTGTGTCCTAAGGAAGTGAGGAAGATTTTCCGCTGTTGTTTAATGCTACACGTGATAAAAAAGGAACCCTGCTGCCCATATCTGGCATAGTATCAGTATTTCATAAGCATGGGGCACCTTTCAGAATATTTAAGTACACATAATGAACTTTCTTTTTCAAGTCCGGTGAAGCTTGAATGTTCGTACCATTTCGACACAAGACCTTAGGTCAATAAAAAAAAAAGTACTTTCTTTTTAAATAACTCCTAACTTTTTAGAAATCAGATATTAAAGTAGGTAAATTTTGTGTGTAGGTTAGGTAGGTACCAGTTATGTTTTTTTAAACAGAATCTGACCTTAACCGACCAAGGGAATAAATTAAATTTTTTATACACGTAAAATCAAGGTATATGATTGCCTTTCGCAATTTCGCAAGTTCGCAAAAGGGCAGATTCTCAAAAAGACAGATTCTCATAAGGACAGATGCTCATAAAGACGGAAATATCTGTATATAGCCTGACCAAAGAAATAAGAAACCTCGCCATATTGCGGAATTTCAATGGAACTAATATAATAATAGAAATTGTTGCCATAAACATAAAAATATACACGTGGCGCCCCCCGAGTAGCTTTCTTATTTCTTGGGTCAGGCTTTGCCTACCTTTACATACTAAATCAGATTAAGAACAAAACAAGAACAAGTGTAATGTTGAATAGTATATAATATTATACCAGTTATAATTTTAACAAGTAAATAGATACAACAACAATAATCTTGTACAAAAAGACCGCCCTGTTTCAGTGTTAAGATTAGTATTTTAAATGAGATTATATGTATAGTAAAGTAACAGATTTTTTTCTATTTCTCATGATACGAATATTATCTAATAGATTATCTATTCAATATAATTACCACCACCAGACACCACATAAAACGTTGCTTTATGCGATGTACATGTCTTTTGAAAGTACTTCGATAAAAGTTTAACTTTTTTAAATAAAATCTGAAAAAAAAAGGATAGTATCAGATTAGATTGATGAGCAGACAAACTAAGCATGTCTGTTTACCATAATCACTGTACATACAAAATTTAAGAGCGAGGCACTTGTCCGTGGAGTAATCACCACCTCTCTCTGTCCATAGCCAGCTTCTTGACTTCCTGGTACGACATAACCTCAACTTTTTCCTTTACTTCATCTAAAAATAAACGTCTTAATCTTCTACGTCCTCTCCTGCCTGAAAATCATCTCTAAAGCTGCAAAGAGCGCAGATTTACCTCAATTCAATACTATTTCTTCCTGGCGCTTTTTTATTGTTGAAATATTTAACAAATAAATATTTAAATGTTATAAATAAATGTCATAAACATCATTTGACAGACAAGAGGCTGAAAAGAGTTCCACAATTCCTCTTTTAATATGGGAGAACCTCCGCCACAGATGATTAAAATCAGGGATCCTTTCAACAATTAGTGAAAGCCAGATCATGATTACACTTGAAATCTTGTTTAGTTTATTAAACAACTAGCTTTTTTAATTAATGCAGATTAGGCACATACTTTGGTTCAAATAACAGCGAATGACAGTTTATAATTATTAATATAAAAGAATAATTAAAAAAATGGTTTCAGTTTAATTTTGAATATGATGGACCCAATTCCAGAGCGGCCGTTAAAATGTCTAATTTTAATTAGGTGTCGCTAAACCACTTTGCAATTCTACGCAAACTGTCAAATTCAACTGACATTGCTAATTTTAATCTGACGTTCCTTATTTTAGGCAACCATAGACAATTAATTCAACTTAGCTTTAGTTGGCCAAACGCAATATGCATGCCATTTTTACGCGAAATATTCAAGTTCATGTTATGTTGAACACTTTGGATTTTGCAGCGTTCAAAAAGGGAGAGAATCGCGATGCGTGGGTTCAGTATGACTTGACCTGCTCTTGACTGTACTATTCCTGCTTATTTACTATATTTCAAGATGTACAGGAACCAGCACACGCGGCTGGACATTTGCTCAGTAATATTCGCCTTTACTGTTACCTACGTAATAACGGAGTTCCTAAGTTCAAAGTGTTCACCTACACGTGTTACTGTACTTCTACTTATTATGAATTGACACAAATAAAAACTTCCTTAAGGTTTTTTTTACAAATTCTGATAATTTTTATTAATAAACATGATTAGGTTGTATGGCAAGGACAATTTGCCTTTCTCATAAAAATAACATCAAAAAACAACAACTTGAACTCAACTTAGACAATTTAACAAGTCGCTTAAACCCCGTTAAATTTAGTTGGCCTGGCTCCGTAGAATAGCACTTGTGGATATAACCAACTTAAACTCGTTAAATTTTAGACATTTTAATTTTAAGTTATTTAGACGGTGGACGCGTGGAATTGAGACCATTGATACAATCTTCTTGTTGTCGTCGGGAGATACTTTCTTACGATATATTCCCAAATTAAACAGAACCATGTGTCTAAAACATAGATACGCAATTGACTCAAACTCTGAGTGTGTCTCTGCAGTCCTCTGAAATCTCCTGTCAGTGGCTGACAGGAGATTTGAGAGGGGGAGGACAAGGCCATGGACTAGTTTTTATATTTTTATATTTTTGAACCGGAAATCGACTGACAGAAGTTTGATGGAATTTATTCGATAATTCAGGCAAATTTTACAATAATACCTTTACTTTTTTAAACTTATATAAAACTTTGAACGGTACATTGACTTTTATGTCATTAATAAAATATTTGTCGCAACATTTAAGTCCATAACAAGATGATACAGAAATCCAACCTCCATATTGAAGATCTTATATATAATTTCTGTGTCATAGATTACGATATAGCATCAACTGGCAGACAACGTCATACAATATTTATTTACTTTCTGATACAAAAGCATAAATATTTAATTGATACTTTTAAGCCATAATTATAATTAAATTGCAATAATTGTTACACAAAAGTTTAATAATAATATAATCAAAAATAATCACAATATGAGAAGTTCATACTAAAAATAACAACAACAACTGAAAATAATGAAGCATTTCTAATGTCTTTGCTCAAAGCCTAAAGCGTTTGGAACTATATGAAATAATTTATTCATTTAACCATTATTGTACATAAAAAAGAATAGGACACAACAGGTACCGCAGTTTATATCCAAGGAAATGTGTTACAGCAGACCAAGGAAGCAAGAGAGAAGTAAACACAGAAAAGCGAAACAGATGTGCACAATATACTCGTATACGGCTTAAAATAACTGTTTGATAGTTTTATACAAGGACGACGTTAAAATTGTAATTGATTTGATACGTATTGTTTGTTTGCCTGTGAAAGAAAGACTGTGTAAAACCTTAGTTTAAATATATTTATATCACTAATTTAAAATGACAATGTATATTTGTTTCGTATAGCTTTGTTATTGTAATTAAAGTACGAGTATTAATAAATCACTCTCGTTAGTTTTATTTCATAAAGTCTACGAAGGGTATTTTCGAACTGTAATGAAAAAAAAAAATTTTTTTAATAGAATTCTCGAGACAGTTTATAAAGTAGGTAAAAATAGGCCAGGCCTTTTTCTTACGGATATATCTTTCAGAAAAATCATACTAAATAATATATATATATATTATTATAAAGTGGAAAGATTCGTATTTGTGTGTGTGTGTGTGCTTGCGTGTGTGTGTGTGCGTGTATGCTTGTAATGTATAAACTCAAAAACTACTGAACCGATTTCGAAAATTCTTTCACCATTGGAAAGCTACATTCACCCTTAGTAACATAGGCTACCTTTTACCCCGGGAAAATGCCTCATTTCCACGGAAAAGATGTAAATGCGGGTGGAGCCGCGGCGGAAAGCTAGTTCATTAATAATGATTAAGATCTTTAAGAGAAGTCACGTATATTCAGTTTAAATAGTTTCGAGTAAAATATTGCACGAAACCTAAATATTTTATGAGATATTAACATTTATAATGTCGTTAGTGGCACGGATTATGGCAGTTTTTAAGACTCATTTTCCTGCGGTCACGCTGCACATAATACTGGATTTTTTTATACAATATTCATTTTATACGTTAAATATATCCTCTATTTTCAAAAACAGTCATCACTTTTAAGTATTATTCATTTTTTAATTAAGTAGACTTATCTCTCGACACGGCTTATAGTGACAGTTTCGAAATCAGCTAAAATTTGCTAGGCCTTTTTCTTACAGATATATCTTCAAAACTACTTCATGAATTAGATCAAAATTTTAAAGAGATGTCACGTATATTTTTAAGTTTTAGTATCAAGTACAATATTACTTCAGACTTGAATAATTTTAAAGATATTAACATTATATGTCGATGGTGACACGGATTATAGTAGTTTGGTAGACTCGTTTTCCTTCGATCACGGTGCCAAAACTACAAAACTTTTAGATACAATTTTTGTTTACCACGTAAAATATATCCCGTATTTTTAATATCAGTCATTAGTTTTAGTATTATTCAAGTTTTTCAATGAAGGAGATGAATCTATCGACACAGCTTGTGAAGTCTGCAGAGACAGAGGTTGAAATTTGCGAGACCTTTTTTCTAACGGATATTATGAGAAGACGGCTTTATAAAAAGATCTCTTTTTTTGTAAACATGTGTCATATATCCTGTAGTTTTAGTATCAGTCATCAGTTTAAGGTAATATTATATATTTGAAGAGAAATCGGTCCCGACGACAAAGCCACGGCACCAATTTTGGTGCCGTGGGTTTGTCGTCCATTTTTTTTTAATTTAACTTCAAAATCAATTTGTCGATCGTGACATGAGACTTCAGAGGGGCAAAATTTGGGCGCGAAACAGAAAGAAGACCACCGGAAACCTCCTGAAATGTCGTTAAATAAGGACAGAAAAATGTATGACGTCAATATATCTCTGAAAGGTATAGTTTTTAAAACATTAAATCTCCACAGATTATCGAATCAACTGCTATAACTTTTACACAACCACCCATCAACATATGACTAGAAGCAATGTTTCAGTGTAATAGTGTTATTGTGTCATTTTATATCGTCATGTCTTTTAGTGCATACTCCTTAGCAATGTTCGCTTTGGTCAGAGGGTGCGTGTCAAAGTTTATTTCAGAAAATGACATTGGCATGTTTACAAAAAAGAAACCTCAGTAGACCTCTTGAAATCCTCAATGAGCCTCTTCAAATCCTCAATGGCCCTCAGTTACCTCACAACTGGACCTCTCCCTCCGACAAACCTCTTGACAACGACACGGCCGTGTCGATGAACGCCTCGGAGTAGGCCTACTGACTTCTTAAATCAATATTTTTGGTATTTTTCAACAACGTGAGTTGCACGAGGCTACAAAAATATATAACTTAGAAAATGGGTTATTTGCTTTTAGTAGCGTTCGCATGAGCAGCCAACTTCGCTAGCTCCCAAGATACAGGTATTTTCCTAGTTTGGGAGACAGAGGTCTTTATTTTGTACTTTGTTCTCTTTTGATTATGCATTAAGACTGTAATCTAATGTAAATGTTTGCCTTAAATAAACATATTTTATTTATTTTTTATTAACTACAACTGTGATCCCCACATGGGATATTGGCTTTGAAAAACTCTCTTTACCATTGTTTTTAACCCCCGACGAAAAAAGGGGTGTTATAAGTTTGACGTGTGTGTCTAGCTGTCTGTCTGTCTGTGGCATCATAGCTCCTAAACGGATGCGCCGATTTTGATCCAGTTTCTTTTTGTTTGCAAGGTGTCACAATCGAGAGTGTTCTTAGCTATGATCCTAGAAAATATATTCAGCCATTTGAAGATTATCAGCTCTTTACTAGTTGTTGAAAGGATCAAGTAACGGTTTTGTGTTTTTTTTTTGTTATGTTACTGTAAAATTAATCCTATGCTATCCTACACGGAATATTATGTGCCGGCATATAATATCTGTCTAGGAAGATAATTATCGGCTGCATCCATCCGATTGGGACAGGTAGAATTCCTATAGTCACTTCTTCTTCTTCAGGTGTCACTCCATTACCGGAGGTCTGTCGTCAGCTTCCTGAATGTATCCCTGTCCCTTGCCAATCGGAACAGCTCTTCAACACTGGCAATCTCGGTCCACTCGCGAATGTTCCTAAGCCAAGTTGCGAATCGATGAAGTTGGTGATACGCGTCAAGTCCGATTTCTTCCGATTATCATTTCTCAAAAATATAGTCACACGCAACGCTTTATTCCTTTAAAGTTCATATAATTTCCCCACCGAGGGGCTCGAACCTACCCTGAAATCAGGTGAATAGGCGCACGCAGGCCCAGTGCGGGCTAGTCATAGCAACGTAAATTATCATTAACAGCCCTTATGTCCCCACATGGCTCGAGCCTACCCTGAAATCAAGGTTAGCCTTAGTCGACCATGCTGGCCCAGTGCGAGTTGGTCAACTTCACACATAACCCTTGAATTACTTCGCAGGTGTGTGCAGGTTTCCTCACGATGTTTTCCTTCACCGTAAGAGCGTCGAATAAACGTACATAATATGAATTCGAAAATCGGAAACACATTGGTACGTGCCGAGGTTCGAACCCGCGAACTTCCGAATGGGAGTCAACGGGCCTAGCCACTTGGCCACCGACGCTCTCCCATCCCAACGCAACGTAAGTACTATTAGGGACTACTATTTGGTATTCTGTGGTACTATGAATTATATATTGGAAGATATTGTCATAAATTATCTCCATCCCAGACCTAATTTCCACTCCAATCTTATCACATCTCTGTCGCCGTAGATAACACGCTGGTTTTTACACGAACGACTTCGCTTATTACACGCGACTGACTGCTGCAAGGGAAAACGTGGTATCACGTCTTTAGGCAATATAAAAAGCTTTTTTTTTGTCTAAAGATATCTTCAGCGAAGCATGGCAGGAAGAGGCACGGGAAAGACAGTCATGGAGAGAGCGGAGAGAGGCCTTTGCCCAGCAGTGGGACACATAAGGCTAATTAAGATTAAGAAGATTAACATTATTGCTATTGATTGCTATAGTTTTGTTTAAACTTTTTGAATAATGGCTTTCACAGTCTCTGAATCTGAATGAAATGTGTATTGTGTACTATCACGACGGCAGGATCACGTCGTTGCGCTCGGAGAGCGCTATCCTACTCCTCAACAAATTAAAGATGGAATTTGATAAGGAGATTATTTATTTCTTCAGGACATGACATAAAGACCAGCTCGTAGCTGGAGCTACGGCCGTCTGCGTTGGCAGCCACTAAATTCAAATTCATTATCGCTTTTCATAATTAAATGGCTCAAACGCGGAAAGAGGCTGCCAGCACGAACGCGGTGAGCATGTAGGATGCATGCACACCACATCCCGCCCGGTACAGTTAAAAAAAAATTTGCAATACCATTGCAATATTTTTTAACAATACTTTGTTACAAAGTTTTGTCCTAAGCTAAGCTACCTGCCTAAGGACGGATAAAAACATTACAAAGTCACAGACATGTCAAAAGCTGACTGCTGCTACCAGCTAGTTGGTGTTGTATTTTTACCCAACTAAGTTGATCAAAAACCATCCAGAAAAAAGAATCAACACAGCCAAGCATGTCTGTCTACAGTTAATCCAAATAGACATTCAATAAAATTTTGAAAAAGTTTACTAAATCTATCTGTGTCGGATACTATGAATAAAATAATATTAACTAGTTATTAATAATTCAATAGTCACCAAATAATCAATTAAGAAAGGTTAAAGAAATAAATTTGAAAAAGTTGGACGACCAATGAACTACAAAATTACCAGAAAATAATAAAATAAATTTATAGTAAACGCGCACGGCTATCACCAATATCAAAACCTAGCTTTGGGCAAGACATGGGAATGGGAGCTATTTTCTTTCTTCAGCTCCAACCTATCCTCTGAAAAGATTAATGGGAATTCACCTAGCTGTGGTACCGGTAACGAGAGTACTCAAAGTCATGAACCCAACCAAAGTTCCTCCACAGCACTATGTGCTTGATGTGGAGTGACAGTAAATATTCCGTCACGGAACACACCTAACTAAGCATCAACCCAATTAACCCCAAAAAAAACTACCCAAATTCTAGCTAAACGCGCACGTTTTTCCTTCTTCATACCGTGTGTGTGGTCATCTAGATTTAAGTCGTCCAGCTTTCTCGAAGGGTCATCACATCAGAAACGATCATCATAATAAATTCGTCATCAGTTTTTTGATTTTTTTTTTTAACTGTACCCGGCGCCTCCACCATATCACGACGGCAGGATCACGTCGATGCGCTCGGAGAGCGCTATCCTACTCCTCAACAAATTAAAGATGGAATTTGATAAGGAGATTATTTATTTCTTCAGGACATGACATAAAGACCAGCTCGTAGCTGGAGCTACGGCCGTCTGCGTTGGCAGCCACTAAATTCAAATTCATTATCGCTTTTCATAATTAAATGGCTCAAACGCGGAAAGAGGCTGCCAGCACGAACGCGGTGAGCATGTAGGATGCATGCACACCACAGTACCAATGTCGTCGAAGGCCCGTCCAAAAAACAACAAAAAGTTTTACTATCGTAAACATGTCGTTTTCATAGTAATTTCAATGCTTAATATGAGCCACTAATAATATAAAGGGGAAAGATTTAATTGTTATTTGCATAGAATGGGCTCGGAAACACTAAACGGATCTTGATGAATCTTGATTCAAAGATAGAATAGATCTTGTGGAAGGACATAGAATACTTCTTAACACGGGAAAATTCCTAATTCCCACGGGAAAAACTGTTAACGCGGTTGGAGAAGCTGGGCGGAAAGCTGGTATCAAAATAAAACGCAGAGCTATAGAAAATATGTACCTAGTAGAAAGAGTAATACGTATCACTATCACTACATAGTATAAAATAAAGTCGCTTTCTCTGTCCCTATGTCCCTCCTATGTCCCTCCCTTTGTATGCTTAAATCTTTAAAACTACGCAACGGATTTTGATGCGGTTTTTTTAATAGATAGAGTGATTCAAGAGAAAGGTTTATATGTATAATACATGCATAATATACTTAAGGATAACCCACAATAACCATTTTCCCGTGCGGAGCCGGGGCGGGTCGCTAGTGTATAGAATAAAACTTCCAAGTTTGTTCTTAGCATCGTCGAATAAACAAACATTGTAAACTTTGTCTGATTTGATCGTGGCGTGATTATATGACGTCTTTGATAGGTCAGAGGCCATGGCATTGATTTTATGTTCATTAATATGACTATTATGCATGAGATAAGCTGCTCAATAGGTTTGTCGTAACATTTATTAGTAAACAAACAATAATATGACTAATTGTAATGAAATGAAATGATAGCTTCGGGTGAATATTATATTTTTATTACCTATCCGTTTATATTTAATGACTTTATTTTATTAAGAATAAATTCTCGCTGTTGGGGTGTTTTTTAATTTTTAGCTTTGTTTTTTATTATCAATTAAGTATATTAAACATCACAAGATGAATAAAAATGTTTTATTTTACTGTAGGTAAGTGATATATAATAGGGATACTTTCTGGAATAACATGTTGTTGAATTATACAATTACTAAATGCCAATCGGAATTTTATATTTATAGTTTTCCTCGTTTTTCGCTTAAATAATAATTAAATTTGTCCCTCTTATTATTAAACTTTTATGATTACCTATTATTATCAATACAAAAATCACTTATAAATTAACACCGGTAAAATGATTTGATATGTCATGTGAGGCAACTAGATTGCTAGATCTTATCTTCGGTAAAGATTTTCATTGTCACCTCGTTCAAAATTATTTACCTGAAGATATTATTATATTTTAATTTTTCATAAAATAAACCAAGTTACCGTGTTTTTCCTTAGGACGTGTTACCTAACGAACCAGAAGGAGGCAATGTCGAGCGGTCTAGATATAGACATCGTCGCGCAGACAAAGGTACCTAATTAATTATTTAATTCATTAAGTTCGTAAATTGCTATTATTTTTCATTTAATGAATGATTTTAAAATTTTTTTTATATAGTTTTGGTTTACAGACAAACAGTAACACGGATAGAACTACTTAAACATAAACATTAATGAGTATAAAAAAAAGAGACCAACGACATTGAACCCTAATTACGAGTACTAAAAAGACACACGTTTAGTTAGTAGTAGTAGGTAGTTAATAACTTACTGCATTTGTCTTAAGGCAGAATCGACATGTTTATTGATAGATAATTGCTATGCTTGCAATTTATTAAACTGGTAGATAGTTCTGAAATCTTACAAAGTTTAAAATTGGAACAAATCTATTTGGTTGTGACATCGTCAGCCAGCATGACAATTTATATTATGTAGCATTACAAAAAAATACAAAATATGTAAGTATTTTATACTTTGGCCTGGTTCCAGTAGAATGTAAATATGCTGTTCTTAAAAACCATTCGCAAGCTTCTTGAGTGATCCCGTGAGCAAACTGAAAAAAGTTTGGTTACTTACAAGCAACACCATATTTTAGGGACTTGCGAACTATTTGTTAAGATGTTATGAAAGTGTTTTGTTTATAAACGATTTTCGATAACACATAGCAATCGTTTTGTAACACGTTAACAAAAGTTCGCAAGTCCCTAAACTAAAGTATGTGTTATTAGTATAGTCTAAGAAAACAAGGCTGCTTCATGGTTCATGGATGAAGTAGGCTTGTGTCAAGTCACGTGGTTGGAGTGTTAGACCTTGTTTTCTTAGACCATGTGTTATTTTATTAACTATTGGTAAACCAACATTTTTTTCAATGCATTGTGCTTGCTACTGCACCGATATATCGTTCTCTCTCACCAACAAAAACCACTTTAAAAACTCCGTTCTAAATTATAGTAAACATATTTCTGTTTCAAATTAAATCATTAGACATGAGTAATTTGTCACATCTTAACTGCATCTTTCTCTTATAAATCGCTTGAATATCACATCAAAATTTATTGTCATATAAAATAGTTTGTTGGAACAAAGTTGCAACACTAAATAGCCGATTTCACTCAACAAACACAAGCCACCTCCAATTTAGTCAAACATAAACCAAACTAAATTGATCTGTTACTCAGTCTAAAATTAGGTCATGCAGAAGATATTTTAGACAATTTGAGAGATCTATTTTCTTTGGTCGTAGAGTACATTGAAATGTAGGAGATTTTGGCTCAGTGCCAATATGTTAGTGTTATTTTATCTTTATCGCATTGAGATCTACGAGAAAGTGTGAGAGTTTTAGTGTAGAGAAATATCTAAACAATAGATTACAAAAAAGCTTTCGTACTTACAAAGGGGTTTTATTTAAAAATAAACATAGTCAGTCAAATTACCCATAAATCATATTATACATAAAGACACATAATACCAAACTCTCACAAAGGCTTATAAGCAAAGTGCAAAGCATTTTAGCGAGATTTTTTCTAGTATTTTGCTTGTAATAATAAATTTGGGTAAGTCAAAGTAATGCAGTTCGAATCCAGGCCAGTCGGTAGTCAATAAGAACAATTTAGTTACAGGCTAAACTAAACCGTGGACTACCGTTGTAGCCGGCGTATCGCAAAATGAACAAATAACTGTTACAAGTAACGGTTATTTTTCAACGCGTAATTAACCTGTGATTTTCGCACGGGATTTCCTAGAACCAGTGCAAGATGGCCCTTAGTTACATACGATTTGTTCAGAACTACAGAGCTCTTGGATTTGGCTGTGATTATGACTCACGGTAGAGAAAAAGTTTAAACACTGGTTATTATTTTTTTATAGTGTAGCGATAAATAAGACTGCCATTCATGGTCTTACTTGACCTGGATTTGGGCTGAGTCGATGTACCGATGTAGGTACCTAAGTATTGAGTATGGACTACTTAAAAAAAAAATAGTAAGCCATAATCGCTTTGGGTCAAATATTCACATCCAACATTTCGTGACCCTTACATTTTTGCATATTACATTGAAACAAAGGTCTTATTATGCTGGTTTAAAGAAAACTAAGTTGATGGTTGATGACACGAGTAAGATACGATTGTGTTGAGAAGTTTTATAACTTGTAATTATATCTATAATTAGTGTAATTTTCAAGTCACTGTAGCTTTTAGTGTAAGTGCACCTTGTATTAACATCATTTAACTGATTAACAAAGCGAAACTTGTCGGACTTAACGATGGGTTTTATGACGTACTACCGTTGTAAGTTAACTAGTTAGAACAAAAAATGGGGCAATCTTTAAATATTATAAAGAAATTATTCAAAGTAAGGGTCGAGCCCCTTGGTAGGGATTTATATCTGCTGTTAATGATGGTTCAAAGTAATAGAAACCTACCGTACATTATTTGATGAAGCCAAGATCTACGTCCATGCTATAAAAGAGCAAGGTAAGGATCTTTTGTAAGACTTTTTTTGAGATCCTTTACTTGTATAGGCATAATTCGAAACCGAACCCAAATTACATAAAACGAAATTTGACAAAATAAAATAAAGAAAGAAAGAAAAAGATTTATTTACCACACATTACATACAACACATGAAACATAAACTGGAATAAAATACAGGCAAACATACGTGTGATAAAGAGGTTGCAAGCAAAGTAAACACTTCTTTCACTAATTAAACCAATTTTACGCCACGTCCGAGACTAATGGATCTCGCTCCACCAACTTTGATGAACAAAATTTGTATGCAAATGGCGATCGATCCCAGTCATTTGATAAAATCACCGACAAACTCATGTAAATGCACTTAAAATAATCGCTATACAGCTGACACTTTAACGGGGTACCCAGGTGCATTTTCACGGGTAATTTTTAAGGCTTGAGGCAGCAATAAAAATAACTCATAGTGTAACATGTTGGCTGCCTTTAATGACATTTAATGTTCAGCAACAATGTTATTTGAGTACCTACATTATTATTTCTAAACGGTTGTCTGCCAGCGGCGAAAGGTGTTTTTTGGTAAAAAGTAGCATGTTAATCCTGGACCTGAACTTATCATCTATCTAGCTATCAAGTTCATATAGAAACGTTCATGTAAATAAATAAATAAACCGGAACAAAAGAATATGTAACTGACTTAACTAAGTGATGTAAATATCCTAAAATTAAAAATAAATACTTTGAATTTTGAATTAACGAACTTACCGACAGAAATCGGTCTGTTTGTTTGAGGCTTTCGTGCTTAGTACACATTATTTACGGGTCTTTACATACCTGTTTAAAATTATCGCGGTAAGACCCGTAAATATACAGAAATCTGTCTGCCATCAACCAACCATTGAGATTATGGTAGTTTTAACACGATTCTTCTCTACATTGGCAGTCAAGGTGTTAAAAATAGGCAGGTGGTTCTCACCTGGTTAAACATTAATCAAATGAGACCTCCCCAATCTGTTTTATGTTCACATTTTTAATAATGATGTTGCTAACCGACCTTATCAGATAAGGACAAATTTGAAGGCAATAGACCGAAAGATCTGTCTTAGAGATAAGATTTTAATCTAAATAATTTTACGAACTATTTAATTTATTGGGTTTGAGTTTGATTTGATTATTTACACTTGTCCGTGTTTCTAGATCTAAACGAAACAGAATGAATATTTGGAACATGGTTTCACTCGAGGCTTCAGTTAATTTCTCGTTGTAATTAATGCTGTTTTTGCCAATTTTGTAAATTTTGCAGATTTTGCCGCAACATGAGGGCGCACCTCAGTACAAAATTGTATGGGTCCAGCATTTGTAGTTTCTATAACATAACAAGAAACCCTATAGAGATCGTGTATTTTTTCATTAATTTAATCAAATTTATCAACAGTACACCTAACCTTATAATAAGGTTACTCGGTATCTAACTTAGTATCGTGTTTATTCAATATTTCACCAAGAACTTTAAAAAAACCTCACACAAGTCACGCTCGCTCAAAAACCCGCATACCATCTCGAATTTCACATTGTGTGGTCTCATAATTCCAGCCTTGGTCGCCATGATCGCATTAATACAACCACAATTTCTTTTGTGATTCATAAACTAAAGCAACGGCAGGAACCGTAACGCCAAGAACATTAATTTTACATTAGCTATTATCAAAGAGTAATGAATATTAGAGACGTAATACATGCAAATCTTTTAAAGAAACAAATTCGGTCGGCTATTTGGGGTGCGGGGGTTGGGTTGTGATTGCTCCGAACAGAGAGGTGGTAAAACCGCGCTTCGGTTTTGAGCTCTAGAGTACTACGAACAAGGTTGTTATAATTACTACCGTATAACATCCTTGTTCCTTGACTACGAAAGACCCGGGTACCTACTACAAAGATTTCCCAAAAAATCTCAATGGCAAATCATTGCTGTGTTTACCTACAGGATTGCCTTATATTAATTACGTCTATATCAAAGAAGTGGGAATATACCTACTACTAAAGCGAAGCGCACCTTTTCTAACCTGTGTTCTCTATGCTACCAAAAAACTTTCTAACTCTATGGCTGTTATACAGTTTCCAAACAGTTTCTTGTATTTCATGATAGATAGAGTTGTTCTCATCTATGAGCTATGATCGATGGATTCGGCATAGATGGATATCGCGAAAGAATAATCGTACCGTGAGGAGATTAGGTCAGTATCTTTAATCATCTCGTCATACGAATAGATGGATGGATAAACGTATACTACTAAATGGTGATACTATTTTAACATAGAGGTCAAAAGCATAATTAAAAATTTGGGTAGGTACAAGCCCCTAGAACGCATATAAACTGAAAGCGGAAGTAAATAAAAAAGTAATGTTGAGAAAAACAAAAAGAACAAAATTATAGCTACCGCCAGAGCTGCAAATATAAATGTCCGGAAAGCGTTAATAAAAATATTAAAGTCTTTTTGACACATTTTTCCTTGCCAGGATATCCAAATAAAGAAGTAGAGGAAATTTATAAGGCCAGAGTCTTTATAGGACATACTCTGTATAACTGGAGTAATCAAGGTGGCTTAGCTATAATTTATTTATTACCTTTAAATTGTCCTGTTCAAGGAAATATGACAGTGATGTCTTCCGCGTAAATACGTTACAGTTTTTTTTTAAATAAATATTTGTAGTAGGTAAGGACCATCTACCGTTTGATGTTAGTTCTTTGGTAAAAAGATCTAATATAATGTTATACTTTTGTGTACATACACACTTTACTGAATCTTGTTGGTCTCTGAGATTGCATTGCCAAAAGTCTTTGACATTAAAGCTTACTACCTATAAAAATGATTTTTTTCGTTTTGTGTGATGAAAACTGGATGTGATTTATATTTACACGAATCAATCTACATAATTGTAACCAAACCGATTTTACATTTTGCAGAGTAATTTTGAAAATATTTTTCAGGGATTCGAACTCAACTCGGAACCTTTCGATAGTGGATTTAGACTTTAACTTTAGTAGGTATAGGTAGTTATTGTAAGCAAAGCAAAACAATTAATTTATTGAAAAGGGGATTCCTTTCATATCTTATTATTGTTAGTTCATTCATTACAGTTCAAAGGACTTATATTATGTAAACATGTTTTATTCTACAATAACATCTATTGACCTACTCTTATTTGTTAATAACTGTTTTATATTGTATTTTTACCAAGCTAAGGTCATGTCATGTCGTTTACATCAGTTGTTAATAAACACTTTATTATTAACTATCTTTCCGCCGCGGCTCCGTCAGCGTTATCAGTTTTTTCCCGGAAGAATCAGGCATTTCCCGCGGTAAAAGTTAGCCTATGTAACTCAGGGTGAATGTACCTTTCTAATGGTGAAAGAATTTTGGAAATCGGTTCAGTAGTTTTTGAGTTTATTCATTACAAAAATACAAATCTTTCCACTTTATAATATTAGTATGATGATCTAGGCTTAAATTATTATGCAAATATTGAATGTATGTATGATAAAACTTAAAACAGTTATAAATATCCGCACCAGCAAGCTGAAATTCGATAGCAAAATATCCAATGGCAAAATTACTGAAATTATAGAGTCTATTGAATTTCATTTATCTCTAGGGTACTATTATTTATTTTGTGCACTAGATACTAAAAACCTCGAGCTTATAGTATTGTTTTATGGTAGGGTACTTAATACAAACCCAAAACTTTAGCCTACTCGTTCATGCTCTTGAAAATTAAATCAATTAGGATTGTTGCTGACCTGCAAAAAGCAGTTCAATGTTACTTTGCACTCATTAACGGGGCTTAAATGGGTGAAAATTACAATAATTATCGCAAAATCATCTTCGTAAATTGCCTTTGAGTTTCTGATATAATAACGCTCTACCTCAAAAAAAGTTTCTGATAAAAAAAAATCAATGTCAATGTTACTTTCATGAATCTTGCTTGTATGTAATATTTTCGATTACCTACCATCAATAATATTCATCAGTTTTCCTTCACAATAAAAGAGAAAAGAAAGAACCTTTACTATCATCAAAATTCATACGCACGTGTGTTCATTTCGCGATTGCGTTTCGAAATATACTGAGCCATTTCACAAGATTGATTCTATCAATCAATATTTAATTCTGTTTCCGATTCGATTTGGAAATCTTCAATTTCTCTCGTCAATTGTCCCTTTCACTAAGTCAAAAGGTCAGACTGATTCCATAATTTGGTGTTTTATGACATCTAGCGATCCACAAGTTTCTAATACCAATTAACTTGAAAAGTAAATCGAAATACCTGACCTCACAGAAACATAAAATGTTTGTAGAACAGTCGAAGGAAGAAGGTATAAAATACGATTGCCTTTGTTCTACCTCTTTGCAAATGTCAGCTATAATAAATTATAATACATTCATTTATTTCATTTTCATTTATGCACCTAAACGTAACTATTTTTATGTTGATTAAATTTTACAACAAACTGGGTACTAAAACTTTACATGGCGAAGACTATTCAAGTATCAGCGGTAGTTTTATGTTTCAATTCATGGAAAGTGTTATAAGAAGCATCTTCATGAGAATTTTTATTTACGTTGCCATGCACTCCTCAACAATCTGATTAACTAGTAGAAAGTTTCCAGAGCGAATCACACACAGTATTCGCTAATTATACGTGTGAATTATGTGCACGTAAGAACGCTACTTCCTCGTTAGCTACAGCACATTACACTTCAATGTCTACATTTAGCTTATACTTAGAATCTATTGCCGTATTGCTTTTATATAGAACACGAACCTTTTAGGTTTCCACCTTCTAATGAATACTCCGAACATGTTGATTGAATCAAACTTCATTCATCACTAACACTACCACCATTTCTTTCACAATAATTCACAACACATCACTAATTTCACCAGTACCCGAATCGAATGTTTCACAAAGTGCCTGATCAGATGTTTAGTTCAAACTTCAAACATTCACGTAATCGGCGTCCAAAATAAACACTCTTTCACAATCAGCTCACTGTTTACCAACAAACGCTTGGTGCTCTACTATAATCAAAAATAGAACACAGGCGTTGATAAAATTAAAAAGAAAACACCGACTCGATCGATTTGCGACGAAACAATCGACAATCGAGAATCGAATGTTGTATTTGGGTCACATGCACGCGTCTGCTCTTGGCAAACGTTGCGCGGAGACTGGCTGGCTGCTGGCTCGTAAGCTGTTCGCTGCAATATGCAGCTGGTGTGTGTGCTCAGTATTAATAAATTTTAGATGTCAACCACTTCGCGTGGTGCTCTATACTCGCTACTTGCAGACCTGAATGAGACCGTGTCACCGCCTTTGTTCGAAGGGTCATTTATTTTGCAGCGCAATCGATTAGCTAATATTTCCTACGCAATAACTCTGAATATTAAGCCGTTTCGCTTTAGCAGGTTTTGTTGGATTTATTAATCATCTTGTGTGCTTCAAATAACATTTTATTTTATTTTAGTATTAACTTCAAATACAACTGTTCAAATAAGAATGTTTTTACACACACCTTACGAAATAAATTGTTTGTATTTTGTTGACAGCTAGATTTGCGCGGTAACACCAGCAAGCTTTACTTTTCCAAATTCAACCGCACCCGTTTCCAAGAAAAAATGGGATGATCCTTTTTGCCCTAGTTTGGCACCTGCAGAGTTTGATACCCGGAATATCCCTCCGGGTTGGTGACCCAGTAGCCCAAATTCAGGAGGGTTTCAGTCTCGGAGGACCTCAGTGGAAACGAGTTTGATTGTATTTGGGCAGATACCTGTCAGCCAAAGTTTGTGATCCTTCCTAAAGGGGATCGGTCGCCAAATCCTTTCAGATTGGAAGGCTTTTCCTTAAATTTCAGAGAATTTTATTTCGTAATATTGGTAAGTTCAAAGTATTTATTTTTAACTTTAAGATATAAATTTACATCACTTAGCTATGTCAGTTACATATTGTTTTGTGCCGATTTCAAAAATTTGGCTTTCTGTGGAGACGAACTCGCTGGGAAAAACTACACAGGCTTTGCATCTTTTCAAAATATTTAATAAATATATATATAAATTATATTTACAATTAGAGGAAGGCAACCAGACAAAGTAAAAAACGAAACTAGGTATATTATATCAATCTATAATAATAATAATGAAACAATTATAATTTATTTATTTATTTATTTATTTATTTATTTATTTAAATAGGCTAGCCAACATAGAATATAATAATATCAAAACTAGCTTTCCGCCCCTTGACTCTGCCTGTACTAACAGTTTTTCCCTTGGGAATAAGCTTGATTGGTACCTTTTCGACACAAGCATAGGTCAATTCAAAAAAAAAAGAACGCGTGGGAATGCTAGATTTTCCCGCGGTGAAAGGTAGCCTATGTGTTATTCTGATGTATAAGCCATATTATTGTAAAGTTTCATTAAAATCCATCCAGTAGTGTTTGCGTGAAAAAGTAACAAACGTCCACCCATGCATCCTCACTAAATTTCGCGTTTATAATATCAGTAGGATGTATGCCACACACTTACCGGTATAAATCCACTTGAGTATGAAAGAGGTGCTTTCGGGTAAAATTGGAGATCTCTTTCTACCTCTCTTGTCGACAATAACGCCCGGATGTAGGTAAAGCACCACTCGATATCGATATCGAAGCTGAAGCTATTCAATCCGTACCTGAAATGGAAGACGTGGATTATTGGGGTGAGCTTTGTCGTCGGAATACTTGGCAGGAATTCATGTCGACAATTAGGATTCCAGTAAATCGAGATTTATTTTTTTAAAAGGCAGCATTTCAAATGGTCTATTTATTACATCAAACATATTTTAATGCCTTTTTTTAAATACTTGCAAATCGGTATGTATTGTATTATGTTGATTTTATATTTTTCTTTTCGTTGTAATATTAGTGCTCAAACGCTTTAAATTGAAACCGTTTGTGCTCTACAAATAAAATTAAACGAAACAAGTAATTATAAATCTGTTTTATTGCCGGTAAAGTATAAAATTGCTAAATGAAATAATTCCGTTCAAGAGAGATTTTTATGTTCACCTGTTATTTGAACCTCCTTTGTTTATATTAAACAATAATTATCTTTAGCACATAATTTTTAAAATTAATCTCATAATTCCGTGTGTGATAGCATACATAACACGTACTCGCGTTTCCAAAACATTAAAATCGACCTTTGCTGAGAGCATTTTCCAATCATCAAAACATTTCTCTCACTATCTACGGTTCGCGGATATCAGGTTTAACCTGCCTACAATTTACTGCTATTTACTATGTAAAGAGTCTAGCCTAGACAGACAAACTGCAAACTATTCCTGGTAGATTAGATGTAAATTACCACTTCTGAGCTGCCTAACTGTATTATTTCAAACATGCTTACTAGAGGGATGAGAGATATGTAAGTGTACTTATTGACTTTGACTTCGAAAATAATTTACAGTCAGATTAGTAGTTTTTAGGGTTCCGTACCTCAAAAACCTAGGATCAATCGTGTGCCAGACCAGCGCCAGTCGTTCGTCTGTCAACGCCAATAAGTATCATCCGGAATTACTGAAACGATTGAGTTGAAACTTGGTACACATTGTTCTGTGATATGACGACGACGATATCAAGATGAAAGGGCTAGTTGTAATGATCTCAAATAATATTTATTACAATTTTAGAAAATCGGCGACAATGGACAATGTTCGTTACCAACAAAAAAAAACTTATCAATATAGTTTTTGTACAAGATATTTGTCTGTTGTTATTAAATTGTGGTTGGTTTGCCTAGACTCAATCGAAATAGGCCCCGGTCGTGAGTAACGCTCTTGTGCGTCCTCACCTCCGCCTGACAGCTCAGTCACGGTTTGTACGACACTAAATGCTGGAGCAATTTGATGATCTTTGTTGCTGGGTGGCTTATTCTTATTCTGTTTTTTCTTCTCATTGACTTAGTTCGTTTCATCTCCATCTTTATTATTCATTTTGTTGTCTTTATCAACTTTCATTTTGATACTTTGTTTTTGTTCTTAAAACGTCATTTAAATCTATGTCTTCTTTTCTTACTTTCGCCTTGTTCCTGCTTTATGTCCAATAGAACAACATATAGCATAGCATATTTTGATTAGATTATGATTTGACTAATTTCACTCACATCTTTTTAGGAACCATTACCACACACTGCGTTAGAAAGTTTGCAAGAAACATCAATTATGATGCAAACAGTGCCAAGCCTCTCATAAACCTTTTCAAATACACACTCATCACAAGGGGCTACAATTACCTTTGGCTTTTTGTCTCGTAGAAAGTGCCATCAGACGATGCACGAGTGCAATAATTCAGACGATGCGGTCTGGCTGCATTCTTCCCACGGACGTTTTCCTACGTTCTTTGAAATCTTTTTCTACTGCAGTGCTTTGTATCAGGTCGAGATTTTCTATCACAGAGGCTATTTCATTATTGAATCCTGACATTGCTTTTAGATGTTTACAATAAAAAAAAATGTTATCCAAATAAAACTATTATTTTGATTTTTAACCTCACAAATGACACCCATCATTTTTATCCGGAATAAATTAGTTGATGAACCCAAAAATCATCACAATGGTAAGTCAAAGTAACCCAACGCAGAGTGGACACAGGCATGATCCAAAACTTCACAAAATCGAGAACAAACTCATAATCTTCTTAACGAATAAAAACACTCATCATGATTGGTTGCAGTGAGTGCGTGTGAGTTTCCCATCTCAACACACAATTTCTCATCATACTTCTCAACTCCCAAGCCAGGCGCGGGTAATTTGCAAACATGAAAATCTTCGGCATGATGGTGGAGAATATTATTGGCCTTGGCCTTTGCTTTGCTGTACACAAATAAGTTTATCATGGAGTAAAATCGAACGTACATTGCTGGTCACAATATTACTGCGTATTATCCGTATGATAATCCAATTACTATTATTAACATCGACTCGACAGAAGAAGAAGATCCAATAACAACAAGGATATTATCAGTACTGCGTTGGAACTTACTTATAATACCTTGAATAACAACGACATTCTGACAAGAGAGACCCGCCTTCTAAGTTTTTATAAAAACGCCATATCAATCAAAGGTCTTTGACATTTCCATAATTAAAAGATCGAAGAAGGTCGGTAAATCGATTTTACCAATGGATATACTCCTAGATCACTGGCTATGATTAAGAACCCTTGATGTTAATCTAAATAAAGCATCGATGTATCCAAATGCTGATCCTTTGTTTGTTGCGAAGAATAGACCGTAGTGCCACAATGTTGCATACTCTCGGCTCACACACGGGCCCGCCAAAGGGGCCTATTACGAAAATGTCAGGTGTAGCTTCCTGAATGCCAGGAGAAATTCTGCCTTGAAACGGTTTAGAGGATAGAGACTTAGAGACCTAGGATTGGGTACCGCAGGGAGAAATTTCACGTGGGAGATGAAAGCATTATGAATCATGCAAAATCATACAATGCATTCGCAAATGAAAAGTTTGGCGTATTTTGTTTATTAACTAGCGACCCGCCCCGACTCCGCACGGGAAAATGGTTATTGTGGATTATTCTTAAGTATATTATGCATGTATTATACATATAAATCTTCCTCTTGAATCCCTCTATCTATTAAAAAAAACCGCATCAAAATCCGTTGCGTAGTTTTAAAGATTTAAGCGTACAAAGGGAGGGACATAGGGACATAGGGACAGAGAAAGCGACTTTGTTTTATACTATGTAGTGATGATTTATGAATTAGACATCATTGACTGTGAATATAAAGTTCAACGCAAATATTATGAAATGTAAAAATAGCTCTTTATATATTTTTTTTCATTTGCATACTAACTTTAGCGTACTAAAGACAAATAATTAATAGAGCATCATTAATATCTTAAGCCTTTTTAGTATTTCGACGGACTAAATTGTCCACTAACGAAATCGTGTCCATAAACACGAAATACCAACTTATAGCAAAACACCAACTACGCAAAATACCATTATCACCACCAAGTCTTAATGTTGCCCACATGTGAATAATCAGTGCTTTTAATTATCATATTGTCATACCTACAAAATATCCACGATTGATTCCACATCAATTCAAGTACCACAAAGTATGCTGGTACACCTACTTGAAGTATCGTTACTTTATTTCGAACTAAATCAGTCGAGATTTTTAAAACCATGTCATTTTGGTAGACAAGATCTTCAACTTTTACAATAAGTAGCATGCTATCAAAAGAGGTAAAAAAATAATTATGTTTCCAAAGCTAACGATCGGAGTCGAAATTACCACTTCAGTACTAAACACGTAGGAGCGAATCACGGAAGCGCGACACCACCGCGTCGCGAATAACTATAGTTCGACACCACATAAGGTCGAAAAGTTTTATGAAAATACTGAAGGGGGGGAGGACGGGAGAATCCGCCATTTTGAAGTTTGTTGTTTCTGAACGGATTGCTTTCAAAATCGATATCTAGGGTCCCCAGTGGTGTCAAATGACGAATCTGAGGTCATAATTGGTAAAAATTGCCGCCATTTTGAACTTTTTTGTATCTGAAGGGATTGCTATCAAAATCGATATCTAGGGTCCCCAGTGGTGTCAAATGACGAATCTGAGGTCATAATTGGTAAAAATTGCCGCCATTTTGAACTTTTTTGTATCTGAAGGGATTGCTATCAAAATCGATATCTAGGGTCCCCAGTGGTGTCAAATGACGAATCTGAGGTCATAATTGGTAAAAATTGCCGCCATTTTGAACTTTTTTGTATCTGAAGGGATTGCTATCAAAATCGATATCTAGGGTCCCCAGTGGTGTCAAATGACGAATCTGAGGTCAAAATCCGCAGTTCGAAGAACATATAAAATTGGGTCAATCCATAGCACGTTCTGGCAACGTTCCTAATGCACTCGATTCTACAACAATACTTTTAGCTTTGAGCTTTCCAGTTTGAACATGCCTATAATGTTCGTTGGTAAAGTAATTGTTTTTAGTAAATTAATCCCAATAAAGAGAAGCCCTAGATTAGCAGTTAAAAATAAAAAAAATCGAAACAATCATCGACGAAAGCTTCGACGAATTCATAAAAGTGATAATTTTTTAAAATCCTACTGTGTTGTTTATTTCGAAAAGACTTATTAGTGAGGCAATGGAATAGGAAAACTTTAGGAATTTTAAGGAATCGTGATGCAATATTAGGACGTTAAAAATGTAAACTAAAAGTATGTGTACGATTATGGTCTGTTTCGTATAAATCCGGACAAAAGTTCATTGAACTCTTTCTTTTCTTGAAAGTTATTAAAAATAATTTGCGATAATTTGCTATAGTTTTATGATTTATCGTATCGTTTGAAAAAAATATACGCATTGTATCCAGGCGTTAATGACCTTTTGTCCGGATTAATATGAAACAAACCATAGTCGTCTTTCAAGTCCGGTGAAGCTTGATTCGTCGTACTTTTTCGACATAAGCAAGTATAGCTCAATGAAAAAAAAAATTTTTTTTGACTTCCAAGGTGTGTGGTGGGTGTGTGTAATTAAGATGTCAATCAAATAAAATTTGATTTCGTATGAGAATCGCAGCCAGGGCTATTCCCAATTCCCAACACTTCAGTTGCGTAACAAGGGCTCAATCAGGCTGTTCTGTTTGCTGCTCACGTCCGTTCATCAGGGCATTTCATCCGCATTGGGTAAGCTATAGATCGACCAACTGAATGTTTTGAAAGGGTTTTAATGGTGCTAAAGATACTTAAATTCAGTTAAAAATGAGGAGTTAATCCCGAAAATTCTGAAAGAAATTCTTTTCTTCGGCCATTATGTAATTTCCGATTTTTTAAATTTATTTCTTGCTTCCTTATTGTGTAGATTTCGAGTTTAGCCTATCTCACAAACCCTGGTATCGAACAAGGCATCTAGTAACGGCTATATCTGTAGATATTAGCCGGAACCAACGGCTTTATATGCCTTGCGAAGTACGGAATCATGAAAATTGTAAAGAGCAGTAATCGCAATAAGCACTCGATCTAGTTGGTACATAATAACTTCCAGATTATTAATAAATTTATATATGTACGTACATTAACCCATAATGTATCTCCATAAAAGTATAAACAAACAAGACCGCAATGGTTGGTAACATGATGTAACGAATGCAAGCAAGCTGTATTTCGCTAAACTAGGTCAGGTGGAAGACCCGACAAGGCAAGAAGGATTAACTAGGGATGCGCTAAATACACTTTTAAAAGAAGAAATGTTATCTCATTCATCTAATTCGCAGTAGGTACTTAGTATTTTCCAGAATTTTCCAAGATTAGAAATAGGTTTTGTAAGTGGCAGCAAAGAGAATGGATCTCATCTACTTTCCCAAAGAAAGAAATCAAAGTTTGTATTAGTACCTGTGTGAAGTTATTAACCCACAATATCCCCTTGAAGCCTAAAGTCTTGGTGGAGAAGTAAATAAACTATAGTCACAAAGCAAAAAACATGAAAATATAGTTATTAATACGAATAACTATTTTGCAGATAAAAAAACACCCGACTGCGTGAATGTTGTACGGGTGACTTTTTTTATAATTACTCCATTCCAAATTAAACTTATAAATGTCATAATTTTTGGATACTTCCCATAAAACTCTTTATTTTCATAACCCACTGAATAAGATATTTCGAATAAAAACAAATTAAAGACATAATTTGACGCCATAAAATCTGCCATTTTGGTTTCTTGTAGTTTTAATAAATATACCCAGTGTCACTCTCATTTTTAAGACAAATCTAACGACGATACCTCTCACGTTCAAATCCATCAAGCCCAGGGCGAGCCAAAAAAATATACATACTGTCGAAATACATAACCCTTCTTTGGCAGTCGGATAAAAACTAGCAGCCCTGCGGAGTCAGGCTTCGCTCCCGTCTGGAGTGTAATGCACTTCACTTGAAGCACTTACTTTGCCTAGACCACGATTAACTTTAAATTTTAATCTCTTCTCTCTACTGAAGGTAATTTTGGGATATAAATAAAATAATAATAATATTACTACATTATACTAGTTTTTCGCCCCGCGGCTAACAGTTTTTTCCCTTACCTCAGGGCAAGAGATATTCTCCCGCGGTAAAAAGTAGCCTACGAGTCTACGAGTATGTATGTCCTTGTATCTCATCAACTGATTCTATTACTGTTTCATCAAAATTCATCATCATCTCAGCCGAAAGACGTCCACTGCTGGACAATGGCCTCCCCCAAGGATCTCCACAATGATCGGTCCTGCGCTGCCCGCATCCAGCGGCTTCCCACGACCCTCACCAGAGCGCGCGGTCGCCATTCAAGAACCTTTCTCCGCAACGGCTGTCGGTTCTACTGGCGTGGAAGCGTAACAAAACAGACAAACAGAGTTATTTTGGCATTAACATAACAATAGTTATAATAATAACGTATGTATTTTCAAATTCAAGGCAATAGTATTTCTCTCTAGGCATGATGTTAAATTCCCAAAGAATTTTTAGCATACCTATGTGTTAAACACTATCATTCATAAGCGGATCCATAAAACATTTTTGAGCATTAAAACGTAACAAACAAACATCTATACTTTCGCATAATATATATTAATGATGATATTATAAACTTCTCACGAAATATCCACCGACAGAGTGTTTCAAATGCAAATAATCTATTTTAGAGATTTTAACGTATTCTGTTAGCGTCAACCTGACAGTCTGTCTGTCAGTGTGAAAATATACATCACTTCATCATTACCAGTTTAAACTAGTTCAAACAAAATATGGAGTTTCGTGGCAGGGTCAACATGCAACCTGATTGTTTTGACAGTTAACGTGTTGAAATTCGCCATGGATTTCTAAAATGGATGGTGTTTAAAATTATCATCATCAATCAGACATACGAGACGATTTATTTTCAGCTATTTTACACACGTTTCCTTTTTAGCGTCTATCTTTACTAATAAGTTACGACATTTGTTTGATTCAAACCGTAAATTGAACAAATTTCTCAAAGAACAATAGGTACCTATAATAAAAAAAGAATAGATTGTTTTTTACTCTACTTTCATACATTTTTTTTGTTAAACTTTTAAGTTTTTAGTTCTGGTATTTCAGGCCCTAAGTGCCTCCTAAAAATTTCTGCTTCGTTTTTTTTTTTCTGTTTCGTTCTCTTCAGGTAAAAACGCCTGTACCCGCCGGCGGGGGCGCGGCCATAACCAAAATCTAAATTGATAATCAGAGCCGGAGCCCCACAGACGTCGTCGTCTCCTTCACGATGTTTTTCAATATCAACGCGCTAGGCCGTGGTCCGAAGCTCCCTCGAGCCGCCCCTAGACGCGTTGGTAGGTATATGACTTTTTTTTGGGGTAGTCTTCCACTCCCCCGCAAGTCCGGTGAAGCTTGGTTGGTCATACTTTTTCGACACAAGCATAGGTCAATTCAAAAAAAGAAAAAAAACTGTTTCGTTATCTGAAAGAGACCCACAATTTCTAAATGTAATATTCCTTGAGATCCACTAGTTTTTGCAAGGAATTTAATAAACTCTGGTGCTGACTGGTAGTAGGTACCTAATCAACCAGTACGGTTTCGCGTCATGCCACGGCGGGTCCTGGTTTGATGCTCGGCTGGTCACGAGTGCTCGTTAAGGAGTTGGAGCCAATTCCACTGGATCACGACTGTATGTCGATTTACAAGTAGGTACAAGTGAAGTCTTGACTTGATTGGTTTGATTATTTTGTCTTCTCATAGTTTTAGATACTAGTATTTTATGTATTTGCTTTAGATTAAATATTTAATCCTAAATGTATTTTATGTCACAAAAATATAAAAAATGTAATTTTCTATTACTTATATTATTATGTGTAATAAAACTTCGGCACGTATCAATGTGTTTTCGATTTTCGAATTCATATTACGTTTATTCGACGCTCTTACGGTGAATGAAAACATCGTGAGGAAACTTGCACACACCTGCGAAGAAATTCAAAGGTTGTGTGTCAAGTTGACCAACCCGCACTGGGCTAGCGTGGTCGAATAAGGCCTATTCACCCTGGTATCAGGGTAGGCTCGAGCCTGGGGACATTTAATATAAGCTGTTAACGATTATGTGTAATATGCCATAAGATTTACAGCATATCGGTGGTTCAGTGGTAGAATGCTCGCCTGACATTCGGGCCGGTTCGATTTCCGGCTGATGCTATTGTTTTTGTATTACGTAGGTACCTGTTTTATTTAGGTTTTGGAATGATGAAGTTTTTTTAATACTAAACTTTTTTATAATGATCTAATTCTTATCTCTTATCAAGGTTATTTGATGTTAATGATTGCAAATGATAATAATATGAGAAATAATAACTATGAGAAATAAATAATTAAAAGCATAGCAGATGATTAATCAGTCACTCAAACATCGCATCGTCGCCATCATTATCACAATTTTTAGCTAATGAAGTCCACGCCACGCACGGTTGTGCTTTTCATATCACTTCCAACAAGTTAGCTAGGTACGTACCTACCTATATTTTAAAATCATACATAATAATAAAAATAAGTAGGTGTGTCAATGTCACTCTCGAGATAAACAAATATGCTTTAAACAATTGATTCACATTTTCAACCTGTTCATCACAATCCGATATGGTCTAGTGGCTAGGATACCTGGCTCTCACCCAGGAGGCTCGGGTTCGATTCCCGGTATCGGAATACTTTTTATATTTTTAACTTATTTTTTTAATAATTATTACTTCATTTTGATATTGTTTTAAACTTTAAATTGATATTATAACAATTTATTTTAACATAGCAACAAGATTTATCTACAAGCCGACAATATCGGTCAACACAGTAATTGATTCGAGACGTTGAAATAACCATTTATCACGCTCAGAGGAAACGTAGAACAATCATAGATCTATAAACAGGTAGGGTAACCGTCACGGTTGAGTTGCGCCCACGCCCACGGTCGGTTGCCCATGAGTGGGCGACCAGGAAACCGTGCTAATACGGGGGAAGCTACCCTACTTATGAAGTATTGAGGCGATGGCTGTTTGTGGTTAAGAAATACAGTTTTTTTAGATGAAGAAAGATTTTTTGTATCTAGTGTTTTATACTCTTAGACCTATGTCAATGTATGTATGTATGTATTTTTTTAGTTGACGCTCACTGGTATCGTACAAAGAGTATTTTTTCTTCTATCGTAACTAGTTACGAACATCTCCGGTTTCGTACGCGGCCGGAGAGGTAAAATCGATTTGATTTACCGGACTTGCGGATGTTGGTATGTAATTTTATTTGGGCACTTGTTTACCTTATGTCTGGATGTTGCATATTTTAATAATTTTAATAATGTATACTTATAAATAATGTATACCATTTATTATGTTTTTTTCACAGGTTTTTTTAAAGTTTTTCTGCTACCCAAATGATTAGTACCGGCTCTGTGTAATTTGGAGTCAAATGGCTGTGTGTGAGTTGTTCCCACATTTTTTTAATCTAGTTATAGTTTAGTTCTCTTCAAACTTATATTGCATCGCCTCTATAAGTTGAAGAGTTTATTTTTCATTAGTGTGTGACGAAAGCCAGCCTTGGATTTTGGTTTGAGCAAAGCTTATTTAACTTACGAAAAATGATTTGTAAAATCTTACTTGGAATAAAAACGTATTGTTTTTTTTATATTATCTTGTCCCGCGTGAAACTTCTGGCATTCCAGGAATTCCTGGTTACAATTTTATTCTCAACAGATTTTCTTAAAATTTTGTCTGTGTCTGACATACTTTCCACATACCTATGCCTTTAAAAACGTAATTTTAATTTTACAGGAATGTAACTACCATTTCGAATTCTCGACTTTACACAAAAAGTTATATTAATAAATTTATTATTATAGTTTTAAAGATTTAAGCATACCTACATAGGGACATAGGGAGGGACATAGGGACAGGGAAAGCGACTTTGTTTTATACTATGTAGTGATAGTGATTACTACGCTAACCGGTGACCAGAGGTGACCTAATTAATATTCTGACAAGATTTCCAGCATGAAATTGCGTAACAACACAGTCTCAACTTGATATTTATCCGAAACTAAAATTTTGATCGATATCCATTTTGTTTTAAGCGCCAAATGTCAACTAAATGGGCAATTTCGGCGTTTAACCCACTCACTGCTCGAGGTGTTTTTATTTTTATTACCGGTAATCAGTTCCCGTCCACTTTACTAGTGCTGCCCCCTGGCGGACCACCTGCTGAGATTTTAATTGAGAATTGGCCCTCTCTATTTGTAATGCTCACGGCCCAGGGCCTCCCAGTAGGGTTGCCTACAGAAAAAAGTTGATAGGTTGTGTAATTATTTAGATAATGTTCTATTTGATAGCTGTTTTATTGTGCTTCAATAGCAATCAAATTTATAGGTAAAAGAAAATTTGCCAAGTAGATAGGTAATTATTTACTTATTTATAAAGAGTTATAGAATCAAAATACCTATTTTATTTTCAGCATTATAAGTACTAAAAAAGGTATACAGTTAATAAAGCACATGAAATGAACAAAATATCATAAATTATTTTTATACATACATATTTGGTGGCCAAATGTAAACCAGCCAGCCCTATGATTATGTACCTACTCTTCTTTAGCAACCCTAGCTCTAAAGCTTCACGCTAGGTGGGCATCCTATTTTTTAGCCCTTTTTCTGTTAAATAATATTTAATAGTAATAATATTTAATAGTAACACAAGCAATAATTTAATGTAAAACGATATAAAACAAATTTCAACGGTTTTGGAATTATTGTTATTTGAAGCTTCGAAAAATGTTCTAAGCTAAATTATAATTTAATACATTTGCTGTATGTGACCTACAAGTAACTATAATAACTGTAGATACCAACATATCCTTATTTCTATTATAAATAACAACTCGTCAAAAGCTTGGCAATAAAAACTCTGGATCGTCTAGAAAAAGCTCTTATCGAAGATTTGCCCAAAGGCAGTTCATTACAACAACAAGGGTCTTATGTTTATTTTTTATCATTATTCAACGAGTATATGCAGAAAGCGTAATTCTCTTATTTTAATTTATGCTTATAGGTAGGACACGAGAACATGGCTTAGTTCTTTTAAATATTAAGGTAAAATATGGCATCATACATAAATATGACAAAAAATATCGCCAGTTTGGCTACAGTTATTGCAGAATGAACCATCCAATCCGCCAATTTAGAACAAACGTTATTTTTTTTTATTTCTAGTGCTTTGAAGCGTACGAAAAAAACATTAATTCCTGGGACGTCTAAGTCTAAGTAAGTCTAAAGTCTCCCATGCGCGTTGAATAAGTATTTTCCTGATAATCACTACATAGTATAAAATAAAGTCGCTTTCTCCGTCCCTATGTCCCTATGTCCCTTTGTACGCTTAAATCTTTAAAACTACGCAACGGATTTTGATGCGGTTTTTTTTAATAGATAGAGTAATTCAAGAGGAAGGTTTATATGTATAATACATGCATAATATACTGAAGGATAACCCACAATAACCATTTTCCCGTGCGGAGCCGGGGCGGGTCGCTAGTATTAAATAAAATATATTTTTTTAAAGACAAAAAACTAACTGAACTCACTGGATTAATTAGACAGGTATTTCTAACCCTTTGTATTTGCTTTGTATCGATATCGATGGCATGATTTTTTTTGTTTATCTATTGTTTTTTGTGTCACATTTGTATGACTTAAATAATTGACAGGGGCGTATTGATTTCTAACTTTTATATTAAGTCTGCATAATCAAATCAGCTATAAATTAATGTTATAAATAAGATGAATAAGGCTAATGGACAAACTTTCTTATTGAATATTATGTTGTTCATATGTGTGCAGGTTTCCTCACGATGAAAACATTTTAATTACCTTACCTACTTAATATTATTATTGAATACATTTTGTAATGTAGTATGTCCTGTAAGTACAAGTATATAACAAAACAAACAGTACTCATAGCATCATCTTCCACTTGTCCTCAAAAAGTGTGAAAATCGAATTAATAAGTCAATGTTCAAGGCAAACTTTGTCGCTTTGTAGTGCTTACTTTAATAGTCACCGTCAGATTTATAGCACAGTCTGTGGCACAGTATAATATTGTACATAGGTACAGACATGCCTAGAAGTAACGAGTATTATTTCTCAAACTATTAAATATTACGAGACCGTTTGTTCTTGTAGGTATTTTAATGTATTTACCTGTATTTTTCAGGGTGATAAAAAAGATATACCACTAAGCAAGTTTATACGTAGTCTGTCTCATAGAAAGCCGGCGCAATTTATGTTACAGGTTGCATATAAACTCGGATGTCGTACTGCAGTCCGCGCTTTTCCGCGTACCTATTGGTTTGCTGATTTAATGTCAAAGTAAATAAAAATAAAAATATTTTTTTTTGTATTCAGAACGATGATGTTGTATGTTATCTTGTCATCAAACCGTGTTTTTTTCCAATAATCAATATGTTAAGCGAATATCTTCCAAAATGTCTTTTACACCTTTTACACTAGGTATGTAAGCGACCTTCAACTCCCTCCAAGGTATTGTCACTTTATGTATATTACGTCATTTCAAAGTGAATCTAAATCAGTCGATGATATAAATTAGCATTAAATCTTAAACAACGTTTAAAGTATAACAAAGTAAACAGCAGTATGGCATAAAACATCTACCTAATTCAAGTTGGTACTGAAAATTTTTGTCAAAGTACCTATATGATTATTTTTATAAAAGTATGAAACATGACTTGTAGACCATTTTATTATTTGTTGAATTGTTGGTTTATAAATTACCTATTTGTTGTCATCATCATCATCTCAAGCCTTCTTCGACCAGTTTGGTGTAGGCCTCCTTCAACCCCCTCCACTTCTTTCTGTTTTGAGCAGTTTTGATCCAATTTCTGCCCGCCACCTTCATGATGTCGTCTTTCCATCTCATCTGTGGTCTGCCAACTGGTCTCTTGTATTCCCACGGTCTCCATTCTAAGAGGTCTTTGCACCACGAATCTGATTTACGGGCTACGTGACCTGCCCATTGCCACTTCAGTTTAGCTATACGCTTTACTATATCTGCTACTTTGCTTTGTTTTCTCAACCACTTGTTTGTCTTGCGGTCTCGTAAAGATACTCCTACCAGCCTACGCTCCATCGCTCTTTGGGTGACTAAGAGTCTCTGAAGGATAGCCTTCGTTGTCACCCAAGTTTCGGCTCCATAGGTTAGAACAGGTAAGACGCATTGGTTAAATATACGTGCTTTCTGACTACTGGTGAGATTCATTTGAAAAGCAAAGTCCAGTTTGGTATAGGCAGCCCAGCCCAGACGTACCCTTCTTCCAATTTCTGTTTCTTGGTTGTCTTTTCCAAGTTTGACTTCTTGGCCAAGATAGATATACTTAGTGACTCTTTCTAATGGAGCTCCCTTTATTGAAATCACCGCTGTGTTTTCTGTGTCAGTGGTCATGACCTTGGTCTTAGATAGGTTCATTTCAAGACCAAAACTGAGGGATGCGTCATGTAGTTCTTGAACCATTGTCTGGAGCTCATCCGGGTCACTAGCGAATAGCACAATATCATCCGCGAATCGGAGATTGGATAGTCGTGTGCCCGCTATTAGAAGGCCTTTCTTATCCCAGTCTAGTTTCTTAAAGACGTCTTCCAACACCAGAGTAAACAGTTTGGGTGAGATAATGTCCCCTTGCCTGACACCCCTTCGGACCTTAACCGGCTCAGTGTGATGAGGGATAGCTACCTTTAGTGTTGCGTTTTTGTATATGCTATCCAAGATATTAGTGTATCGGTTATCTATTCGGGCATGGCGTATAGCTTCCGAGACAGCCCACGTTTCAACGCTGTCAAAGGCTTTTTTATAGTCTACAAAAGCCAGCCACAACGGGATTTGGTACTCCGTGCTTTTCTCGATAAGTACCCTCATGGATAGAATATGGTCGATTGTACTGTACCCTTGTCTAAACCCAGCTTGCTCTCTAGGTTGGTAGAAGTCCAGTTTTCTTGTTAGGCGATTAGTTAATACTTTAGAAAAAAGTTTGTAAGTTTGTGAGAGCAAACTGATAGGCCTGTAGTTGTTCAAGTCAGCTTTACAACCTTTCTTGTAAAGCAGGATTACCAACGCGTTTTCCCAGTTTTTCGGAATTTTCCCTTGTACCAAACACTTATTAAATAAATCCGCCATCTTTTCAACGAGCGAGTCACCGCCTTCTTTGAGCATATTTGTTGTACTGATGATTAATTAAGTTATATTGGACATAAAGTATTATGATTATTATGAAATTGACATTTGGTACATACATAAACAAAGTATTAAATTCGACATTAAATTTATTTATTATTTTCGACTTATTATTTTAGTATAATATAATTTTGATATTAATTGTTTACTATAGCTTGACGATCATACTACGGACGGATGTTCTTTTTATAATTCCTTGTAAAACGTGTACAATCATGTAGTGTGAAATATATTAATCTAATCTAATCTAACCTATCATTTCTTCTCATTAATCTTCATCTTTCAGACAGTATAGGTACCTGTAATTCTGTATTTAGTATTTTATTAGTCACACATTATAATAAATAACTGTAATATGTATCTGCTATTCACCAACACGTTTCTAAAAACGATGTGAGTTATCGACCGATAACGAAAAATTTCACTATCGACAAGCCACCGACGGCGACGACTAGGTATTCGGTTAAAGATTTAAAGATAATACATAAAGAGAAATAGATAGTCACACACGCACACAGAATTTATTATTGTAGAAAATCTGATAAATATTACAATATTGAGTAGCTTATGTCCCAACTATTAGGTACATTAATTTATAAAATATTATCAAATTATTATGCACTAGTTTAAAGCCTAAGTTAGTAGGGTTGTAAACTTGTAACTATTTATTAAAATATACATGGTTCAGGGATCTAAATTAATAATAAACCTTTTCTAACTTTTATTGTCGAGATCATTAATTGGATTAATATAATCAAGACTTTCATGCTATTTTATTTTTATTTATTTTTTATTTACCAGTTAGACAACAGAAGTTGTGTGTGTGTTTATGTCTATGAGACTGCTATGTTAAAAGTTAATCATACAATTTTCAGGTATTTTGGAGAGGTCTAAGTGTATTTCTGCAGTAGATGCTCGTAAGTACCTAGGTACTAGTCACAAACAATTATTTCACTATAACCATGTACTTAGATCATACGAAGCAAACCTCGGAGATATTTTTCATCTTACATTGCATTCCGAATGTGCACGCGCAACATGATCCGTCGTAGCCACTTTGTTTTTATTCGTATGAAATGAGCTGCATTAGTTAGCGTTTTTGCTGGGTCTTGAACCTGATACCTACATTAGCTGACTCAGAGATTTTGTAATGAAGAAAAAATGTGTAGTCATGGAAAATATTATGTGCTTTAGTTTCTAATATAAGTAATGGTAACTCGTAGAAATCAGTAAAAAGTTACCACAAACATTTTCAGTAATATTATGTAGAGATTAATTAACTAAATTACATTTCTGGACTTCGCATTTTAACAATTTTATTAGTAAGTAGGTAAGTAGGTACCTATTATCATTGAAATAGTTTTTACCTGCCTATTTTATGGATAGTCCTAAATACTGTATTAAAAAATTACCTTTTAGGTTTCCAGCGCTTCATAAACACTCCAAACATCGCTATGTCGTAAGTGTTGCAATTGACACTGTCACTGTTTAATTTTATATATTAAATCTTGAATTATTTCTAATGCGTCACTATTAATTTTCATAAGCACACCTTTTATACGGTTTCTAAACTTTTTCCCAAAACTTCCGCACATTCATACCGCACAGTCAAACAAATACATTGACAATATTAATTATCATCTCAAAAATATGCACTAAATTGCACGATAGGAAATAAACATACTCAGATCAGACCCAAAATACGCTTGACCTAGACACACTGACTGAACCTTCTGCAACAACATCCACAATCGATACCCTAATCAGAATATTAAAAAAAAGGAAAAATGCGTTATTGCGCGTTACGCCATTAATCCATGGGGTCGCAATTGAAGCCTTGTCATAATTTCAAAGCCATATTAGTTCATTCGCATTATTTACTTTAATTCGACGATAGTCCGAGACAAGACACGTTCGTTCGTCTGTCAGACAGACCGAGACTGGGTTTCTGAGTTGAGTCGTTTTGTACGTTGAGTCATACGGCATACGATATGGTTGGCTTTATCACAACACGATTGCGCGGCAGCAGGTGCGCGGACGATCAGCTGGTGGATTGGCGCCATCTTGTTTTTATTTTTACGCCATCTGGTAGTCTTTATAATCATTAATACGACACCGCGCTTTGTGAAAGCTCTCTGCACTACACCACGTACTTATCTAACACGCCAATCTACCAACGAATAGTTCTCAAAATATGACCATAGATAGCGCTAGTAAGAAACAAAGTATTGCGTGTGGTTTTCATATCACATTCATAATTTCATACAACATAATATAATAATTTTATTTTTAATCACAGAATATAATTAACTAGGTGGTGTGGTTTGATTTAGATTTTTATATTTTTTAATTAGAGTAAAATTTTAATTGGAAAGTATTTATTAATTGGCAATGAGGTAAATAAATTATAGACATAATAATATACCTAATTAATTAATAATTTTACTGTGGCTAAATTAAGTTTTTATAACAACAAATAAGCCATCAAATAAGCCATCATCATAATTCATGAGTGAAGTGGTGCAGTATTTTAAACTAATGGATGTAGCATCGGTGGTTCAGTGGTAGAATGCTCGCCTGCCACGCGGGCGGCCCGGGTTCGATTCCCGGCCGATGCAAGTTCTTTTGTTTTTTTTCTCTGTATTTATGAGCACGTTGTATATAATTCGCTTCCACATAATAATTAGAATTTAATAATTTAGAATTCGTTTTTTTACATAATATAATATTTTTTTATTTAAATAATAATAAGCCCTATATGTATAAGCAAACAGTGATAATTATTATGAGGTCCATCATTGTATGTAAGCAACCCCTCCCTTGTCTGTTGAATCGGTTCCCAAGTCACTGGCTGGATAGATACCTACACACATTGGTTTAAAAAACCTTTGACTAATAAATTATTAATGATCTTCTTCTTCTTTGCGAGTCGACTCAGCGGTTAAATTTGCGAGGACCAGTACTCCGCCACAGATATAGCGTTATCTGTGGCGGCGTAGAGATCCTCGAGCGTGCAGGCAGCAGCATTATTAATGATAAATTGAAATAAGAAAATGTTGCAATTTTTCAAGATTTTTAATATTTCGCAATACCTATACCCTTATTAGAGTATAAATAAAAAATGTGGTACTATGTTTATTTATACTCTAAGACCTACGCCATGTAATATTTAATAGAGGGGCTATAATGTAATCAAACTGCTTCCTGATTAAGAGTACCTATACCTATGTAATTTTTTTGGTAAACCTTTCGTCGTCGTTGTGACATATGTACGTCGTTACCCAAGGTGAGTTTGAGCCTAGTCAAGGTGAATACCTTAGAGAATAAAAAAAATCTATTTATACTCAATAAGTAATTGAGCTCAATGAATTGTGAAATGTCAGTTTGGGTTGGCTAATACTTAAAATATTAATACCCAATCACAAGACTAAGCGGGACGACTCCCGCCAAATTTGTTGACATCATAGAACCTTCCTTAAATGAATGGACTTTATAGGTTTCATGTTAATCTTCAGAACCAGGAGTTGTAAGAGTAGTGGCCTCAGGACTAGGAGTGGAACTAGAGCTTGCTGCATCGTTAGCACCATCACCATGAACACTATCATCATGACCAGTCTTTTCACCACCATTAGGTGCAGGCGCATCTGGTTTGTTTGATTCAGGGCCATGCGCATTATCTACCAAATATTCATCTAACATGGTATTTAGTTGCTGAAGTTGTTCAGGAGTTAATCTTTCAATCTTTTTGGCCCACATTGCTATGTCGCCGTATTTCTTGCACATGTTCTCGCATAGGCCTTTGTCGCTAAACATGTTTTTGGTCTTGCAGCCCTTCCACTCGGATTTCACACAGGCTTTGTGTTCGGCGTCGAAAGTGTAAACTGTAGCTGGTTTTCTACCACAGTCCTCCGTATTCAGTTTTCCTTCGCAAGGATCTTCATCTTAAAAATAACAAACAAATTAAGTAGGTAACATACATAGTGCCGCCCTAACGCAAAAAGACGCAAATGTTATTTTTTAATAAAATTAGAATAGCACCGTTTTACTCAAAATCTTTTGTTCAGTATAAATGATTTCAGTAAATTTTGAAAACCATCTGACTGATACGCCCTTTTTTCGTATGACGGCAGATTATAGTGTTTTACAACTAACATAAAGTAAACTAAAAGTACATAATTCATTAGGGAATAACATTAAATTAAAAAATTTAATGACCCCTGCCATAAAACCGTTACTTTGATCCTTTCAACAACTAGAAAAGAGCTGATAATCTTCAAATGGCTGAAGATATTTTCTTTGATCATAGCTAAGAACACTCTCGATTATGACATTTTGCAAACAAAAATAGATCAAAATCGGCGCATCCGTTTAGGAGCTACGATGCCACAGACAGCTGTCCGATTTTGATCTAGTTTTTTTTGTTTGTAAGGTGTCAAAATCGAGAGTGCTCTTAGCTATGATCCAAGAAAATATCTTCAGCCATTTGAAGATTATCAGCTCTTTTCTAGTTGTTGAAAGGATAAAGTACATACCTAACGGTTTCGTGTCGGGGGTTATAATTTTTTTAAATTTAGTGTTATTGTGAATGACAATACATTTATTAATGTTCTGTTCATCAGAATCTCTCATTACAACTCACCATCGCTGATTTTGTTTTCAATTGAATTATCTTCTTCGTTTTCGAACTTGAGTCTCCCTATGCAGTAGTGACGACAAGTAGCTTCATTGTCAAATCTGTATAAATAAGTTACTGTTAATAACTATAATTTTTATAACTCTACTAGCACCCTGACAGGCTTCGCACGGGAAAATGGTTACTGTGCCTTATCCCTAAGTATATTATGCATGTATTATACAAATAAACCTTACACTTTGAATCACTCTATCTGTTAAAAAAAAGCGCATCTAAATCCGTTGCGTCATTTTAAAGATTTAACAAACATAGGGACTGACAGACGGGAAGCGACTTTCTTTTATACTATGTAATAATAATCTAAAAGCAAAGACACAGTAGACTAACTGATTGTACAATTTACAAATAGATCAGCTAACATGTTACTAAACTAATATTAGAAACGCGAAAGTTAGTTCGTGAAAAAAATCACGAAATATATAAACTCCGGGGTGAGAATGGATAGGTGTTTGGGTTTGGATTTTTGTTACACTTTCACGCAAAAACTACTGAATGGATTTTAATGAAACTTTACAATAATATAGCTTATATATCAGAATAACATATATATTGCTTTTTACTGCGAGAAAATACTTCATTCCCTCGGAAAAATATATTAAATAAATTATAATTTATCAAGTAACTACTGTTATATTTAGGTACTATAGATAATTGCTAACAGACAAACACCACAGGAATATGAAAAGTAAAAATTTGAAAACAGATAACCAATAAGTATGTACTTTACCGGTTATAGCTGGGGCATCCCCGCCAGATCTCGATCTCGCAGCGGGAACCGGACTTGTAGTAGGAGAACACCGGCGTAGGCGCAAGGCCGCAGTCCGTCTTGTTTATGGGGTAGAAGCAATAGCTCGCTGGTACTGCAATATTTCAGCAGAAAATGTTATAGTTTTGATGTGAAAAAATAATAGGTGAAGAGTAAAACTGATTATTGGCATGGCGACTGTGGCGAGCCGACCGTGGCGAGCAAGTGACGGTCGCCACGCTACTTATATTTACAAAAAAACTATTCTCTATGTACCACTTATAAAGTTTCGTATGATACATCTCGTACTACGTATCTCGCCATCTAGTTTACAGACATGCTTAACCGATCGTAAAAAACTATATTATATTTGCACTAATAACTTTCGTTCCAAAGAATAAACAATTGAATCGCGTCGAATGAAGTCGCTCACATTACAGTTATGTTCGTTTGATCCTTAATTTTGTGGACAGTATTTCCATTTAAAAAGAGTCAAATAGGTAAATCAGTACCAATATTAATTACTTGTTTCCTTAGAAAACTTTGTACAAAGATAGAATAGACCTTGGGGAGGGACAATTAGCTACTTTTAAACGCAGGAAAAATCTTCGTTCCCACGCAAAAAATTGTCAACGCGTTCGGAAATAAATAAAATACGTATCTTATGTACTTACTTGCACTAACAAAAGTTAAATAAGTGAAGATGGTGAGGTAACACCATATCCAAAGTGGAAAATCCATCGGAGGAACGTCTTGTGTCGAACAGAATAATTCCAGTAAGCAATAAAAATGTTTGATCAAATATTGACTGGTACGAAAAGTCATAATTATGTTTAATCAACATCGTAATCTTTAAATCAGTTGAGCATGGCGACCAAAAAAATTACTGTTAATTAGATTATGTAAGTTAAGCCAAATTTAACTACATGTTTGGTACCTTCTACATGTGATGTAATAATAATTAATGATAATTAAAATAATGATCTTTGATTATCCCATCTAAAAATAATATACTCGTACAATAATAATGTAACCTTAGAGCAACGTCGGCCTTCCGTACCGGAACGGAAGGCCCGCGTTGCTCTAAGAATGTAACTAACTTAAAATTTCGATGGATTCGTCAACTGGTAGTTTATCCGCACTCAAAATAGCTGTAGAACTCATGATAGGTACTGAACAACTTTCTCTGAGCAACCTAGGTAGAATTCTTAAAATTAAAATTTAACTTGTCATACAAAGTAACTTAAAGTTTAAAAAACTTGCTTTCTATAAAGCGGCTCCACCTCCGCTAACAGTTTTATGCGTGGGTATAAAGTATATTCCCGCAGTAAAAAGTAACCTATGTTCTTCCTCAAGGACTATTTCAAATTCATATAAACGTTTATTTTTTGACGCTTTTACGGTGAAGGAAAACATCGTGAGGAACCTACCACACACCTGCGAAGTAATTCAAAGGTTGTTTGTGAAGTTGACCATCTGCACTGGGCCAGTGTGGCCGACTAAGGCCTATTCACCCTGGTTTCAGGGTAGGCTTGAGCCCCTTGGTGGGATCACAGTAATATATGAGCTGTTAACGATTATTATCGACATGCTTATAGTATAATATACGTAAGTACTACATAAGCTAGATTTATACTAATTGTGACTAATTAGTTATGCAACTAATAAATCAATCAATACAACAGAGCTAATTGAAAAAACAAATTAAAATCTAATTGGGTAGTAAATTTTAACGAACATCTTTAGTACCTTTAATTAAAGAAATTAATGCCATTTGAAGAAATCTCGAATTAAGTTGATTCATAATCCTTAATACATTGAAGAAGTAGAGATGATTACGAAGATCTACTGCACCTTAATACAGGGGTTGATGATTTCTGTTATTGCTGTGCATGCAGGTACCTATACATATTTTATTGTACAGTAGCAATCACATGCGGCCCGTATTCCGTAGCGAAAGGGGTGAATATCGAAGTGCGAGTTTCCAACCGCATGTGCTGGCTATTGTACATATTATTAACTTAAAGTATCCTTCTAATTTAGTCTACTAAATATGTACAAGTTTTAAGTTTACTGTGGTTTTGATCTTCAATTTAAACATACCTGAAAAATGCTTTAAGTACGTAGACACCGTGAAATTTAACTGGTTGTTTATCCACAACAAAATGGTAGTACCTAATCTTAAAAGTGAACCACTTTCCCTAAAGAACATAGGTGGATAATATCAAATTCAGAAATATTCTAAATACATTCAAATGGGGTTTCTGGATGTGGGCAGCATAGTACCGATCTTTATGAAGATCTTTGGGGAAGGCCCAAGTCCAGCAGTAGACGTCTTTCGGCTGAAAAGATGATGTGATAAGATAATGCTGACTTATAAATGTATGCTTTTAATTTATTGAATACGCAATAAAAATTAGCTCCCTCTGCATTTTTTTCTGATATTCGATACCCCGTTGTTCTGCTGTTGGAAATATTATGTGTTGCCAGTACCAGCGAGTTATTGCTTCTACCCCATAAACAAGACGGACTGCGGCCTTGCGCCTACGCCGGTGTTCTCCTACTACAAGTCCGGTTCCCGCTGCGAGATCGAAATCTGGCGGGGATGCCCCAGCTATAACCGGTAAATTAGTTTACCGATATCACAGTATTTTTTTTTATTTCCCTGTAAATTATCGCTAGTAATATCTATTTCGTCCTAGTGACCAGACAAATCGGCACAAACGAAATATACAATTTACAAAATACAACCTGATTTATTATAGCGTTATACATCAAGTCGTTTTAACAAAAAAGAAAACCACTTCAAACGGTAAACTCAAAAGCAAAAAATAAATTTACTTCGCTCAAAGTAATTCGTATCTTCATTTAGTTAAATAGAAATGATTAAATAATTATTTTATAATTTTGAAGTCGGTCGGTCGATATACGGTCGAATTGAGAAACTCCTTTTTTTGAAGTCGTTTAAAAAGGGTGAATTTCGTAGTGCGAATGTCCAAGCGGATGTGCTGGCTTCTGTACCTATTATTAAAACTGTATGTTTGTTTATTCGTTTTAGGTTTGACAGTTTCACCACCTGCTCCCATTATTGCATCGGCAGACTGAATTTCGAAGAGAACGAAATAGAAGGTAAGGGCTTTCATATATTAAATAGAACAAACATATTGATGCAAACTAAACTCAACACACAAATATTGCGATTATAAATCAGTGAGATCTTTTATTTCTTTTTTACCCGACTGCAAAGGAAGGGTTATGTTTTTCACGCGTATCTGTGTATGTATGTACCTATGTATGTGGGATTCTTTATACCCTCGAATCATCCAAACGGCTGGACGAATTTTAAAGAGTGAGGTGTCTATCGATTCGTCTGAACCGTGCGATGGTTATAGGCTAGGTTTTGTTTTAACAAAACCAAAATGGCGGCCAAAAAATACAAAATGGCGGTAGAGACGAAAACAAATTTTGGCGTACCATATTAAGTGGCACATCATTAGATAGGTCCTTCAAAATGAAGATAATGTTTCTTGAACCAAATTTCATAAAACTAAAAAGTCTTCAATAAAAAAGTAAATTAAATAAATCTAAAAACCCAACTGCTTGAAAAGCGAACTAAAAAGATGAAAACAAGATGAAAGTTGAAATGTGTTTATTCGAAGTAAGATTTTAAAATCACTTTTCGACGTCGAGGAGAGTTCACGATTTGGCTGTCTTCTGTGGAGAAAAACTCTCCGGAAGAAACTCCACAGGCGTTGCATCTTGGAGTAGCACAACAGGCAGCTCAAGGCTCAGCTGCTACAAGTCCGGTGAAGCTTGATTGGTCGTACCTTTTCGACACAAGCATAGGTCAATTCAAAAAAAAAAGCTCAGCTGCAAAGACTAGCTTCGCATTTGTTATCTACCTCACGATGCCATTTCATTTGATGTCTGTCCCAAATGGGAACAGTATAGGCAAAAGGAGTAAAATTTAGAACAGCTAATAGCAATTTTCGGATTCAGCGAAGTCCAAAACCCAGAAAATGCACTCTTAGCAACATGTTAGGTATACGGTATACTTCTGTCGTTCAAAATTCAGACTTTCTTTCCTAGTATTGCATTAAAAAATATTTGCGGCATTTGCGCCATGCGAGATGCGGCAGCCTATTTTGCGCTGGGAACATCGTGGCTAGATCATCTTCAAAGCATCTAAGCCTCGGACACACTCAGCGATTAATTAATCGCTGCGAATTAGCGCTCGTAGCGAGTATTCGCTGACAGCACTCTTCGCTGCGAATTTCATACTAAAATTGGTCATTTTTAGTCGCAGTGAATGCAGAATCGCAGCGACTATTCACTAAATGTGACCGAGGCTTTACTGTTAATTTTGTTTATCGGTTATGTGGAATGCGACACTGTTGTATGTTCTTACTCTTTGTTGCTTCGGCGTACGTAAGTAAGGCTTTACTGTGTTCTTCCAGATGGTCCCTGTGAAGGCAAATTAAACAACGGCAACTGCGGATCGAAGCCTACAACAGTCTACACCTACAACCGCAACACTGATACATGTGAAATGGCGCAGTGGAGTGGATGCAAAACCTCCAACAAGTTTGACACCGAAAAGAAATGCAGAGAGGATTGCATGCGGAACAAAAACCCAGCTTGGGAGGACACTCTCAAAAAGATGTCCAATCAGGACATTAGCGATATGAACAAGCTAGTTGATGAAATACTGAAGGACGATCATCATGAAAAATTGAAGAATGTCCATGTCCACACGACTGAAGAGTCTATAACGAGTTCCGTGACTTATGACCTACCTGAAGAAGTAGATTCTGTACGTTAATGAGATCATGTCGTTTTCAGATTAAAAATTATGATTGAATTTTAATTTATAATTACACCAAATTAGCCATCTAAAGGTCTTACCAAACTCCATAAGGTGCCTTTTATTTTGAAGTTAAAATCTGAAAAATTGTTTTGGAGATTAGTACGAGTATGTTAAGATTATGGGGGGGACACTCCTCACACACGGCCACCTGACCCCAAATTAGGCAGAGCCTGTACTATGGGTGTCAGACAGCTGATATACATACATATATATAAATATACAACATCCAGACACAAGGCAAACACAAGTGCTCATCACACGAATGTTTGCCCTGGGCGGGATTCGAGCCCGCGACCTTGTGCTTTGTAGGCAGACGTACTACCAACTAGGCTACGGGGCCGTCATGCATCGCGAGATCGAGAATCAAAATCAGACATGCTATGGTTCTATTTTCAAGTACTATTGGACCGATTTTTATAAAATTGGCACTGTTCATCAAGTTGCAGTAAATTTAAGCTCATAAAAGATGGCCGAAATCCGACTAATGGTTTTGGAGCTATCCGTGGACAAAAATATTTCTACCAAAGTTTGATTGAAAGCTCCAATAGATCAATGTTTTGCTTTAGCTGTCTGTCCACGGTTACGCCCGCGTTGTTGTTTTTTTTATACTCGTACTCGTGGTAAAAAGTATCTAAGATGTTGACCTGGGATATAAGGTATCACCATGTAAAATTTCATTTATATCGGTCCAACGGTTCCAGAGATTAGCGTGTACAAACAGACAGATAGACGGGTTTTTTTTAATTCAAAACTTGTATCTTTTGTGTTCTGCTACACTCCCTTTATCACCAACATTCAGTTTTTTGAAAAACAAATCAATGTACAACACGCCAATATCCAACAATATCATTGGTTCATTTATAGGCAATAACAAAAAAATAAAGTAGTAGTAAAAACTACTAGTTTTTTTTAAATTGTTTTTAAACATTATTGAAACAATACGGGTGTTATGTGTTTTAAAACAACTTGTTTTATTTATTATGACGCACTTTAAAAAGTGCAAAAAGTCTGCATCGGCCGGGAATCGAACCCGGGCCGCCCGCGTGGCAGGCGAGCATTCTACCACTGAACCACCGATGCTTGTAAGTCTATTTTGAAATTAATATATACCTCCTAATTTTGAGTTAGTAATATGACAATGTATATTATGATAAATTAACCTAATTTATAATCACTGTAAATTGAACTTCTGCCTGTGGCCTTGACTGACTGACAATCATTTTCCTACGAAAATAAAAATTGCAATTAATGTCATCTATGAAATATATGCGGAACTAACAGAACCTCTTCACTTGGTTTGTGACTCGCACCAGTAGTGTTCTCGCATTGAATAAAGAGATGGAACTAGTACACATATAAATACACAGATGGCACTAAAACAGATATTTTGTCTCATGTCATTTATTTTACTCGTAAATAACAAGCGATTTCTACAAAATAAAATTATTGCTGCGTAAACTTAACAATAAATTAATCACATCATATTATGTGTAGAGATCTAAAAGCTTCGATCAGTCGGTAGGATTATATTCCATTGGTCGTCGTGATTTGTTTATTTTTTTCCATTTTCTTTTCCCTTTTCTTCCTTCGATTTTTCTTTTGGCTTTTCCTTCTCTTTTGGCTTTTCTTTCTCTTTTGGCTTTTCCTTCTCTTTCGGTTTTTCCTTCTCTTCTGGTTTATGTTTATGTCCATCTTCTGGATTTGGTTCCTTGTCCTTGTTCTTCTTTTTCTGGTACTTCAAAACTAACGTTACTATGAATTCAAGAACCTAAAAAGATAATTAAATGTTTGATTAGAAATTAAAATAATACATCACAAAACTATATAACAAAAACTATGTATAACTAATATTTACAGGCTGTATGTAAGTGTCGGTTTAACAAAATACTACAAGGGCTTGCTCATACTGAACGGTTTTTAACTAAACATCTTAAAAAGACAGTTCTCGGAAACAAAAAAAACTTTTCCATAGACAGTCCAGTCCTATCAGTCCATATTTGCCAAGTTACAACTTGTACAAATACTAGTAATAAAAAAAAGAATATGTACAATTATTTTTTGCCCAAATCGCAGGTTGCCATCAGGGTAATAATTGTTTGGATTTGGTTCACCGTATATCTGAATAAAAATTGAATTTAATTATTGATTTGATTGCCCAATCTTTGCAAGGACAAAGAATTTGATCCTAAATCGTTAAATTGACGCATATAAAAATCGAAATGTTTTGCGTTTTTAGATTTTCTGATAGAAAGGGAAAAAATCTTAAGGAAACCTACACTCTTCTGCGAAACAATTCAAAGATTGTGTGTGTTGACCAACTCGCACTGAGCCAGTTTGGTCGACTATAAAACTATTCACCCTGATACAGTCCCTCGTTTTCTCCGTTGTGGCCCCTCGGTGGGCACATCTATACCAATTACCAACCAATATTATAAAGAGGAAAGATTTTATTGTTTGATTGTTTGCATTGAATGGGTTCCGAAACTACTGAACCGATTTTAATGAAACCGGTACAAAGATAGAATAGACCTTTGGGAAGGACATAGGCTATCTTTTAAGCCGCGGTAAAATTTCTCATTCTCTCGGAAAAAAACTGATAACGCTGATGAAGCGAAAGCTAGAATTTATACGTTAGAAAAATACTTGCCTCAAGTATAATCAAGATGATGATCACAGTCAGGACCCAAACTGAACCATCCTTGAAGACCTTAAGGACGTGGCCCTTGCAGCCGTCCCTGTAATATTCACTCCTGGACTTGCATATCTCCCTGTTTCGCTCCTGGGCCAAGTCAGATCTGTGGTGGTCATAAGAGGGACAGCAGGATATGTGGACGTCTGGGGGGAAGTAGGGGGGAACTCCTGGGCGGCGGTAGTCTTCGGGACTGTACACGCCACAGCAGTCGAGCTGAAACGTAGAAAATTATGGGGTAATTAAGAGGCTAAATTATTTTTCGACATAGGACATGGGATGGTCCTATTCTACGGCCGAGACCACACGGCGACGTTGACAAACCAGATTTCCATACTAGTATTTAATAATGCGAAAGTATCTGTTTGTTACACTTTTACGTCAAAACCCAAAACTAATTTATGATGAAACTTGGTACAAATATAGAAAAGATCTTAGTTTGGAATGGACGGACATAGGTTACATGGTACCCATAAAGATTTTTTTTTGACCTCTGCTTATGTCGAAAACGACGACCAATCAAGCTTGAACAGACTTGCGTGCGGGGGAGGCTCTACCCCAGAGTAGTCGTGTACCAACGCGTCTTGAAACTAGGCCTAGCGAGTTGATACGGAAAAACATCATGAAGGAAACGGCGACGACTGGCTCCGAGTCTGATTACTAGTTTTAATTTTGATTTTGGCCGCGTCTTCGCCGGCGAGCACGGGCATTGTTACCTGAAGCCCCTGAAAGGACCCATAAAGAAATATGCTACCGCGGAAAAATACCTCATTCATTACCACGGGAATAAACTGGTTAAAAAGAAAGCTAGTTAAAAATAAAGGAGGTTTACTTACAGTGTACTGTGTGTCGGACCAAATCTTCAAATGGCGTGGGTTGCCCTCCCTGGCCTGTCGGAAGGACTCAATCAACGACCGACTCAGGGTAAGCTCGTCATTCTGGGTCACTTTTACTGACGCTCCCAATGTTATAGCCTGAATGAGAGCCAGAAGCAACAGCACTATACCCATCTGGAAAAATAAATCTTATTAATGTCTGTCTAATACCTCTTTAGTCGCGACTAAAATCTTATAATGGGGTAATAACTTTGAATTTGAGTTCGCTACAGTTGGCGAACCAAAGTCACTGACATACCCCGAATTAAGAATAGCTAAACTTAAGTGGCAATGGGCTGGGCACTTTGCGCGTAGAATCGACGGCCGTTGCGGCAGAAAGATTCTTGAATGGCGGCCGCGCGCCGGTAAACATAGTGTGGGCAGGCCCCCCACGCACGAGGTGGATTGACGATCTGGTGAGGGTCGCGGGAAGCCGCTGGATGCGGGCAGCGCAGGACCGATCATTGTGGAGATCCTCGGGGGAGGCCTTTGTCCAGCAGCGGACGTCTTTCGGCTGAGATGATGACAGTTTTGTTGTTTTTAAAAATTCTTTATTTGTTCATAAAATTATTACTATGACATAAAATTGAAAATTTACAACTTCAACTTATGACCTAATCTAAGCTAACAAAGGCTACTTTTCTGGCTAGACACGCCTACAAAAGATTTCTACTATAAGTATAAACACTTGTTGAAACATACCTTCTCAAAGTTTATCAGTATCGGCGGTGGTCATTTAGAACGCGAAACAGTGTTACAGTTTCACTTGTAGCAGACTATTTCTTAATTATTATTGTATTGACTAAGTAGAACTTAGCCTTAATAATTTAGAAATTAATACAATGCGAAATAATAATAATAATATTTGTACGATTACATACACTGAATGTGGGTACAAAGTTAAACGTAGGTAGTAGCAGTACTGCGGTTACGCAGCGCTGCGTAAACCAAAAAACAAGCCTGCTTGAGAGCCGCCCCGCCCCCCGCTCGTCGCGTCATATTAGGCAGCCGAGGGGAAGCGATGCGGCGCACAATAGGTCAGGCTACTGGACAGCAGACTGCGAACAGTCATCTACAGGCGGGAATAAAAGATAGTGATGTGGTAGCCTGTAAGTTCCGTATCTGTCGATATATGGCAAGTTATTCAGTTTCAATTGACCTATTTGCGAGATCAATGAATTTGTATGAGATGAATTATTATCATAAAAATTTCGGGTAAGTTTCAATATGTATTGTTTTAAAGTGGGGTAACCTATTTTAGAATGTAGTTTTGACAAATTGGTAAGAATTGGGGTGTCAAAAGCAATTTTTAGGGCTTTGTTTTGAATTACTTGTAAGAGTTTATAGTGACAGTCACGTGTACAGCTCCATACAGGACATGCATAGGTAATACAAGGCCTAACAAGAGTAGAATAAATTCTAAGTTTCATAAATGAACTCAGTTTGCTGCGTCTGTTTAAAATGGGACTAAGTGCTCCTAATGCTTGTGCTCCCTTCGTGCGGATTTTATTAACATGTTTGGACCAGTTTATTTTGTTATCTAAGGTAACGCCTAAATATCGAACTGAAGGGCTCCATGGGATAGGATATCCTTCCATTTTTAATTTTCTGGTGGGAAGTTTACGTTTCTTAGTAAATAAGATAGCTTCAGTTTTGTTGGCATTTAATTTTAGTTTCCATTTTGTGAAGTACGCATGAAGCAAATCAATTGATAACTGTAATCGGCCTATAATTAAGTTTAGATCGTCAGAAGATGTGAAAGATGCAGTGTCGTCAGCGAAGCACGCAAGTTTGGTATGGTTCTGAACCGGGATATCGTTCAAGTAGAGCAAAAACAGATACGGTCCGAGGATTGAACCTTGGGGTACTCCTGCTGGCACTGGAAGGCATGCGGACCTTTTGTCATCAATATGAACAGCAAATATGCGATCGCTTAGGTAGGATTTCAGAAGTTTAACTAAGTTCAGCGGCACATCGTTGGTAATCAACTTATGTAGAAGGCCTCTGTGCCACACGGTATCAAAAGCCTTCTCAATATCTAATAAGAACATGCCAGTGGACTTTTCTACCTATATTAAGATGGTGTGCTATGTGTTCACCTACTCTCGCCAATTGCTGCACAGTGGAATGGGACGACCGAAACCCAAACTGTTCCCGGATAAGAATGTGCTCAGTAGCGGTTTTTAATCGAGCATAAATTACTTTTTCAAAGAGCTTACCCAAAACTGGTAGCAAGCTTATGGGTCTATAGCTAACAGGATCAGTCTCATCCTTTCCTGGTTTCTTAAGAGCTATGATCTTAGCAATCTTCCAGGTATTAGGAAAATAATTTAAACGAAGACAACCATTAAAATTTTTTGTCAGGTATACGACCGCTTTTTGTGAAATATTTTTGAGCAATAAATTTTGAATTGTGTCGTATCCCGGAGATTTCCTAGCTTTAAGTTGGCGTATGAACAACCAAAGTTCCCGTGGGCGTGTTGGCTTAAAATGACTATTGAGCAAATGATTGTCATCCAGAAGATCATTCGAAGTACATACGTTGTTTTCGACATCCGGACTTTCCCAGTTCAATGTCATGCTCATATTATTGTAGAATGCCTCTGCTAAGACTTCACATTGTTCAACTGTAGTTACGGTTGAGCAACCATTTGATTTCCTGAGTGGAGGAATAGAGGAGGTTTTAATCTTTAAGGAATTTGCGAGACGCCAGATGTCACTGCTTGGGTTGTCGACACTCGCCAACTTATCATCCCAAGTTTTATCGAGAAATGTTGTAATTCTGGTTTGAATTAACTTTTGAACTTTATTAATTAAAAAACGTATATGCCTTTTATTTTCCGTTCCAGGTAGCAAGCTTTGGTCCCGACGGCGGAGCTGATTTTTATATTGAATTAGCTTCTTGATGTGTTTGGGAAGTTTAGGTGTACAAGTGATCGGAGAATTAAGAAGGGGCACGTTTCGATTTCGTGCTTTTAAGATAGTGTTTTGGAAATGGATAATTACTTCATCTATTTCTTCAATCGTTTTAAAGGTTTGGGTTGTTAAGGTTGTTAGGTTAATGATGACAGTGTTTTCTAGCTAGCTAGTGTTTTCCGTTGCATACTTACGTACCTACTTACTTACTTAGTTTACATTGGGTTGCCTAGTAGAAATTGCTACTTTAGCAATAAGGCCGCCTATTTGTACACGTATGTTGTTGTAACTGCATTGTTTAAATTTACTACTGGTGTGCAATAAAGTATATTCTATTCTATTCTATTGATTTGCTCAATACCAGTTAAGTTATAGATGTTTTATCTCACGAGTACTTGTGTATGTCTTATATGTGCACATTGTCTTCGCGTGCGTAGCGCTCAGTTTAGTTTAGTAACATGTATTTATACATCTGTGGTTTAGTGACTAAACTTTAGTCACATGTTCAGTAGTACGAACACAAGAGTGTACTACACTACAAGTAAGACTCGCCTGCACTCGTGAGATTAACGATACTGCATTAATTAACTATACTGCACTATATGATATTCATAAGTCTAGCTAGAATCTAGAATTAGGTAGGCTATTCTATTCTTATAATAATATGCTATGACAAAAATAATCTATCAAAACGTTTGGAGTAAGCTAAGCACCTATCGCGTGATATGCCGTTGCTTACGGACTACATTACAGCTCAAGTCAAGTTCTCAAGGACAAAGTTAATAACCTGAGTTCACGATTAGAAAAAAAAGAAATACTGGCGTTACATGAAGAGATCTGAGAGTGAGTTTAAACGCAGCCTGTATTATAGATAGCAACGGGCGCAGTGTCTTTTTTACTCTGCATATAAACTCAGTTTATGTGGTTGTTACGCGGCTAAGATTACTTGTAGATTTGATAAAAACAAGGAGGATAACAGATTCAACACCAAATATATATATTTTTATGGTATGTTTTGTCTGTATGTCCGCGCATCGAACAAAAAAGAGTTATAAAACCTATTTTCCTTAAAAATCTTTACGTGTTTCAGTCTTGGGGATTTTATTTTTAGGTCCTGCGCAAAACAACTGCAAACAATTTGAACTTTAAATTGCTTTGTTTTTATTAAGTTTGATCTTGAGATTTTATCTTGCTTGAGTTATAGTCTAGAGTTACAGACACCAGAAAAAAAAACTTAGAATCGAAACGAAAAAACCCTAATAATTATTATATTATTGTAGTGGGTATTTTTAGGAAGCAAAACAAGTTGTGTTAATTTTCCTAACTAGTGCTAGTTTGTAATCATTTTCAAAAATGCAATAATTATTGAATATATTATTATATCATTGACGGCTCCGTAGCCTAGTTGGTAGCGTTGTCTGAAATGAAATGAAATGAAATATGTTTTATTCGCAATGTTGTCTCAAAAGCACAGGGTCTCGGGTCCCACTAGAGTGGCTCAGCAACCCAAAGCGGGTCTTCGCATCCGACACGACACGAGTATGAGCCACTTGTCTTGTGTCGTCTCTTGTTTTGTCTTGTCTTTTACAGATCGCCCAGACGTCAACCCGCCAAGACGGGTCGTTCGGCAACTCGTCCCAAAACAAACTCGTCCCATTCGTAGTTCCAGGCCAGAAAGTTCGTTTTCCCAATGGGACGAGTTTGTTTTGGGACGAGTTGCCGAACGACTCGCCAAGACGTCAACGTTTCAAACGTCTATCCAGCGTCGTCGTCGCGACGCACTGCGTTTTTTTGGAACCCAACTTTCTTTTGTTTCACTCGCTTTTCTGCCTATGATTGTGTGCGCGACGGATAGCGCTGGCGTCGCGTCGACAAAGTGACGACGACGCTGGTAAGACGCCAGTGTATCTGTATTCGTAAAGTAGATTTAAAAAACGACTTACAATAAACACAGCCTTGTATTTCTTCTTGAACAAGCTTACTACCCCCACTATCAGGGCAGAGATGGAGCCAGCAGCTGACAGGGCCAAGATGATCAGCCCCACTATTCGCCCAGACAGGTCGCTACTGTAGATCTTCGTCGCCACTGCTGACGTCACGGTTATTGCTATCACTGCCAGCGACAAGACCTGTGAAAGAGAGGAAAGAGATATCAATACAAATCTACAGCTATGCAAAGTATGATCGAAACGCTACTTTCAAATTTTTATTTTTAAAATAACTTTGACTAGGGAGGGCGGATATAGCAACACGTTATATATTTGTAATCTACTCATGATACCCTTTCATTTGATACCCCACACGGTTATTGTTTTAATTTTTTCGGCATCTATATTGAGTTTTAGGAAGCTCGACTAGAACGGAAACGTACCACGCTCGCTCGTGGCAACAAGTGTTTTTATATAGCTAAAGGTCCCTAGAACACATTATTCTAAAAACAGTTGGCGGTACGCAAATTTTTTAAACGAGGTGCCGTTGGGGCCTGCACTAGGTCAAGGGATGGTCAAGGGAAAAACAAAAGAACAAGGACGAAGATGACGTATGAATGGCGAATGAATTCCAAAATTGAATGTTTGAATTTAGACGAGAAAGAAATGGAAAATGAGGTGAAAATTAGGTTGCATGCAAAGTGATGATGATGATAATGATGTCCTCCCAGACGTATCCGTCGACGGCGACACCCTTAGACAATGTTAGACTGGGCTCTTGCATGAGCGCGAGCATGACTAGCAAAACCAAACTTGGTTTTAAAAATCCTATTGCAAGTAGCACAGTAAAGAGACCCGCTCGAATTGTATGTGTAGTTGTAGTTGGGCTTGGGTCGAGTTTTCCGAATCTGGCGTTTATAGTCAAGTTCTTCAAGACGGGCGTGCATGCAAAGTTCGTTCGTTAACAGCTCATATATGTCCCCACCGAGGAGCTCGAGCCTACCCTGATACCAGGGTGAATAGGCCTTAGTCGACCACGCTGGCCCAGTGCGGGTTGGTCAACTTCACACACAACCTTTGAATTTCTTCGCAGGTGTGTGCAGGTTTCCTCACGATGTTTTCCTTCACCGTAAGAGCGTCGAATAAACGTACATATTCGAAAATCGAAAACACATTGGTACGTGCCGAGGTTTGAACCCGCGAACTTCGGAATGGAAGTCAACGGGCCTAGCCACTAGGCCACCGACGCTCTTGCACGCAAAGTACATCGTTACAAACTTACAGAGATGACGATGGCCAGCAGTAGGTACAGAGCCTTCAGCCACCACTCCTTGCCGCAGCACCCTGCCTGGCCGCAGCACCCAGAGCCCTTGCAGCATTTGCCCTTCCCCATCTCTGACCCTGAACTGGCACGCCTGAACAACCCGTGCTCCGGAGGGCCCTGATGGTCTTTGCCTCCTGTCAACAAATAAATATATCAATAACTTGGAGTATAAATAAAAAAATTGTAGATTAAAAACAAAAGACTGTTTATATTTCGAACAGAGAGATTGGAAGAGCCGCTTTCGAATTTCTAATTCAAAATCACGTTAAACATAGAGTGGTGTCTTAGAGCAACGCCGACCTTCCGTTCCGGTGTAGGAAGGCCCGCGTTGCGTTAAGAGTGGTGTATTTTAGTAAGTTTTACTTAAAATAAAAGTCTTTATTTTGATAAACCACACAAAAGATTCGAATTTAAAAAATTACGACACCTAATTATTTGTTCTATTTCTTTTTATACGTGAACTAAACTACGGACTTATTGTTTGAACGGCCGAAGGGGAGTTTTTATGTGAAATAATGTTTTTAATAAATATGTAATTGTCTTTTCTTGGCCTTTCCACTTATGTAAGTAAATAACATCATTGCTCGACCGTACTACAACGTAGTATACTACTTCTAACCGACACGCTTTTCGAATTCCTATCCCGTCGTAGCCAAAGTGTAACTCGTGTAACCGTTCGAAGAAAACTTACCCGTATGATGGTCCTCAACTGGTCTGGTCGTGGCCGCGTTCCCCATCTGATGCCAGACTCCACCAGGAGTGCGAGTGAGCTGGTCATCTGCCGCGCCTGCATAAAACATGCGCCAACAATGAGCTATGGCTGAATGCTTCAACGGTCCAATTCGAATAATGCCCAGCATTGTTAGATTTCATGTCGCAGATGTGCTGAATTTCGGCCGATTTGAATTTGGCTGTGTTTTAATTTAAAGCCCGACCTCGTTCATTATTTTTTCTATATCCTGACGATCATACTACGGATGTCCTTTTTATAAATCCTTGTAAAAAGTGTACAATCGTGTAATATGAAATAAATAAATCTAATCTAATCTAATCTAATCTAATCTAATCTCGCAAAATTGCGGAATTTCGATGGAACTAATTGTATAATAGATAGATAGATAGATAGATAGATAACTCGTTTATTCAAAGAAACAGTACAAGAGAGGAAACAACAAAAAACTTACAAATACTTAATCAGAAGATATTTGAATATAAATGTTGCCTACGTACTGCCTCCCTGAATGGGCCCTAACTCAGCATGATGTTGCAACGCGAAGTACGCCACAACGCTGTTCTTCCGTTAGTGCCTTAGTAGTAGTGTGAGTGCGCAGTTAATAGATGTGGTTAATAGTGGAGGCTAAGCATCTCATCATACAAATAAAGGTAGATATTGCATGCTCATTTAGGGTATATTAGGTTTATACTGTATAATATGTAAGAATATAATTATTATATATAGTATGAGTCTAATATATATATATAAATATAATTAATAATAAATAAAAAATATATAATTATGATGTATAGTATAATATATATATATATAATATGTACCTACAGTTTATATAAGAAAGGAAAGTATAATGTATGTATGTATATTGTGTCGATGGATAGTAATGTCATACTGTTGCTTACCTACCCGCCCTACTACAAAGAACTACAAATAATATTGTGCGGGTAACGAAATATTGATAAGTATAGGTAATACTGATCTACTGTGCAGCTTTCTGCAGTGCCAAAAGGTGTTTTTTTAACTCATTTTTAAACCGTCGTTTTACAGTAATAGATCGAAGTGGTGGAGGAAGGTCATTCCAACATTTAGTTGCTTGAAATTTAAAACTTCCGCGGAAAGCTGCTGTACGGTGCCGTGGAGTGACGAGCGGAGGGGAAATAGATCTCGCCGCGTATCTACTATTTAGGTACCTCCAAGTAAGCTTGTTATAAAGATATTCGGGTTTCCCTGTATTTACAACATCAAATAATATGTTTGCTAAAAACAGCTTAATACGTCCCTCAAGCTTTAAGATGTTTGATGAATTTAAAAAAGGGGTTACATGCGATCGGGGTGGTACGCTAAAACAGTAACGAGCACACGCATTTTGAACTCGTTGGATCAGAGTTAAGGTTTTTCCATAGATACAGTGTCCATATACTGAGATGCAATTATTAAATTTGGAGAGAATAAGGGAGTCACATAATCTAATCCGAAGCTGAGTATCTATAAAAGGCCTGATCCTGTACAAAATCCTAAGACGATAAAAGCAGTTACGAGCTAGATCCAGGCAATGATCCTCGAATCTCAAATGTCTATCCATGAGCAATCCCAAAGCTCGAGCTGACTGAACTCGCTGAACCTTCTCCCCCAAGATTTTTATATTGAGATTTTTAGCTTCCAAATTGCGCACTTGCATTTTAGATCCCACAATTAAAAATTTAGATTTCATCGGATTCAAAATCAATGAGTTCTTTATTGACCATGTGGCGATGCGGTCCAGGTCAGAGTTTATTTTATTTACAGAGATCTGATAATTTTTCATGTAAATAGGATGATATAGTTGTACGTCGTCCGCATACATATGGTATTGACATTCACTTATGTGCTGAGCGAGATCTGCCGTGTACAAGATGTATAATATTGGCCCCAAAATGGAACCCTGCGGCACACCACGAAGAATAGGTTCTGGATTTGAAAGGGCGCTGGTTCCATCCGATTTAGGTATAGCAACCCTTTGAGAGCGATTTCTGAGGAAGCTATCAAACCATTTTAAAGCCTGGTGATCAAAACCGTAATACGATAATTTTGATAACAAAAGTGAAGTGTTAATACAGTCAAACGCTCGCGAGTAGTCGAGCATAACTATTGCAGATCCGTTACCCTCGTCTTGAGCCGTCAACAAGCTATCAACAACGTCCAACATGGCTGTGCTAGTGCTCCGGCCCTTACGAAAACCAGATTGCAAATCAGGAAATATGTTGTTAGATTCGCAATATTTTGTGACTTGAAAGCAAACCACTCGCTCCAATATCTTAGATAAGAACGGCAAAATATTAATTTGCCGTAAATCTTTTACAGTGGTAGCTTGACTGGTCTTCGGAAGCGGACGGACCAATGCATTTTTCCAGATAGATGGAAAAGTGTGCTCAGTAATGGATCTATTAATGATAGCTGTTATTATCTTTAGCGTACTAGGTAAAGTGAGCAGAACCATATCACGAGTTAGACCATCCGATCCACAGGCGTTAGATTTTAAAGACATTACTAATTTAGCTATAACATTTTCATGAACTGGTTCCAATGCGAAGGTAGCTGAACCAAATTTATTAAATTCATAATAAGTTAAGTCTGATATGGTCACTGAGTCCACGACGGGTAAATTTAAAAATTCCTTATTTATAAGATCAGGGTCGTTAAAATGAGATGGTAGGTCGTATTTATGTTTCATATCAGAGACTACAAGTTTCCTAAGATTTGGCCAAAGACGAGTAGGGTTATTAACGTGTTTATTTATATGCTGGTTAAAGTAGGCCCTCTTTTCATTATAAATACTAACATTAACCAAGTGTTTTAAATCCTTATAACGTTTGATTTTTTCAGCGCTATTGTCACTGTCATGTATATTTTGTACCGAATGTTGATGCTTTTGTTTCCTATGAGCAGCATCACGGAGATGCATAATGTATCGAACATTACTAGTCAACCAGGGTGGCAGTAATGGATATTGTTGCAATAAACATAATATAAATATACATGTGGCGCCCCCAGAGCCGGTTTTTTTATTTTCCTAGTCAGGCTATTTGGTATCATTTATTGATTTATCAAAGGATTGAAACTTTTTCATTTACATTCTATACAATACAATACATACAAATATTATTTATTATATATGTATGAAATACAGACAAATAAAACAAAGAAAAAAATTAGGTTTTAACAGGCAGCCTTATTGCTAATGTAACAATCTCTTCCCGGCAACCAATTATCAGGAAAATGCTAAAAAATTTGTAAGTGCATGTTTGTGGTCATAAAAATCTAGAAAAATAAACTATCCTTGGTCAAGATAATACAAAACAAATGACAAATAGGACAAAAAGAAAACTGTGTTTCTTGACTTTGAATTGGACTAACCGAACGCTTCCTGTGTAAGGAACATACATACTATAAAGGGAATGGGCATCAGATTTGACAAAACCCCGTTGCCCCGGTATATTTAATGATATGACAGAATTCAACACTTAACTGCAGCATTGTTGGTTACAAATGATATGAGTAATACAATTAAATTATTAAGTACCTGCGGTTAAGGAATTTATTAAGTATTGTTTTAAATTCAACTCATAACGTGAAATAAGTAGGTAAAGTTCTCTTATATTTTGTTGTGTAAAATACTTCCATGTGAAGATTTGTAGGCGGAATACTTAAAATTTATTTAGTTTTATTTATAATGAATTCGAGTATTTTTATTTAATTGCTATCTAGAGATTTTTCTAATTTACTATTGTTTGATATGAAAGACGTAAATAAAATAAAAGTTAAACTACTTTTATTACACTTTGATGATCTGGGATCCAGCACCAAAACCGAAAGGAAATTATGCCGTACTTCGGAAGACACGTTAAACGAGTTCGAATACAACACCGAACACTTACAAGATCTTACCTAGATAGAAATAGACAAATGATTGATGGCTCTCCCTCCCGATCAAGTATCTAAAATAGGGATACACCACTGTCATATCAAATTTATTTAATAACACATTTTCTAAACATTTACATTAAAAAAAACCGTTTCATATCTCACATATGAATAAAACCTCACGTAACTGAGGAACTAAATTCTTGACTATTTTACTGTGATACACAAGATTTTTTTACAGGCCAATTCGCATAGGTTATCACTTGTACTATCGTATTTTAAATCTATACGTAGGTATTATTTGTTTTATTTCAACTTATAGATACCGACCATTTGATTCGTATTTTAAAAATAAATCTTTCGTCCATTAGATTACTTCAAGTTAGACATTTTAAACTTAGGTATGACAATAATTAGATCTAACGATTTTTATATATTTCAAAATTTAGGCCTTTCGTCCATAGGCATTACGACCTTAGATATTTAGAGATTGTAATACGTAATCTTGGTACCTACTATTTGTACGAATAGTACATTTATGAAATAAAATCCATTCAGTACTCTTTGATAAAATCTGACTGATATTACTAAAGAAGTTGGAAAATTAGCCCGCTTCAAACTAAACAAAAAAATATCAAAATTTTCACCTATCCATATAAGAAAACAGTATAAAATACAGTCTTACAGTAGTGAAGATCTTCTGCTAGAGTTTGGGGTGCCACAAGGAAGTATTCTTGGTCCCACCCTATTTCTAGTGTATATAAACGATCTATGTCTGATAAATCTACAAAACACTGAGATTTTCACCTATGCTGATGACACAGCGCTGTTGATCTATGATGTTAGTTGGGAAAAAGCAAAGACAAGAGCAGAGTTTGTAGTACATACGATTATGGCATGGCTGGCAAAAAACCTACTGACACTCAATATTGAGAAAACAAAATTGATTCGATTTGTCTTACCGAACACACGTCCTCCTCCTGTTGAGTCAGGTTCACTAAAAGTGCACACATGCAACAATGTTGTCGCCTGTAGTTGTAGTTCTCTCTTTATGGTAACGCATATTAAATATCTGGGTGTTTACGTTGACGAGAAACTAGAGTGGAAAGCTCATATAGAGAATCTTTGCAATCGTGTGAGAAGGCTTATCTATATTTTTAAAAATCTTCGTTTATCAGCTGACTGGCATATCCTTAAAATGGTATACTACAGTTTATGTCAATCCATTGTTACTTACTGTATTTCCATATGGGGTGGAACCTATAAAACGGTTTTATTAAATCTTGAACGAGCACAGAGATTTGTTTTAAAGGTACTACTATTCAAACGTAAAGATTATCCTACAAGTGATCTTTATGCTGAAGCACAAGTATTGACGGTTAGACAGCTTTACATTTTGAAATCTATTCTTGTCACTCATAGACGTGTTCCACTAGACCCGAAAGTAGCCCGACGTCGTCCAGGACTCCCTGTCTGTCCTACTACACCACGCCAAACAGCTTTTGCACGGAGACAACATAAAACTCAAAGTGAATTTCTTTATAATAAAATCAATAAAAAGTTACATATTTACACTCTTTCTGCAAAAGAACTCAAAAATAAACTGGAAAATTGGCTTCTTCATCAAACCTATAGTCAAACAGAAAACTTGCTCAACATTCTTCAATAAATAATATCATTTTTTGGTAATCTTAAACTATACCTTATTAGTACATTCTATTCAAAATTATCATAAACAATTGCACGCTTACTTGTTCTTCTTAGTAAAATAGTATTTTATCCTATGTATTTAAATTATTTAATTCATTTCTACTATCATAATTATTAGGTACATTTCAATTGCATATCGACGGTTAAAAGGAAGTTGGGAATAAGCGACAAAAAGTAAAATGTTCAGGAGAGCCGTTCAAAGTTTTGAATTTTAGAAAAACTGACGTATTTTTGTCATTTTTTGAGATATCTTGATAACTCAAACAGTAATAAAATCAGAAAAAAATTGAGCAGTTACTGGTATCTTTAGTTTTTATGATTTAATGCTATTTCAAGTGATTTTTGTCGCTTATAACAATAGCTTTTAATTTTCCAATAAGGAAATAGGGCATAAGATACTAATGACAATATAAAATGTTAAGGGATAAGAAGTATAAGCGACATAGCAGTTTCTCGCATTACAAGGTAAAAGGGTATAAGAGACAAGACAGTTCAATAAGTGTTATAGGAAAAGAAGGATAAGGTACAGTCGGCTATCAAAACAATACCAGGCTATAAGATGTTAGTGACATACAATGTCGCTTGAAAGTAAAGGAAAAGGAGGATAATGAACATTTCACATTGGGTGACTCTATGGAAATATGGATGAAGAGACATCCTAAAATAAAATAAGTAGCGCAACCAACACGATTCTTCATCAGGATAAGAGCTAAAACGGGGACTAACACTGCAAACACTGTAATTAGGGACCCTAAGTGTTAAAAAGTAAATTTTCATGGAAAAGGACCAAGGATTATTGGGCCTGTTTTAGTGTATCTATCCTACGTTCAAGTTATTCTAATTTACATTATAAGTATAATGACGAAATATCATCTTTTAAATCTACCATGTGGTAGGTAAAATACTTATTTTCATGTCAATTACCTACTTATGTACTAATAAGCGGATAGTAGAATGTTATGAAATAAAAAAATACATTTTTATTATTATTTTTAGTGCAGGCTAGGATCATAATGCCCATACTTGGGGTGCCGAAATCTGGGTAGAGGCGTCAACTGGTGGCCTGGGAAAGACACCAAGGACACAACACCTGGCTTGAATCTGCTGGACTTGCACAATCAAAACAACTCATTCCAGGATTCCTGCCCAAATCAAGAACCGAGATACTAAAACTCGACCGGTTGAGCATTCGTATACTCATTAGGGCATTACTGAGCATTGTAAACTCAACACGCACATTAACAGGATAAGCTTATCAGAAAACCCTTACTGTAGATTCTGAGCGGACGAAGAGGGGACCCCTCTTCACATTCTCTGTGAATGTGATGCTCTCGTCAATAAAAGGAGTCGAGTGCTGGGAGCGCACAAGCTTGCCCCCCAAGAAGCCCTAACCCTAAATCCTACCAAAACCATCAACTTCTTCAAAACGGTCGGTTTGGAAGAGGCTATGTAGCCTATGAGGGTTGACTACAATAGATCCACCATGGGTGGCAGAGGTCTTGGGTACTTGATGCCCCTCCCTCTCCATCTAAATCATAATCATAATCATAGGATCATGAGATCAAATCCTTTTTTCTCTGCTCTGTAAGGCTTCAGAAATGCTTAAAAATGCTAATGCTCCTTTCTTCTGTAATATCGCCGTAGTTGTGCGCACAATTTATACCAGCCCAAGGGTTTGGTAGAACCTTTTTGACTTGTAAACTTTTTTATTTGATTTTGTGTAACTCTGTCTGGATATTCGCTTTTGAGAAGTGTCTTTTTATACGTACTTATTATACGTCTCTTCTTCGGGGTCAACTGATAAATTCTTCTTTTTTTTTGCCACTTACTTCCGGTTCCCACTTATCAGAGCTTCCAACATCGCCAAGGGCACTTAACAAAGCTACCTTATCAACCGACATCATTGAGAGCCTGCAGTAGTCCACAGCTGGAAATAGGTATATCTTGAGGCGCGCCATTTACCCTCACTTCGGCCACACGCTTTGCCAGCCACTTTTTGCAGTTCGTCATTCCAACTAAATGGAGAACACACTACACTTCATTTTCCTAGACGGGGTCTCCACTGTAAAAACCGCTTACTCCAGCAATCATCGGTTCTGCGACAAATGTGACCAGCCCACTGCCACTTTGGCCGGCTAACTGGCTTATTCGAGTGGCTATGCTCTGACGGATTTCCTCGTTCCAAATTTTATCCATCAGAGAGACTTCAAACATAGGCCTATCCATAGATCGCTGAGCAACTTTATAAATTTGTGGAATAGTCAAACAGTCAGTGTCCAAGTTTCGGCACCGTAAGCCAAGACAGGTAAGATGCACTGGTCAAAGACTTTCGTCTTTAGGCTCTGCGTTATGAAAAACGTGAAAACGAGGTGCAGCCTCTGGAAAGCTGCCCAGCCTAATTGAATCCTCCTATCGGCTTCCCTATTGAAGTTGTTTTTACCCAACTTAAGAAGTATTCCATCGACGATAAACGATCCAGGTGTGATATGCGCGTTGAACATGACTCGTCTTGCCCAAGTTCATACAAAGACCAATTTGTCGAAATGATTCATTCAGGTTGGTCACCATGACCTGCAGCTCCTGCAGCGACTTAGCCATTGTAACTATGTCGTCGGCAAATCAAAGGTGTGAGATATACTTGTACTTGCCATTTACATTAACTTTCTGCTCAGTCAAGAGTATTAAAAATGTCTGCCTGTTTTGTATTATACAGTGGATTTGACAACGCTGAAGGGACTCCACAACAGCCCAGTTTGTTATGGCCCTCGAGAACAACTTGTAAACGTGGCTCAGAAGCGAAATTGGTCAGTAATTCTTAAGGAGGGTCTTATTACTCTTATTGAAGAACATAACCACAACCTGAACCCAACATAACCCAACCACCTACTCATATGCCACGCCTCTGGGGTCCTCCCGGTTTGTATCACAGAGTTAAAAATACGACGTAGCTTCCTCAGTACAGACAGGCTGTTCACCTGCTTTCAAGAGCTTCGTCGTGATTCCATTCTTTTCCTCGGGGCTTTCCCATTTTTAAGTGGCCATTTCGATCTCGGCGGCGGTGTTTTGAAGGGAAAAAGGAGCGCATAACTCGCATGTTTTCTCGCCGTCACATTACCGCACTTGGCGGAGTTTTTTCGGATAAGCGACGCGCTTAAAACCTACTTTTGTGATATCAAATGGCATAAGCACCGACTTGTAATTAAATCCTCATTGGGTATAGCAGTATAATTGACGTATAAGTATGATTGTACAACGTGGAAGTAGTTTATAATCGACACTATTATATCTTATTTAATATAAGTAATAAGGTATTAGCGACAAATCTGTATTTATATTCTAAACGGAAATAAGGTATAATCAACAGTGTGATATTTAAATACATTAAGGTAATAGGGTATAACTGACATAGCTGTCATAAATTACTGCATGGTAATAGGGTATAACCGACAGAGTAATATGAAAATAAATTTTGTATAAAAGGTACAAGCGCCATAGCTATGTTAAATTAGGAAATAGAAGTAGGCTATAAACAACGTTTGTACTTTTTGAGGGAAAAGCTTAAAAGACATTACCGACAACAAACACAAAATAAGTCATTAGACACGGAGCTGCATTCTGTCAACACCTATAATACAGGTTATCCTAGTTTAGGTGCTGGCAGATGCCCTGTCTAAGCCATTGGATTTTTCTAAGTACATTTTACTACATGTTTGTTTAATTTTAAGAATAATTACTGTAAAATTAGTATTACTGTACTTGAATAAATATATTATTATTATTATTATTATTAAAATAATCGAAATAAATAAATACTTGGGACATCTCACACGCGGCCATCTGACTCCAAACTAGACAGAGCCTCTACTATGTCTATGTACAGTAGCCAGCACATGCGGCTGGACATGTTGACCTTGATAGCGCCGTTATTCCGTAGCAGTAGAAGCGAGTTTCGCAGTGCGAGTGTCCAGCCGCATGTGCTGCTTACTGTACCTACATAGTAGCGGCTCTGTCTAGTTTGGAATAGAATCGTTGTGAGGTACCTACCTACACGGAATATATAACACTATATATTCCGTGGCGTGGCGGCGCGTTTTTTGTTTTGTGTATGTATGGGTGTCAGACAAATGATATATACATACTCGTACATAATATAAACAAACAGCATTCATCAACAAAGCACAAACCAGTTCTCATCACACCCCGATCTTTGCCCAGCGCTTCGAAAGCAGACATATCAATTTATACGTTAACATTACAAGAATTGGACACGTAAATCAAACGAACAGTCGAAATTTATTGATTATTAGCGTATCTTTGTCAACGTAAAATTGTCCTCGGTGTGAACAATGCTAAACAAGGCTCTAACTTGGGTACGTTATATATGAAGTGGTAGATATTGACATTGGAAATGTCTTTTCATTCGCTCCAGTACCTATAGGCCCCGATTTCACGAAAAAGCGATATATAAATCTCGAAGAGTTGCGTTGTGAAGATATTATGATATTGAAATAACATTAAATTAAAAATTTTAATAACCAACGCCACTAAACCGTTACTTAGATCCTTTCAACAACTAGAAAAGAGCTGATAACCTTCAAATGGCTGAAGATATTTTTTTGGATCATCGCTAAGAACACTCTCGATTGTGACACTTTGCAAACAAAAAAGTAGATCAAAATCGGCGCATCCGTTTAGGAGAGGTACGATGCCACAGACAGACAGACACACACGTCAAACTTATAACACCCCTCTTTTTCGTCGGGGGTTAAAAAGGCTGAAAAGACGCGTAACTATTCATGATAGCTGTAAGGTGTAAAAATAATTATTCGAGAAAGTTCAAAACGAAAAATACTACGGCCGAATAAGTAAAACTAAAAAAACATTATTTACAGAAATTCATATATTTGGCGCTCGATACGAGTACTTTGGAAACGAAGAATGATACCAAAATTTGAGAAAAGTTTCTGGAAAATTTAGTCACCTACAATTTGAGCCTAAAACAAATACGTAGCCTAATTAACCTATTGAAAATAGTCAAAAAAACAGCATTACATATTCATTTTCAATGTGGTCGATAGTCGTTTGAGGCACGAAATCTATGTTTTTTTTTTTGCTATGTATAAAAAAATACGCAACACTATGAAACTCACACATGCACATTTTGCTTTTTATATTGTTTCTTATGCTTGAAATAGGTATGTATCTTAACATACTATACCTATCTATGGGTACAACGTAAATGTATTTAGATAGATGACGTCAGTTTCTTAAGTCTAAAGTCTTTGACCAATGTGTGTTGCCAGTGATGACTTACGGATCTGAGACGTGGTCGCTAACGATGGGCCTCATAAGAAAGCTCAAAGTCACCCAAAGAGCGATGGAGAGGGCTATGCTTGGAGTTTACTTGCGTGATCGAATCAGGAATGATGAGATCCGCAGGCGAACCAGAGTCACCGACATAGCCCGAAGAATCGCTAAACTTAAGTGGCAATGGGCTGGGCACATTGAGGGTCGCGGGAAGCCGCTGGATGCGGGCAGCGCAGGACCGATCATTGTGGAGATCCTTGGGGGAGACCTTTGTCCAGCAGTGGACGTCTTTCGGCTGAGATGATGATGACCTCATAGTCCCAGTGCGACGACAGACTGATTATTACATTATTAAGACTGGTTTCCTCACTAATAAGATACGAATATAGTGTACAGTAGCCAATACATGCGGCGGGCATGTTGACCTTGAGCGCGCACGTATTCCGTAGCGGTAGGGGTGAATTTCGTAGTGCGAAAGTCCAACCGTATGTGCTGGCTAGACTGGCTACTGTACGTACATGTGTAGATTTATAATAAGATAAAAAACTAGTTTGGTTCTTAGTATTTTAAGAACACACAATGAAGAGGTAAATTTTAGTAAATATTTTAGTTAGAGATTTTATTATTTTCCTTCCTTAATCAAATACAGAATGAATTAATTAATGTAAGTGACGACTCAGCATTTACTGATAGGACATGCTCAGTAACTTAACCATATGCGATTTGGACTAATTTATATTTTGTCTAGCTGTCTGCCCGCGGCTAAACCCGCGTTATTTTTTGACTTTTCCGTAGTAATTTTTAACTGCGAAAGTATCCTAGTATAATGTTGACCGAGGGTCTATAAGGTATCACCATGCAAAATTTCATTCAAATCGGTCAAACAGTTTCGGACATAAGCCCATACAATATGCTGAGCCGTTCGAGTTACTAAGTTATTAAACTATCCCGCGGGAACTTTTTAATTTTTTGGGATATGACCGGGGGTATAATACTACCATAGGAAGCCCCGCGTTGCTCTAAGAAGGTAACTAACTAATAATGCAAAGTTTCTTTCAACTTGGTCCAACAGTTTCGGAGATTAGCGTAGCGTATAGAGAAACAAAATAATATGAAAAAAATCTAGATTTATGTTCTATATCGCTTCTTACATCCCCCTGATTCGGTTTTTAGCATTTTTTCTATTATTTTAGACCTATAAAGTTTTATTATATAGACAGCTGTCTGCCCCCAGCTACGCCCGCGTTGTATTTTTACTTTTCTGTGCAGTTTCCCGTAGGAATGAGATATTTTCCCGCGGTAAAAACTATCTGAAATGTTGACCGACGATATATGGTACCACCGTGCAAAATTTCATTCAAATCGGTCCAGTAGTTTCGGAGATAAGTCCGTACAAACACATGCTGGCTACTGTAGATTATTTATAGGTACATATTGTGACTTTTCTGTACAGAAGATTTTTTTTAATTTACCTATGCTTGAGTCGAAAAAGTACGACGAATCAAGCTTCACTGGACTTGCGGGGGAGCGGAAGACTCTACCCCAAAGTAATCATGTACCAAAACATCGTATAAGGGAGATTCTAGAAGAGTTAAGTTGGTCAACAACAACATAACCTACAAATTTTTCGCAGTTGTGTGAACTGTGCAGATTCATTTTATTTTTTAAGAGGTGTCTTATATACTTAACAAAGGCCCTGGCTATATGTAGCGTCACAACAGATCGCGTCGTCTTGCCGCTCGAACGCGTCGAATAAATGAATAAAAGCTTCGCAAAGTAACACTAGCGCCAAAAACGAAAAAAAAGAAAAAAGTTGAATTTAATTTTCGAACTCTGTCGCGACGAAGTTTTTAGGCGCAGAAGTTTTAAAAGTTAATAGTGAGTGAACAAAAACTTTGCTAAAATGAAGGCGTGCGGATTGAACAGCAAAAAACACCTGTTGATTCTCTTCAATGGACTGTTAGTGGTAAGTTTTGTTGTCTTTGTAATTTTTAAGCTAGGCTGGTGCTGGTGGTGGTTGCTGAATTAACTAAAATCGTAGACTACGTATAATGCGAAAAAGAAAACTATCTGTCCTTTGAAGCTAAAATCCATGTGCTATCACGAGACATCGTTCTTCCACAGATATGCATATACCTACCTAATAATAATACCTAAGCCCGACCAGAAAAATAAAAAACCCTGCCATATTGCTAAATTTCAATGGATCTGATTTTATTACGGAAAATTGTGGTCTTACATAAAAATATATTATACACGTTTCTCTGCTCAGGCTTTACATTACACTACTACTATATATATAACTAAAATAGCAGTTTCAGCTGTAGTAATAGCAATAAAATGAAAATCAAGATGGGTACAATGCGCGCAACCAAAGATGAGACTTGACGGATCACGTGGTTGTACCCACGGTTATATCTGCGCAGTAGATACAGCGATAAAAGCGTTTTTGAAATTCAATAAATATCTTATTAATCCGATCTCATATTTTAGTTTAACTATTTTGAGCACACGCGACTGTATCTACCAGCGCAAAGTCCCCTCTTTAGCATCTGACAGGTCTCATCTTTGGCTGCGCGCATTATACCTATACGCTCGCTGATATTGACTGGAACAAGGCAATCCTTCAAATTGTTTACAAAAAAATAAAAAATAATTTACAGCCTCCGTGGTCGAGTGGTAGGAAAAGCTCGCCTTACGTTACGGAAGTTCCGGGTTCGAATCCCGGTGGGGTCTCGTCAAACTTTCCTCAGTTTGGTTAGCACATTGCAGGCTAAATCACCTGATTGTCCGAAAAAAAGATGATTCCGTGCTTCGGAAGGCAGGTAAAGCCGTTGGTCCCGGCTACTATCTGCGGATGTAGTCGTTGTAGGAGCCATGTCGGAAGCCTAAGGCGGTTCTATAATTCCGACACCAGGGTTTGTGAGGTTAACCTCGAAACCAACACGATAAGCGGCAAGCAATAAAATTTAAACTTTTTTGTCCCCAGATCTTCGGCATCGTGATAATAGTAGTAGCATGTGTGGACATACGCTTAGCTGCTAAGGTGGAGGTGTCAGGACAAGACACTGATGCTGGCTTCATCGCCATCGGAGTTCTGATCATTTTGACTGCTGCATTCGGGTATTACGGAGCTTGGAAAGAGAGGCCGAAGCTGCTGTATATTGTAAGTGGAATAAGGAAGTGTCCTAAAAAATCTAATTAGTCCGTCAGCTAGATTACTAAAAAATAATGTACTTACACGTTTTTTTTTGTCTGGCAAACGAAAAATGCCGACGATACAGCACTTTGAAATTTCCAGTGACGACACGCCGCCATACAAATTGTACGGAAAAAATGCCGTCATAGCACTCTTATCCTACATTTTGAAGCGATATATCTTCGTCAAACTGAAAAAAATACGTGTTAAATTTTTTCGATAATCTAACTGACGGGCTAATTAAAATCGATTTCTTTTTTCCAGGACACTTCCCTATTGTTCCATAAGAAACGAGTCTCTACACGACGAGCCTCCACAAGTAGAGATTCATTTCCACGATCTTGCAGCTAATCTTATAGCTTGTCTTGTATGCTAATTTTCATTTTTTGACACTCTAAAATATTTAAACAGCCCATATAATGTCCCACCGAAAGGCTCGGTCCTACTAATCAGGAATAATCGCTGGCCCAGTGTGGGTTGGTAAAATTCACACACAACTTTTGAATTTACCCTTGGCTATTGATGTTTTACAACAATAACTGTTACTAAGAAAAGCTGTGGGAAAAAATGTTAAATTGGGCGGAGTTGGCACAAAGATAGAATAGACCTTGCGAAAGAATATATTATGCTAACTTTTACCGCGGGAAAATACCTCATTCACACGGGAAAAACTATTAACGCGGGCGGAGCCGCGGCGGGAAGCTAGTCTACTCTAATATGGTTGAGCCCGGCAATAGCTGAGTGCCAACCCATGCGTCAAACTCGTGAACGGGTGCTTCTTGGGACTGGTCGGCTCTAGTTGATTGCCAGTTGTGATAGATTGATTGGTTAAAATGTAGTTGTTGTTTTTTTTCTCTATTTTTGACTGGTTGTCGTCGCCTAATTTTATATTTCATTTGCACTCTTCGTTATATTAATACTAGTTTAAAATACTAGTTTATTTTTTTTTCTTTTTCTTTCTGTGTTTTTTTTTGTTTTTTTTTTGTTTTTTTTTTCTATCGCCTCTTTTAGATTGTTTGATCTCTTTTTTAGGGTTCCGTAGCCAAATGGCAAAAAACGGAACCCTTATAGATTCGTCATGTCTGTCTGTCTGTCTGTCTGTCTGTCCGTCCGTCCGTCCATATGTCACAGCCACTTTATTCCGAAACTATAATTACTATACTGTTGAAACTTAGTAAGTAGATGTATTCTGTGAACCGCATTAAGATTTTCTTACAAAAATAGAAAAAAAGCAATAAATTTAGGGGGTCCCCATACATAGAACTGAAACTCAAAAAAAAATTTTTCATCAAACCCATACGTGTGGGGTATCTATGGATAGGTCTTCAAAAATGATATTTAGGTTCCTAATAACATTTTTTTCTAAACTGAATACTTTGCGCGAGAGACGCTTCCAAAGTGGAAAAATGTGTGTCCCCACCCTCTAACTTCTAAAATAAGAGAATGATAAAACTAAAAAAAATATATGATGTGCATTACCATGAAAACTTCCAACGAAAATTGGTTTGAACGAGATCTGGTAAGTAGTTTTTTTTTAATACGTCATAAATCGTAAACCGCAATTTACCTTTCACTATTATTAAAACATCGATCAAAGTCACAACGAACTACAAAAACTTTTATATTATGTTACTGGCTGCAGCTATGGAACCCTTCATGGGCGATTCCGACTCGCACTTGGCCGCTTTTTAGGGTTCCGTACCTCAAAAGGAAAAAACGGAACCCTTATAGGATCACTTTGTTGTCCGTCTGTCCGTCCGTCTGTCAAGACCCTTTTTCTCAGGAACGCGTGGAGGTATGAAGCTGAAATTTATATCAATTACTCAGGTCTACTGTCCCTTGAAGCTGTGAAAAAATCAAACTTCTAAGCCAACGCAATCAAAAGATACAGCCGTTTATGCCGCAAATTTTCGACACTTGCAAGGGAATCAAAACCTACAGGGTGCTTCCCGTGAACTCAGAATCTTGAAATTTGGTACGAAGCAACGTGTTATAGCATAGATAAAGGAAAAATTACGAAAACCATAAATTTTTAGTAACATCACTTAATATATTTTTTTTTAATAATTTTAACCTTACTACCCATTTCCTCATAAACGCGTAGAGGTATTAAATTGAAATTCATACCAAATACTCAGGTCTATAATACCTTTAAGCTGTAACAAAATCAAACTTCTATGTCAACGCAATCAAAAGAAACAGCAATTTAAGCTGCATATTTTGAAACTCGCAAGTACTCGCAAGGGAATCAAAACCTAAAGGGTACTTCCAGTCGACCTAGAATCTTGAAATTTGGCATGAAGCAACGTTTATAGCACACATAAAGGAAAAATTCCGAAAACCTTAAATTTTTAGTTACATTACAAAATATATATTTTTTAATAAATATAAACTTATTACTTTTTTCCTCATGAACGCGTAGAGCTATCAAGTTGAAATACTTACTTAGTACTTAGTTACTTAAACGATAAAGAGATCTTTGTCTTAAATTTATGCTCCTCCATCTTTTTTAATAAATATAAACTTAAATAATTACTTTTTTCCTCATGAACGCGTAGAGCTATCAAGTTGAAATTCATATCAAATACTTAGATCTAATTGCCTTTAACCCGTGAAAAAAAAAAATTCTAAGTCAACGCAAAAACGCAAAACGCAAAAGTACAACCATTGATACCGCATATTTTGAAACTCGCAACTACACGCAAGGGAATTAAAACCTAAAGACCACTTCCCGTTGACATAGAATCTCGAAATTTGGTAAGAAGCAATAGCTTACAGCACAGGTAACCACCTGAAGATAATGCAGTTCAAATTGTATTTCATAACGTGCAATCATTGCGCAAACATTTTTCAGACGTCATCATAGATCCTATTATTCATTCCTCCCATGCAGCATTGTTTGTTGAAACCTGGGGATGTCGTAGAGACACTTTTGAACTTGATGGTTTTTATGAGGTGTGCAGAGTAGATGGTCCAGCTGTATCTAATGCAAATCCAGGTTGGGGATCTATCGCGTATGTACGTCGCAATCTTAAGGATGCCGTGACAGATGGATCATGTAAAAGATATTAAATAACCCAGGCGCTGCAAACGGCCATTGTGAATGCTTGCATTTTGAAATGTTTAATATCAGAGTGATAACTGTATATAGGTCACCACAATGTCAAATTAATGTTGCAATAGAATGTATAAATACAACAATATTCGGCAGCAACCTCAATATGTACACTTCATCTTCTCGTCTGATTGTTGTGGGAGACTTCAATATAGATTTTAGAATGAATCCCCAAAATGGAATTTCCACATATTTTTCATCCATAAACATGTTTCCGTTAATAAACCTAGGGGTCTCTCTCAAAAAAGTGGCACCGCTTCAAAAATTTTTCACATTTTCAAAAAAGTTTGAGAGTTGCTCTTTTTTTTATAAAAACAAATTGAATTCCCCCATCTAAAAACAATTATGTAAGAGGGAACGCAATATTTAAATGATTCTGCCTATGAGAGCTTGCAGAAAAAAGAAGTCCACAGGTGAAAGAGATTTAGGACAGGTTAGCGGAGAACGAGCACAGGTTAGTGAGATTTTGCATATATATTGATTAATAAAGTAGGTAAATATTGAAAAATAAATAATAAGGTATAACAAGGGATGATAAATGTATGTTTTTATCGACCTATATCAAGTCAAAAACCTTAAAGGGTTGAGATATTTATGAAACAGCATTGAAATATCAAATATCGAACATTTCTTTAAGGAAATGAATAGATTACTGATTCTACGATCAGGCCTATGGAAGAAAGACGGAGAATGGTCCTGGAATTCGTAAATTATGCTTCCTGCAGATCTCAAAGGCTCTGCCTCGCAATCTTCACCTATTTAATACGGATTAAAGGACCTTTGACGAAACAAGGCTTCAAAGTGTTCGCAAGAGATTTTTCTATTAGGCAGAGCCAATTGATGAAGCTGAAGACTGCGGCCGGTAGAACTGTGACATTTAAGCCTGAGCTACTGAAGAAATTGAGGAACTCTATGGACAACTGTACACGATGAAAAGGATACCTGTCAGCCAAGCTGCAAACTGAAGCTAGGCTAATCCGGCACTGTACAGAAGACATCCCGGACGTCAGTCTGTATGAGACTAGGATGGTTCTCAAACAGTTAAAAAACTACAAGGCGCCGGGTGACGACGGATTAGGTGCTGGAGCTTATGAAGGCTAATGCTACACCGGTCTTAAAAGCCCTTCAGAAACCATTTAATTTCGTCATCCTCGAAGAAACAACGCCGCAAGCTCAGTCAATCCAGGACCAGAACTCCAGACCAATCCAGCTGCAGCGGAGTGTGAGACAAGGAGACGTAGTTTCTTCGAAACGAAACGTTGACCACTACATTTGGAGGATGTCTTTAAGCTATTGGACTAGGAAGGACACCACGATATCAAAGTCATGTCTAAGACCTTCGAGGACCACGGCACAATGCTTCACGACCAGTGAGTCAGGAGATGTACATGAAGAAGCGATGTCGAACGCCAATGTAGTACCCACTCCAATAACAGTTGTCTCTCGAAGTTGTAGACCATTACGTCTACCTACAGAAAACATTTTAGGTAGTAGATTCAACTTCGAGAAGGAGGTCAATCGTCGACCCCAACTAGGTTAGGCAGCATTCGAAAACTTGCGCAATATCTTTTTTTCCCAAATACCTCAGTGTCTCAAGTCAAAATTCTTAGACCAATGTGTGTTGACAGTGATGATCTACGGACCCGAGTCGTGGTCGCACGATAGGCCTCATAAAGAGGCTTTTGAGGCACTTAGAGAGCAATAGAGATGGTTATGCTTAGAGTTTCCCTGCGTGATCGTATCAGGAACGATAAGACCCGCTGACAAACCAAAGTCTCCAATATATCCCGAAGAATCGCGAAACTTAAATGGCAGTAAGCGGGGCACATTGCACGTAGAACTGAGGGCCGTTGAGGAAAAACGCCGTGAGCGGGCAGGCTCCCCACAAAGTGGACGGACGATCTATTGAGGGTCGCGGGAAGCAGATGGATGCTGGCAGCGCTGGACCAATCGTCGCGGAGATCTTTGGGGGAGGCCTTTGTCCAGCAGTGGACGTCTTTTGATAATAAAAAATGAAACGCACGTTCTGAAAACCCTACTATTTATAAGAAACTTCATTAACCTGTATATTTCCTCTTTCACCTGGCAAAATCTGGCAGGTTAAATAGGCACCGGTTAGTGAGAATATGACGAAAAAAATTTAATGTAAATTAACCCTTTGCTGCACGGAGCAATGAATTACACATATTACAATAGATTACTTAACCAATAATTTAATACCAATTTCATACTTAAATATTAAAAGGAACAAGAAAAATGTTCACAGGAAAAAGAGGACATACCTGTTACAAAACCCAGATTTGAGTGAATCGTCGTAGATTTCTCAAATTCTTGGCAACACAGAACGCAGGTGTCTTCTTAGACGTTTAGCCAGTGAACGACTGGTTAAGGTAAGGTAAGAAGGAGGGGTGTCGGCTTGATAGTGTTGGTGCTACGAGTGCGAATGTAAGTAAGCAGGTTGGTGAGAAAAAAACGCCGGACAAAGTTTAATCATTCATAACTTTTCAAAAAGAAGATTATTTAAGATAAATATCACTGTAAATCGGTGTTCATTTCACTATAATGCCATAAATAACTTAAATTGTACAGAAACGTTCAAGTTTATCGACATAATTATGCTCAAAACTAACTGTATGGCGTTTGGACACGACAGGTTAAAGTGAAACTGATGTTACAAACTTTCGTCACACAAGATCTGTAAATTTATTTTACATGAGAATAGCTGGCCTTCACGCAATATGTCTCTTTACGTAATATATGTTTAACATTACGGGTAAAAAGCCAAAAACAAATAAAAAATCTAACAAAAACCGTGCGGCAGGTTGCGGTGCCACTTTTTTGAGAGAGACCCAGTAGCACTACACGAAGTTGTACAACTATTGATAACGTTTTTTCGAACTTCAATGTTCAATGTGGTACTATTCATAACTTTTTCAGTCACCATTTACAGGTCTGGTTCAAATTTAATACTTAATTAATATTTTTGAACCAGATTTCTAAATAGTGACTAAAAAACTTAGTAAATAAATAACTTTAATAAAAGAACTTTCGCAAGTCTGCTGCAAGGCTAGTATAAGTGTTTCAGTTATATTATAGATAAATGATATGTGTTAATATAAAATAAAGGATTACTTAAACGATAAAGAGATCTTTGTCTTAAATTTATGCTCCTCCATATGTTATGAATTTCATTTTGCAATAAGATTACGATTGTCGTAATGAACGAACTTTGTAAACCTTGCAGGTTTGTACGGAACCCTCGGTGCGCGAGTCCGACTCGCACTTGGCCGGTTTTTTTTTATTGCTTAGACATATACATTCGTTTGCAATCGCCCTGCATCCGGTTTTGGCTTGAGCAAAGTTTTTTAGCTTCTTATATGACGTCATTAAGTGCTCTTTAAGAAACGTATGATGAATAAAAAAAAATAATTTTTAAATTGGACTTAAAAAGAACTATTAATCTTTTAATCCAGTCGACACTGCTTTCTCCACGATCTATCGGATCTATTTTATTTATTTTATTTTATTTTATTATTTATCGCACACAAAAACATTTTACAAGTACAGGTATTTAAATAGTAGACACAACAGGCACAGCTTATCTCTCACGAAATGTCTTCCAGCTGGCCTATTTTCTCTCTCTATTATATCTTCTACCTTCAGTTCGTCGGCTGCCTCACTTTGATCATCCTCTTGGAACTGTTTGTTGGCATTGCTGCTGCAGCCCTGCGCCCTGCGTTTGAACGCCTCATGAAGACTCAGTTCCGAGTTTCCTTCATGCATAACAAATCCACTCTCGATGAGGACATCACCTATATGGAACTCTGGGACCGCATTCAGAGCAGTGTAAGTGTACCAGAATACCTTCATCATATGACTTGTCCCGCGATATCTATATACAGTGACTTTCCGTGACCCTCGCAATCATAATTACCCGAAAGTCTAAGGAGTACGAAGTACTAAGACCTCAAAGATCTATGTTGATCTATCTATGTTGCATTCTCCGTAGCGTTGCTCCAGCTTTAGTCTTTATTGATGATAATTTTATATGAAAACCAATAGTTGACAATATCACATTTATAATACGGAGGGATAGGCAGAGCCCACTTCCTTCCTACTATCTAGACACAAATAACAATTGCTTGCAAAAAATTAATTGCTGACAAATTTTTTTTTCGTCGCTAACAGTTAGCCGCCGTTTCAGTTTTTAGTCGCCTCGAAAATAAGCCTTTTTAGATGCTGCAAATAAACGTCTTTATCTTACACTGTCATTCCTTTACAGCTTGAATGCTGCGGCGTCAGTGGCCCTGACAACTATCTCAGCTCCGAACCACGCCTGAACCCCCCCGTCAGCTGCTGCCCCCACCAGACTTCCGAACTCTCCCAGGTCATCTACCGGTCCATCTGCATCTCCGAACAGAAGTACTTCAAGGAAGGCTGCGAGGATAAGGTCTTGTCCACCATTCGCAGTGCTGGACTGGCTGTCATCGTCTGTAGCTTTCTGTTCTGCTTCTTAGAGGTCAGTTATGTTTGAGACTTTTGTTAGATGGCAGTACGTCTGCCTTCCAAACACAGGTCGCGGGTTCGAATCTCACCCAAGGCAAAAAGGTGTGATGGAGAACTTGTGTTTACCTTGTGTCTGGATGTTGTTTATTAGGGTTCCGTAGCCAAATGGCAAAAAACGTAACATTTATAGATTCGTCATGTCTGTCTGTCTGTCTGTCTGTCCGTCCGTCCGTCCGTATGTCACAGCCACTTTATTCCGAAACTATAATACCTAGACTGTTGAAACTTGGTAAGTAGATGTATTCTGTGAACCGCATTAAGATTTTCTTACAAAAATTGAAAAAAAAACAATAAATTTAGGGGGTCCCCATACATAAACTAAAAAAAAATTTTTTTCTTCAAACCCATACGTGTGGGGTATTTATGGATAGGTCTTTAAACGTGATATTTAGGTTCTTAATAACATTTTTTTCTAAACTGAATAGTTTGCGCGAGAGACGCTTCCAAAGTGGAAAAATGTGTGTCCCCCCCCCTCTAACTTCTAAAATAAGAGAATGATAAATCTAAAAAATATATATGATGTGCATTACTATGAAAACTTCCAACGAAAATTGGTTTGAACGAGATCTAGTAAGTAGTTTTTTTTTTAATACGTCATAAATCGTAAACCGCAATTTACCTTTCACTATTATTAAAACATCGATCAAAGTCACAACGAACTACAAAAACTATTATATTATGTTACTGGCTGCTACAGAACCCTTCATGGGCGATTCCGACTCGCACTTGGCCGCTTTTTTTGTATATGTATCTATATCAGCTGTCTGGCACCCACAGTACAGGCTCTGCCTAGTTTGGGGTCAGATGGCCGTGTGTGAGATACATATTATTATTATTATTATTATCTTCTATAAAATTCGTACAGTTGAAATCACAAATTCATACGACTGCAAAATAATATTTAGTTTCGGGGTAGGTTAGGCAAACATTCAAGCAACGACGTAGTAGGTATATAGTATAGTAAGTACTACGTCATCGCTTAGTTATCCTATTTAAAGCTTATGTCGTACGTAATGCGTATTTTATATTAAAACCTGTACCTAGATACGGTAGTTCATGGCAACATTAGCAAAGAAATTTAGTAACACGTTATTTTGCTTCTTTCCAGGTGGCAGGCATTATTCTCGCCCTATGGCTCGCGCACGCCATAAAGAACGAGGGGAAGAGCCGAGAAACTGCTTAGATTTTATCCGTACCTAGTTTTACAGAGTAATAGATTAAGTTTTATATTTATAAGATTCAAAGTTTTATGTAATTACAGTCTAACTATTAAAACTAGCTTTCCGCTGCGGCTCCGCCCGCGTTTACAGTTTTCCCATGGGAATGAGGAATTTTCCCGCATTAAAAGGTAGTCTATATTCTTTCCCAAGGTCTATTCTATATTTGTGCCAAGTTAAATCAAAATCGGTTCAGTAGTGTTGACGCCTATTCAATTATTAGGTATATTTTAGATAAATATTTTTAACACCTTGGTTGACATTTTTTTAAAGAATAGAATTAGGTATAGCCTAGCCAGATATATATACCCAAGGATAGTGTAACTTTCTAACAGTGAAAGAATTTTTGAAATCGGTTCAGGAGTTTCGAAACCTATTCAATGCAAACAAACAATCAAATCTTTATAATATTAGGTATAGTTAGCCTTTCGCTAACAGTTTTTTCCCGTGGGGGATTTTCCTGCCGTAAACGCTAGCCTATGTGTGATTTTGATGTATTAGCTTAATTATGGTCAAGTTTCATTAAAATCCATTCAGTAGTTTTTGCGTGAAAAAGTAACAAACATCCATTCATCCATCCTCACAAATGTTTCCGTATAAGAAGGATATTAATAGGATTATAATATTATTAGGATAGGATAGGATTCCTTTGTTACCTAGGTATTAGATGTTTTACATCTTAGAAACTTATGTTGTTCAAAAAATATTAGGCTGGAGTCGCCACCTTTTTGTAAATAGTAGATTTAGATAATTCATTTTTATATTTTCAATGTTTTTTATTTCAATGCCTTTTTTTACTTACAGTCTAGTTTTTATTATTATTGTGTTTTATGTTAGAATTACATTTCATGAAGTACGTGAATAAGAATAGGTATTATCTGTATTACATTTCCTACTCGATTTTTTGAATAAATTCAGTTTTTGTTCTTGTATTTTATAGTATTTAGCTCTCTTTGCATAGTTGAGTATGGCTTAATTGAGCTTTTCTATTTGAAAATTAATTTATAATTGTTTTCGCGTAGGGTTTGTAAATAAGCATTAGGAACTTTCTTGTATTCAGTAGGAATAATGTACCTAGTTAAATATAGTCAGAATATTGTAAACAAGAAAGAACCGCTCAACTAGACCACTATATTATTATGTAAGTATAATAGAACTTATAAAAAATAAAAACATTTTCTTACCTCTTGTTTGAAGTCAAGCATGCAGAGTTTCCCGAAATGTATTGCGGCAAAAATACTTAAATTTATCTATTTTAGTTGCAACTTCAAACTTACGTTGATTAAGAGATGTAGCATTTATCTTACTTAATTATTCCAAAGGAATAGTGCCTGATAAAATAGTAAAGGCTAATAACAGTGCGCTACATAACGAAATATTTACAAAGCAAGATAAAAATGTTCTTACATTTCTTTTGTATAGGTATTCCTTTTAAAAATATCTAAGTATAGAAAATACAAAATATGCGATCCTGTAGAGTTTCTTCGGCGGGTTCTTCTCCACAGCAGCGCACACATTGCGCGAACCTGCCAGTTATGTGAACAACTAATATCGCATCGCCTCTTTTAGATTGTTTGATCTCCTTTTTAACCCCCGACGAAAAAGAGGGGTGTTATAAGTTTGACGTGTGTGTCTGTCTGTCTGTCTGTCTGTCTGTCTGTGGCATCGTAGCTCCTAAACGGATGCGCCGATTTTGATCTAGTTTTTTTTGTTTGCAAGGTGTCACAATCGAGAGTGTTCTTAGCTATCATCCAAGAAAATATCTTCAGCCATTTGAAGATTATCAGCTCTTTTCTAGTTTTTGAAAGTATCAAGTAACGGTTTTGTGTCGGGGGTTATTAAAAATTTTAATTTAGTGTTATTTATTGCTTTGACTTGTAGAATCCTTTTAGGCGAGAGTCGGTCTTGGTTCGAGCAAAGCTTTATATCAGCTTGTTATATGACGTCATTAAGTGTTTTTTAAGAAACCTATGATGAATAGGTACATATTTTTTTTAATTTGGAATCTTCTAGATCGTTAACAACCCATCATCATGTCCCCTCCGAGGGGCTCGAGTCTACCCTGGAGCAAGTAAAAAGACTTGACGACCATGCTGACCCTTTGAATAGCTTCACAGGTGTGTGCAGGTTTCCTCACGATGTGTTCCTTCAGCGCTGCAAGTATTTAACTGGAATTAAATCTGCCAGTCACTTTTGAACCCATCAGCACCCATAGGTCATTTCTATAAACGGTACCCGCCGTACCAGTGGTGGTTACCCTGGTTACAATACCACAACAAGTGGTCACCCACCTTTTACCACCCCCACCACCTTCGACCACCACTCACACGTACTAACGCCAGGTCGCTCCCGTTTTGTCACGATTTTTTCGTAACGTTACATAAATTAAAATACCATTGCACTTAGAACACACAAAATCTTTCTCTTTTCTCAATTCAAACGGTAAATATACTTCAAAAACACGCCAAAAAGAACCAGTCGAAAACTGAAGAAGTTTCATTAAAAACGATGCAACCTACCTAGTTCGTTGTTATAGCAATTATATGATCAATTTATAGAAAATAAAGCATTTTGTGTCTAATTATACTAGTAGCCCTGTGAGTGTCAGTTAAAAATATATTTTATTTTTTGTTTTAAAATACATAATATAAAAATCATCGAACCTAAATTTCATGTGAATCTGTTCAGAGATGCGACAACAGCGTCATAACAACCATGGACAGTCTGATACTTGGTATTTATTAGCTTCGACGACATATAGAAAAAATAAAAACTTCGAATGAAAACCATTTGATTTACGAATACGAATTGGGATCATGACCAAATGAGCGCGACTCCTACAACAGGTCCCTCCCAAGGACGCAAGTATTCAAATTTTGCAAAGGGGCTGGTACTCATATTTGATGGCAAAGGTCGACTTTTGTGTTACGAGGATAATAGAAAAGAAATCGATAGAACATGACAAGTTTCTAGGAATAAACCCTTCAACTAAACAATAAAATAGTAGCTGTCCAAAAACTAATTTTACTGAAGGTTTTCCATTAAGAAAGGGAGAGAATTTCTACCAGAGCAAAATGATTCTGAAAATACTCGTCATTGCATTGAAATTAATGAATAGATTATTTTCACTTTTAAATATACTACATATTACTTACTTAAATTAAAATTACATTAAATTCAGAGTTTTGCAAAGCAACACACGGTTGTCTGAGGATAAGAGCTCGCGTTGGAAATTCCCGGCGAAGAAATTCAAAGATCGTGTGAAGTTGTTCACAAATTTCCTTAATCGAAAGTCAAAAACACATTGGTAATTCTCGAGGTTAGAACTCGTTCTCCCGAATAGAAGTTAAAGGCCCTAGACGCTAGGCTACCGACGCTCCTAAGCTGGTTCCTAGTTATATACATTTTATTTGTTAACAAAGGACATCTGTATCAAAATGTATGCGTAACATTCTCGTACATGGTTTAAACACATCAGTAGGCCATAATCATTAGTCGGATTTGTTTGTTCCTGCCATCGAATGATGGATGTTCCTCAGGGGTTGACGCCCCGTAAGTGTTTTGTTTTCTATAGTTCATAAGGTGTTTCCCCTGTATCACACATGACATTACATTTTCCATTACATCGCCCAAAACAAATTACGCACGCACATATTGACGTTACATTTACAAGTTAGTTCAAGCAGTATGAAGCAGTACTAAGTGACAACCCTTCACCCCTAGATGAGCTGGCAAGTCTATGTCATAATTTTCAGGAGAAGTCTTTTTGGGACCTTCTTATATAATATTCGGTGCCTATAGATATCATAAAATTAGAGAAATGTTTATATTTTAGTAATGGAAAAGTATGAAAAGTAAGCTGGTCATAACATGTCTAAATAAATCAGCTAATAAATTTAGTTCGTGTCAGGTTCATTGGCACGTGAACCTGAAGGTTCAGCCGGTCTAGGTATAGCAATAAACCTAGACCCTAATTTTATAACCTGGACCGATAAACTTGACTTCAAGCCAACTCCATCAATTAACCACAGGAAACAGCACTTTCAAATCATTTTCAAACAAACTGCTTAGTAATCCCCATTCCAAGTAATTTCGTAAGTATTTCTGATGTTCCGGCCGCGATTCTACGGAAACGCTTATTTATATGTAAAAAGGCGTTTCAGTGAGGTTCTTTTCCCTTTGTGAAAATATAAAAAAGTTCACTAGAAAACAATGAATTAGGGGCACATTAAGATACGTACCTGAAAGTCTAGGAGACAACAGGTCTACCGTGAAGTTTTTATCGATATGTGACGAAGAGGAGCTGAAAGGGGGTCCGAAGAGGGTCTTAGAAGAGTACTAAAGATAGCAATGAGAGTGAAACATAGACAATCTCACTGACCTTGCAGTTTTCCAATGCTAGCTTGCTAAAACAAATTCTGTTTAAACTCCTTACATGAAAGTAAAGTACCTACGTAAGTAAGTACTCCTAGGAAACTGATAATATTTGCAAATAATAGTATTAATATTTAAATCATTAGGTACGTCACGAAACCCCACTAAGGGGCTTAAACGTAGGTATAAAGTGAATCAGAAGAGATACCTAGTGAAAGAGATAGAGAAAAAGTAACCAAAGCAATGATTGTCCGAAATATCATCTTTGATATTCTCTTTCTCAAGAATAACTACTTGAAACATTGAGATAAGGAATTCCTCAGAGAGTGATTATTATCATATCATATTTCCAGCATTTAGAAGTCTACTCTGCTGGCCAAAGTCCTTAAGAATCTTCTCGAACATTTTTCATTCGTCTGAGACGTGAGCCGGCCTTAATTTGAGCAATGACGTCATTAAGTGTTTTAAGAAAATTTACTTCAACTTTTACTTTAACGTTTTGGATATTATTGTTTGTTTTGTGAAGTGTAAAAACATTTTTAAACTAATAACTAATTCCCTTTTTAATGCTAGAAAGAAACATAATGCAATATTTGTTTGGAATACCGGATGTTCTTTCTCGCTCTATGATACTGTAAAATCCATCAAGGCGAGATCTATTCCATTTTCGTTTGTGTCTTTCTATTTGTCTGCCTGGATTTTAATCAAATTACCAGTGTGTGAATAAAATATTGTTGGTTCTTGGTTAAATCCTTTGCTTTTGACTTGAAATTCATTATTATTGGTTTCCTTTGTCACTCGTTGCAGAAGACGTTGAACTTCGAAGTAAAGTTGAACTGAAGACATGGCAGGAGTTCTTGACCCTATGGGGTAAACCACCCCTAAGTGGTTAAACTTCGTTGTCATGGTAATTCAATACCTAATCCTCCAAAACGAGGCTGGACTGGTTTCAAAACATATCGTTTGCATACTAATGTAAGAAAATTGCCTAAAATACTTTGAAGAACTATGTCAGCGTTCTGAAGATTTATTTCACGATGTACCGATAACAACATGAGGGTTGTTAGTAATTAGAGTCCTTTAGAGTCGTTTTTCACCCAGACAACGCCAATTCGAACATTACTACCTAACACCATTAAGTAATGGCACGTAATGGATGATGAATAGGGATGTTGACTGTATTCAAAATGAATTATCTTACACTATGTAGGAAATAAAACGTCTGCAATTACTCTAGATTAGCTTATGTAGGGGCAATTGTTGCCAATTTTATGATTTGATGATACAAGCTTGTGACGTCATAAATTAGTACCCATTCCCTTTAATTTTTCATATAAAATATGGTTTTTGATATTTCATAAAAAGAAGCTCATTTGACTAGCCAGTCATTTGATGACATAAGTAAGAAGTTATTTAGAAGTTTAAGTAAATTATTACGTTCGCAGTTTTTATTTGTATTATTAAAATCCAGTTAAAAAGGTCAAGTTCGTTTAGCTATTCGGTCCAGATCAGGTGTCGTAAACAGTTGTTTCCTTGGTTTTTTTCTTCTCGCTTTGAAGATCGTCGTCGGCGTCTGAATTATTGAAAACTTCTGGTGTGAAACTTCTGCTTGCGTACCTTATCAGATAATTTGCTTCTCTTTTTGTAAGATTAGGTACCTACCTACTTGCTTGAGGCGTATAACTAAAATAATACCTTTTCCTAGCCTCTTATAAGATTATCAACCGGAAAACACCTCTAATTATTACTATTAGGTACAGTTTTCCGACCAATAACCTCACATCAAGCCTCGAATTTAGGACCAATAACCGATCGCTTGTTAACCAGCCAGTATTGAGAGATCCCTATCTTTCTTTTGCGACAGTCAGCACGAAGGTCATGTAAAATTGGTGCCGTATTAGCCATTCGTGACTTCAACCCTCGCACGCTACTTCGCGCCATCAAATTCAGGGGTACTAAAATGCTCAACGAGTATTGCTCCAAACATTCTGCCATCGACTCTGACACTGGCTGGATGTAGCGCCACAACAGAACGCGTCGCCTTGCCGCTCGAACGCGTCGAATAAATAAAAACTTTGAATTTAAATTCCGAACTCTGTCGCGGCGAGGTTTTTTAGCTCAACAGTTTTAAAATTTAATAGTGAGTGCACAAAGACTTTGCCAAAATGGAGGGGTGCGGAATGAACTGCATAAAATACCTGTTGGTTCTCTTCAATGGAATGTTTCTGGTAAGTTTTGTTGTCTTTGTAATTTTTAGGTTAGAAGATTTGGCGCCAAAGTTATTAATAGTGTTGAGATAGCTAGATGTAATCCGTGATTTGCTTCGTAGTTGTTATTTTGGTATTTATAGTTCTGTCGCGTGAATCGAGAACATATTCTAGCGTTCGTAGATTTTAGCTACAGTTATTTTATGATTTGTTTTGTTTTTGTAGCTTAATGATCTTACAACTAGGTATATTACATAGGTACTTCACGATATAGGTATTAAGTATGTATTATTTATTCTGAGACGATAGGTACCTGAATTAGAAAATGTGATATGTAAAAATAACCTCATTTCTATTTGCAATAAACTCAGAACTCTAGTTTCAAATAAATATAAAACTTGAAAATAATTATTTATATTATTAATCAAAATAATCCATACCTACTAATTTAAAACACTGAACAATGTGTATGTTTGTCTTTTCTTCTTTTTAAATAAAGAGACAAGACTGATTTTGTGTATATTTTGTAGCAATTATCTATAATCTATAAGCATAGACTTTTTTGTACCGCATAATAACTTTATTTCAGAAAAGCAACCCGAATAAATTATGAACAAAGATTAAATGAAATAAAATTTTAAAAATTCCATCGGAAATTACATACAAACTGGTGGAGGCGATACATTTCGAATTTTAACTGCAGTCTGCAGTATTACCATCTTTTGAAAAAAAAAATTAATTCGTAATCAAAATATTTTTAAATACACATCACGTGGTCGGCACGTTACCGATGTACAAAATGGACTATGTACCTATTAGCACCTATTAAACCAATTCTAACTTCTAATCCGTATTTATTTAGCTTCGACGTCAAAAGTGCCTAATAAAATCATATCATATTAATATTATAAAGAGGAAAGATTTGTATTTTAGTGTGTGTATTTGTGTGTATGTTTGTAATGAATAAAATCAAAAACCACTGATACCGATTTCAAAAATTATTTCTAGAAGGCTACCTTTTACCGCGGCAAATGTCTCGTTCCCACGGGAAAAAAACATTACCGTGGGCGGAGCCGCGACGGAAAGCTAGTTTTAAATAAAAATTAACCTTTTGTTAGTTTAAAATCCTAACAGAGAACTTTATTTTATAATCGTTCCAGACTCAATCAGTAGAGTTAAAGACTTTTTAGGTTCTAGTTCTTATAATGTTTAATATAAATTGTAAGTAAAAATAATGGATTTGCTATTCGAATCAGGGTCATTATTGACCTTATTACCATTATAAGTTGACATACAGCAGTACTAGTAACATTACTAAGTCTAGTCCAATTTATACTGGATTTGGGAGAGATATCTAAGATCGTATGTATTAGAAGTAGGCTGCTGTCACTTCGTATGGAATCCAAGGTTTAACACCTTTTTTGCAGAACAAATAAGGACTACAGCATAGTTTATAGTTGGTCTCGTAGAATACGACAAATGGTTTACCCACATACATACCCAACTAATTTATTGGAGGAACATAAAGTGAATTGCTTCTATATATCCTACAGAACCCCGTTTCCAATCTTGTCGTCCAGATTTTTGAGAAATTGATTATTTTCTGACTTATTATTTTTTAAAGGGTGGCTCCGCCACTTGGCAGTTTGGAACTTGCATGGTGGTATGGACCTTGAGTTACTTCGCAGGTGTGTGCAGGTTTCCTCACGATGTTTTCGTTCACCGTAAGAGTGTCGAATAAACGTACATATGAATTCTAAAATCGAAAACACATTGGTACGTGCGCAGGTTCGAACCCGCGAACTGCCGAATGGAAGCCAACGGCCCTAGCCACTTGGCCACCGACGCTCTTAACTTTACTTTATTGCACAACACCAAAGACCAAAGGCTGTTTTAATGCCGCATGTCACTCTTACCGGCCAACCACAAGGCAACAGAGAAAAACAAAGCTGGTGTACGCACACTATAAATATAATATTCTTTTTATCAAAAATGCAAACAAATAAATAAATAATGTTAGATAAATTAGAGTCTTTAGTTCACCTTTAGTTCATGTAATTCTAAGAATGAATCACCGAAATTTATGTACGCGCATAATTGTACAGGATTGGATAATTCTTATTTTGTTGTGTTCGTTATTGTCAGGGCACGGTTTGTACGAACTTTTTGTAGTTCGAACATTTCATATTAACGGGAAAAACCATTACAGGCGAAGCTGCAGGGCAGACGGCTAGTTCTATCATGTTTTTAAATGTTTAAGCTCACAACTTAACGAGGAAGATAATCATAAAACATTAAGTACGTTCAAGTAGCCGTTGTAAGTATATGTATAACCATATTTTATCATAACAAAACAACTGTGAGATCCAGATAGCAATTTTTGTATTCTTCCACAATGCCTACTAGGCTACTACATTTTTGGTCTTTCCTTGTAAAACTGGTACCTAAAGTATTGTAGTAGATAAGTACAAGTACATAGGTAGGATTCTGAATAACGAACAAGGCTTTTAGCACGGAAACATATTCATTTATTAGAATAATATTTTCTTTTCTTAGAGGAAAATTTGTGGGGGCCATCGTCTGCTATTAATTACTTCCGTTGGGAGTTTTTTTTTTAATGGTTTTCTTTTGAAACTTATGTAGATATTAAAAACATTTAAAAAACTAGGTTTCTTTACCTCTTAAGTCATCATTAATTTCATACTTATCTTCAAATCCTTTCAGAGCATAAAGATTTTTCTTTTCTTTTTATTTATTACTCTAGCGACCCGCCCCGGCTCCGCACGGGAAAATGGTTATTGTGGGTTATCCTTAGGTATATTATGCATGTATTATACATATAAACCTTTCTCTTGAATCACTCTATCTATTAAAAAAAACCGCATCAAAATCTGTTGCGTAGTTTTAAAGATTTAAGCATACATAGGGACATAGGGACATAGGCACAGAGAAAGCGATTTTGTTTTATACTATGTAGTGATAGTGACGAGTACTCTTGGTCAAAACCTCCTCAGAAAGCTTTAGGTACTTGCTTGCTCATCGTGTGGGTTACTAAGTAAAGCTTTCTCATTATAAAGTCTTTGGTACTAATTTTAATAGATTTTTTGCGTACTGCAGTCAGCCACAATGTCAATAAAAATTAATTAAGAACATGAACTAATGATCACTAATTTTGCTTAAAAAAACCGACACTTACCTAAAGGTAACTTCAAATCTCCTGTTTTCACTTGAAACTTATGCATTTTGTAAATGTTTTTTCACTGAAGTCCACAAGTGTTTATCAATCGCTTTTTTATATAAATTCTGTGTAAACCTTTCACTCATACTCGATTCACTTGACACTTTGTTTTTTACCATTACCAAATGCAATATAATAGGTTATTTTATGTTTACACTCGCTTTATAAGTACTTTTTTGTCACTTATAATTTTGAGATCGGGCTAGAACCACAAACTTTAAATTTAATTTTTTTTAATAGTTTTCACAATTTTGTAATTTTTACGAACGGGACATGTTGAGTGTACAATTTTCTGCACACATTTCCGCGTCAGTCGTTTGAGACAGTTGTTTTAATATGGTCTTTATTCGTTCGGTTTATGTGTACCGGTTTTTCCTTCTGGTTTACACTATGAGTCGGCTGCTGGTCCAAAATTACCCGGCCACTGTGTTTTTGAATTGAGCTAAGCTTGTGTCGCAAAAATTTACTACCTGCATAATTTTGTAGTTTCTTAGAAAGATTAATTATCAACGCAACCTCTTTAAAAATACGTATTTATTTATTTATTAAGGAAAACAAACAGCTTATATTATACAGAAATATCAGTAAAAAAGGTTGTGCTTGTGCCAAATTTCACGTAATCATGAATGAATTTGTCTTTCAAGAAACTACATGATTTCAACAAAAACAACAATACAAAGAAAACATTAACGAAACAAAAGAAATATAATTTAAACATATCTAACCTTTGATTGCATTGACATATCTACATACGGTGGTGTTGGTACGTGGCATCAGACAGAAGTATCATCATGTGGTTTTCAGTAACAATATACTTTGGCCTGTGACTGGACTTGTGCGTAGTAAACCACTTCAAATGAGGTGACTAAAAAAAACAATCATTCAATACAATTTGTTTATCAATAGGCATTTTAAAGTCAGAAGTAAAAAATCTAACTAAACCAAGGCTGGCCATCGTCTCAAATAAATTAAACAGCTTTAAACTATAATAAGGCCGCCTACATGTACACTTTCTATACCTACCTTTTTTGTAAATTTTTCACTGTAATGTTCTGTGTGCAATAAAGTATTATTGTATTGTATTGTAATAATTAAATAATAAAAAATAATTATTGTTCAGAGAGAACAACCAGATATTAATAAAAAAAATAAAAAAAATAAGTAGTATAAAGTAGTAGTACCTATTAAGTAGTAGTATTAAGTTAGTAATTAAGTAGTAGTATTAAGTTATTAATTGTTCAGATATTATACAGTTTACAGTGATAAAGTGCCTCCACATTATATTCTATTTGTTTTTTAAACAGAGGCGCATCCAGAACTAGGATTACTTTTTCATGTACAGCCATTGAGAAATTACCTACGTACAAGTACCAGAGAAGGCACCTCCGGGAGACGGGCGGAATAAAAAAAATTTGCCTCTATGGGCGGGATGCACGGCGAGAAGAAAAACAAAAGACAAACGCCATAAAAGTTGGAGCTCGCAAGCTCCAATTCAAATGACACGTGCGCGGTTCGCGGTTGTCCTTTCTATGAACGCTAGTACAATAGTAAGTTCAATGAGTAGAGCACATAAATCTCCTGAGTTCAACCTCTCTTCTAAACTTTTCATTCGAGGAGAACTAGAATCGTCGTTTTATGAATACGAAAGTGCTATCTCTCTTTCTCTTAGAGGAGACTCGTATAACCGTCTCCTCCCGCAATCAATCTGAAGAAGAGACCTAGACTGAAACAGGGTAATTAGCTACACTGGCCTACATCGAGGTCGTCGACTTCACACACTATCTTTTAATTTCTTCGCAGGTGTGTGCAGGTTTCCTCACGATGTTTTTCTTCACCGTAAGAGCGTCGAAGCTCTAGGTCTAGCGTCTAGCTGGCTAACGACGACGAAGCTGTAAAAAAAGGAAGTAAAAAAAAAATCTTTTACTCACTTCGTCATTCACTACTACCGGATATCCCCGGCCAATTTTACTTAGCACTCTTTACAAGGATAGTGGTAAATACAGAGAGATTGGAAGAGCCGCTTGTAAAGCGAAGCGGCTCTTCCAATCTCTCTGGGTAAATACTCGTATTATTAAAATATTGCAAAAAACAAAACACCCGACTGCGCGAAAAAACTTTGCCGGCTTTTTTTTAAATTGCTCATTACAAATTCATTTTGTAATTCTTACTAAAAACCTTTCCGCCCTAAATCCGCCATATTGATAATTTATAATTTTGATACACCTTCGTCACTTACTTGCAATCAATATAAATCTAACAATAGGTACCTCTCACCACGTTTAAGCTACAGAGCATGCCAAAGAAATTTTTACATACTACATAACCTCGAAAAATATTACCTACTTCAGCACTCGGGTAAAAATGAACCACGCGACGAAGTCATTTGAGGAAGTTGTACCGTTAAGGGTTTACCTGTGTAATAGCTTTAGGTAAAGTTAATAATTTAACTTTTTCCGGGATTTACCTTGGATTATTATTTTTCCATCTTCATCTTGACGCAGCGTGGGCAGGCCCCCCATAAGGTGGACCGACAATCTGGTGAGGGTCGCGGGAAGCTCTTCAAAAAGACTTTTGTCCAGCAGTGGACGTCTTTCGGCTGAAATGGTGATGATAATAATCTTGGTATATCCTAGTAAAAGTGTTTAATACATTATATAGTTAAATTCAAGATACTGAAAGGCCTGAAATGTCAAGTATGGACCTGAAATACCTAATAAGAAAGAGCTCAACGCTCTAGTTATAAAAAATTTACGCCAAGACGAGCTAAGAGGAAGTAGGGCACTTAAAGTACGTAACGTACAGCCAACACATATGCGGTTGGACACTTTTATTACAAAATCCGCCCCTAATGCTACGGAATAAAGGCGCTCTCCGGTCTAGCCGCCGTGCTGTCTTTCTAGTTCCTATACCTACTTCTCGTATAGAATTTTCATTCGACTCAGTTGTGAAATGTTTCTAAAATGGAATTTTAAAAGTCTCATTTTGCCTATTGCTGTTATTTTATTTATAATTTATACTCATAATAATAATGATTGCAGCACATTTTAATATACTCGTTTTTAATTCTCTCTCGACTCGACTCCATTTTTATCTATTCTTCTTTTTTTTGAGGTTTTCGCTACAACATTCATATTTTTCTAGGTCAATTATTTTGGTGGCTTGAAAGCTCCGACAGCTTATAATTACACTTCTTTTAATTTGCTTAGGAACACCCGAGGTATTCAGCATAATAAAAGAATACAATACATTAAAATATATATAGCACTCTAGCCGCGGTCACGCAAATACCTAATCAACTCAATCAAGGGCTTTGTAAAGAAATAAAAAAGTTCTACGATTCCCAGAATTCAGAGGCAATTACTTGGTATAGTACTGTTAAGCGCAGTTCAAACTGCAAAGAGGTATTTGTTTGACAAGTTACATAAGGAAAATTTATTAGATTTGCTTTGATCGCGTCATTTTATATTTCCTTAACCTGCCAGTTACAACTTAGTCTGTTAGGTAAAAAGTTTCCAATTATTATTGATATTCAAAAATAAAAATCTATTCACTAGCGAAATTGAAAATTGTTGTTAAGGAAAATTTTATTAAGAAATCTTATTATAAAATAAAGGGAAAAAGAAAAACCCGTAGAATTTAGTTAGCTTGAGTGACAGGCTTGTTTCAATTCATTTCACTGCAAAAAGTTCTAAAGAATACATTTATAATTTGTAAATAATTTTAAATGCTTTCTTCAGGCGAGTTTTTTTTTTCAGAAGAAAGCCATTCAAAATTAAATTTAAAATGTGTTTATTCGAAGTAAGATTCACTTTTCGACGTCGAGGAGAGTTCACGATTTGGCTGTCTTCTGTGGAGAAGAACTCTCCGGAAGAATTTGAATTTGCCTAATTTTGAAAAGCCAAATTTTGAATTTGCCAGAACATAACAAAACAATAAGTGATGTAAAAGTCCTGAAGTTAAAAAATACATTCTTTGAATTGAACTGAAATTGGTGTGGATCATTTCAGTCACATTTTCTGAATGCTGTACTACCTAGTACTATTATTTATTCTGTTGCTGTACATAACATAAAGTTGATTTTTTTGCAGACACTAAGCTAAGTTGGTAGTGGTAGGTACTGTTTTGTGCTTTAACTTAAGCAAGCTTGAAGGTCATTTTTTAAATCATTTGTAAGTAGATCACAATGGAGGCGTTTTGTAATTTATCACCATGGTTGCCTCTGGTAATCTAACAATTACTCGATCTTGTTCAAACTGAGATTGTGGATTGTCCGTGTTTCGGAAGTCACGTTAATTTACGTTCTATGAGTTCGGTTTAGCATGTTCGTGATTTTAGTTTTATGATTTTTAATTAGCCGCGTGTGCTTCGCATGCCTAGGTCAAATAAAAATACCTAACCACTACTTAGCTTTGCTAGTTTTGTAGTGTTTATAATTACGTACATACATGTGACTTGCTCGGATTTCAAGGCAAAGGTAAACAGGCATTTTGTTAGTAAACATTACCTACTTTATCATGTAATTGTTTTTTTTTTTTATTTACCATGAAGGCGGTTTTTTAATCTTTTCGAGGTTGGGTAGGTTTTTCGTTACTAATGTGTGAAGTTGGTCAACTTGCACTGGGTCGTCGTGGTCGACTAAGGCCTATTTGCCCTGATTTCAGGGTAGGCTGGAGCCCCTTGGTGGGGTCATAAATGATAAGATGATGATGATGATGATTATGGTGATAGTTACTATTCCAGCCCTGGAATTTTAGTATTTACTACCGCCCCGCAGCTCCGCCCGCGTTTACAGGTTTTCCTGTGGGAAAAAAGTATTTTCCCGCGGTAATAAGCCTATGTGTTATTCTGATGTAGGTATAAGCTATATTATAATTTTGTAATCCGTCCAGTAGTTCCAGAGATTAGCGACAAACAGACGACAGACGGTAATTTTTTTTCATAACTTGTTGTTTTGTGTTCAGTTACACTCCCTTTATCAACTACAAACCTTAGAGCTTATACAAACTTACAATCAGATTTTTTTAAAACAAATCAATGTACAAACACGCCGATTCTTCAGTTTTATCATAGTATAGTATAGATAGAAGAAGAATAAAATTTGAAACTATAATTTAGAAACATTCAAAGAAGTTTATAAAAAATCTTATTCCTAATCGGATCACGTCATAATCACCGAATAGTATTTTTAAACGTCCACGCATTCCAATCGATCGCTAATGAATTCTTGACAAACATTGTGTCAGCCCTAACCTATTACATTGGAAAACTAGCGATGCTTTAAAAAATAAAAACCAAGCCCCTTCCAAGAACTTTGGTAATTAAAATAATTCTTAAAATTGTTTTTTTATGAACCTTGAATTTAAAATTATTTGCTACTTATACCTACTTTAATACCTAGAAGATTTTTCGTTCTTTTGAGGATCGAAATTTACGAGAGAGAAATTAATAGTCTTTCGAATTATTTATATCATAAATAACAGCGTGGCTATCAATTTAGGAAATATTCGATGATTATTTCTTAAAACGCATTTTTTTCTCTAGGTATTAAACTGTACATAATAAGTATAATGTATAAGAATTCAATAATACTTATCAAGTGTGCCCTTCAGATTTTTAATTCAGTATAACATATTTAAAAAGCACTCTTAGTGCAAAATTATTATATTAGAACGAAATGATTAGAAAAGAAAAAAAAAAATCTGTCATATAAAAACATTACTCTCCTTTTATTTTATGGTACAGTCGGCAATCATTGCGTACACACTTGGATTAACCTACGAGGCGCCGCTGGATGACTCATCAATAACCCAACTAAATTAAATATACTATCATTCAATTTATAAGCTGCGTACACTGGTGACTTTTTCATTGAATAGGGTTAAATTCTAAACCATGTCTCAGTTGTAATAGTTTATTCTCCTTCGGCCGCGTACGAAACCGATGATTCGAAACCAGTTACGGTAGAAGAATAAACATCTTTATATGATACAATTACTTTGCACTACTTTTTTTTCTTTATTATGATTTGACTCCAACCGAAGCAGAGCGAAAGCGATCGTTGTAAAATAACAATGTACACAAACTGATTAATTTTACTTTTCGCGTGGTTTTCCCCGTGGAAATGAGGCATTTTTCCGTGGTAAAAGGTAGCCTATGTTACTTAGGGAAAATGTAGCTTTCTAATGGTTAATAAACTTTTTGAGGAAAAAAAAGCACAATAGAGAAAACAACAAAATACATTATATTCATCATCATCATCATCATTTCAGCCGAAAGACGTCCACTGCTGGACAAAGGCCTCCCCCAAAGATCTCCAAGACGATCGGTCCTGCGCTGCCCGCATCCAGCGGATTCCCGCGACCCTCACCAGATCGTCGGTCCACCTTGTGGGGGGCCTGCCCACGCTACGTCTTCCGGCGCGCGGTCGCCATTCGAGAACCTTTTTGCCCCAACGGCCGTCGGTTCTACGCGCAATGTGCCCAGCCCACTGCCACTTAAGCTTAGCGATTCTTCGGGCTATGTCGGTGACTCTGGTTCGCCTACGGATCTCATCATTTCTGATTCGATCACGCAAGGAAACTCCAAGCATAGCCCTCTCCATCGTTCTTTGGGTGACTTATAAATTATATTATATCTTTTTAATCAAAGTGAAATATTAAAATCATTGAGCTTGGGCAGGGACTTGAAACCCGCATCGCCTTGGCTATTGAGTCCATACAGGCGCACTACCAATTGTACCACCAAGTCTCCGTACAAGCCCATCGAAATTATTTAACGCTTCTATTTTATTAGTGCTTTAGAGTGCATTGTATGTTATATAGTTTCGTGTCATAGTACACAAAGGTATCGACCGATGGCACGCTTTCGACCCATGGATTATACCTTCGACCCAATTCGCTGACCCGGCCATGTTATTTGTACAGGCGAGCGTCATTATTTTCAGAATCATTAGTTTATGTTTCGGCCGTCGTTAAATGAGCTATGTTTCCTCGCTTTCCGGCTTAGAATCGGGCTTACACGTGTCTTGTTTTAACATTAGCTTGCCGCCTCGCGACTCCGCCCAGTTTTTCCCGTGGGTATGAAGAAATTTTCCTGCAGTAAAAGGTAGTCTATACAAAGAGGCCGGTCACGTGGCTGAAGATTAAAATAAAATAATGAAAAATAGAAAAACAAAAACCGCGTGGTAGGGTCTCATATTGGCGAAAAATGCAATTTTTGGTGAATATTTCTGTGAAAAAGAGTTTCTAATAATATACCAAAAAGTACAAAACAATGGTCACTTTATTATGAGTGGAATTTATGATGTCATATCGCTCTCAGTTTAGATAAGTACTAGATTGCATTCAATTAGAGCCAATTTACAAAAATATTATATCTGGCTGTCAGATTTTGAACCTTATTCGTTCGAATTACGGTATATAAATAGATTGGAAGGTATGCCAGAACAAAGTGTTTGCTGTGTCCCTTGAATTTTATAAATTAACTTTTAATTTAATATTTTTTATCTATATGGTATACCTTGTAAACAAGGCATTTCCCTATTCCCCTATTAAATCGCAAAACGCTGTTGATGCTGTTATGTTACCTACTCCTTGTAACCTTAAGTACAAAAAAAATGCACTATTTATTCAGATATTTTCCCTTAATATATGGGAAAGTTGATCAGTTGATTCACTGAGCATATTTCAGATTTTGCTAAGCCGCCACACGCTTTAAAAAAAATATGTAAAAATATATCATCATACGTGATGGATGAGTGTGATTATGCCATGAGTTTAGTAAGCACTGAGCCCGATTCTAAATATTACGCAAAATTAAATTCACCCATTTCCATCCTTTTCGATTGCCATAAGAATGAAGAGACCATGAACTTAAATTTAGAGATTTTAGCCGGAATTGAGTCCACCATCGGAGTACTTAAAACATCCTTTGATTGCACAACTGTGGGTTCTATGTAATTGTATAAACCTATAATTTGTCGTTTATACACGTTTTATGATGTTTACCTTGTTTACATTACGTCACTTGTGTTATTATTTATGACTATGTATGTATGTATGATCGTGTTTGTGATCACTACATAGTATAAAATAAAGTCGCTTTCTCCGTCCCTATGTCCCTATGTCCCTATGTCCCTATGTCCCTTTGTACGCTTAAATCTTTAAAACTACGCAACGGATTTTGATGCGGTTTTTTTTAATAGATAGAGTGATTCAAGAGGAAGGTTTATATGTATAATACATGCATAATATGCTTAAGGATAACCCACAATAACCATTTTCCCGTGCGGAGCCGGGGCGGGTCGCTAGTTTAGCATTAAAATCTGACAATGCCTAGTGAACTTCATTAAAAGCATCAAAATTCGTATGACAAATCAACTGGTTCTTCGAACTCAAATCGTGTTTATTTGAGGTATAAAATATATTCACGAGATTGATGGGTGACTGGGTGATATTGCAAATTATTCTAATACTTTAAGTATCATAAATTATTGTTTATAATAAACTAGCGACCCGCCCCGGCTCCGCACGGGAAAATGGTTGTTGTGGGTTATCCTTCAGTATATTATGCATGTATTATACATATAAACCTTCCTCTTGAATCACTCTATCTATTAAAAAAAAACGCATCAAAATCCGTTGCGTAGTTTTAAAGATTTAAGCGTACAAAGGGAGGGACATAGGGACAGAGAAAGCGACTTTATTTTATACTATGTAGTGAAGTGAATAGTGATAAGCAAAACATTTTTTTCAGGTTTCATGTTTAACTTGCCACTCTAACACTTTAGGTCTTTTGTTTCACTCGCCTTGCTGCCGCGACGACGTTCGAAAGACGCTAGTGTGGGGGAGGGGATAAAAGTGCTTTCCATATTTAAAATTCAGTATTTTACATGTCCGTCTTTGGGTCACGGCCTGGTGAGATAAATATGAGTAACAAATGTGAGGGAATTGGCACTGCCTTTGACAGACGGATGAAGGATAATCAAATCACTGAGTGATCCCGTACTGTATTCTGTAGTAAGGGCACTGTATAGGTATTCTGTGGTGTGTTAAGGGGCTCTACCATGCTAAGTGGCGCCCCCACCCTTTAAAAAATAAAAGCTTTTTTGGAGACGGGGTTCTGTGGGATATATAGAAGCTATTAACTTTATTTATTATATATCGCTGTAGTTAGAGATAGGAAAATTGCGAAAAACGGCCACTTTTCGCAACTTTTCTATCTATAACTACATTAAATTATAATAAACATTGTGATTGCTTCTATATATCCTACAGCACCCCGACTCTAATTCTATCGTTCGGATTTTTGAAAAAATTATTATTTTCCGAGTTATTATTTTTTAAAGGATGGCGGCGCCACTTAGCATGGTAGAGCCCCTTAAGGTGTGGAAAAATAAAAATCGGTCAACTATCCTCAACAGCACCGGCTAGTAGTGGAATCATGATGATCACTTTATAAATAGATGACTAACTATGACGTCACGCTGAGCACTATAGTGTGAATGAAGGTCATGTCATGCATGACACACATGGTCAATGTCAATTGTTTGACATTGGTGCATCCTACACTACATCTAAGTATCAGCAATGAATTTAATACCTAAGTACTAACTGCATATTACCGCCATTCTTAAAATTATCAAGTCCGGTGAAGCTTGATTGGTCGTACCTTTTCGACACAAGCATTATTATTAAACGTTATTAGCTGCAGTTGATTTAAACTAATATTAAAAAGAGGAAAGATTTGATTGTTTGTATGCATTGAATAGGTTACGTATTACAATCTCTAAAGTTCATATATCTAACGTCGTAATGCCTACGGACGAAAGGCCTAAATTTCAAAATACCTATGGTCAGAAGGCCTAATTTTAAAACATCTAATAGTCGTTATAGCTAACTTTTGTTATACCTAAATTTATAATGTCTAAGTTTAAGTAATCTAATGGACGAAAAGCTTAATATTATAATATCTAATAGTCGTTAACTATAAGTAGGCGACCGGGTATTTTAAATAAAACAATAGGTACCTATGTAATGCGTTTTAATCATAATGTTTATGTCAAAGGTGCAATTTACCTAAATTAAACATATATTTTTTTTTTATTAATACTTTAAATTGTAAAATTATTAAGAAATAAAAAAGGAAAAATGCCCCCCTTTTTGATTTAATATTATTTTTTAAATGGAATTCTATAAAAAAAATTGGCGCCCTTTTTCAATTTTTTAATAATATTTTTATTTGCCCCCCTTTTTCATTCTTTTATTAATATTTTTTATTTATTATGATAAAAAAATAAAATGAAATGCCCCCTTTTATATTATTATTTAATATTAATTATAATTTGGTTTTTTTTTTAAAATTGAAATAAATTGCCCTTTTTTATTTTTTTTATTAGGTAATATTTTTAATTGAAAAATAATTAGAAAATAAATAAAAATGAAATAAAATGCCATTTACATTAACTTTTTTATTTTTTAATATAATATTAAATTTGGAAAAAAAAAATTAAAAAATGCCCCCTTCTTCATTTCTATTATTTTATTACAAAAAAATAAGAAGGGGTGCTTTACTATAATCTTTTTAAATATTATTAATAAATGAAGTAAAATTAATATAAAGAGGGGCTTCATTTTTTATTATTACCCATAGTTTATTTATTTTTATATTATTTACTTTTTCACAAAAAAAACAAGTACCAATATTTTAAAAACAAGAATGTTCGGTGATTCACCAGAAAGCTGAATTCTAAGTGAAATGTAATAAGGATTGACCATTTTACGTTAAATACGAATCGGCTCGCGGTTCTCTTAGAATTCAATTTATAAATCCTTTCGCAGTTCACTTTTCTTAAATGGCGCTTTTAGGCCCCCAGAATTATCAGCTGTCAGTTATTAAGTCGATAAAATATTTTTCATTTTCAGTGTGTGTGTATTAGTAATTTTAGTTATTCACAACCACTTTGCTTTAAAATTAACTCTTTCAAAGTCTTTCGTTTATGAGGTTATTTAACTTTAGGCGTTGGAAATGTAGGTCTTATAAAGTTTAGATCAAACAATGCTTAGTTGTTTTAAAATTAGATCTTCTGTCCATAGGTGTTTTACACTTTAGGCCTTTCGTCCAATAGGTGTTTTAAATTTTAGGCCTTTCGTCCGTAGGCATTACAAAGTTAGATATTAGAGATTGTAATACGTAACCATTGAATAGGCCCCGAAACTACTGAATCGATTTTAATGAGGCTTGGTATAAAGATAGAATTAGATTTTGGGGAGTTAAGTAGCGATTAGACTACACAATTTGTTGGACACTTTTTCAGTTAGGATCCTTAGTAAGGACAAGTGTAATTGCAGTTAGTGTCCTAACTATCGGAGCCTTACTGCAATTACACTTACTCCAATTTGTAGAACGCCAATTTGTCGGTGGCTAACAATTGTGTAATCTAATCGCGGCTTAACATAGGCTACTTTATACCGCGGGAAACTTCATCATTCCCGCGGGAAAAACAGTTGAAGCGGGCGGAGATGCGAGTAAGCTAGGGTACTGCTTCATACTTCTTGAACGAACTGGCTTTCGAATTTTACGTAATATATAAACCGAAAATCTGAAGTACCTCTCAGATGACGCGTAAATAATTCAGATGTTTTTGAAGCGTTACATCGATGTTTGACATCTTTAGAACTTAATTGACAGTAATAACATTAAATTAAAACATGACCCCCGCCACAAAACCGTTACGAAATTGAAACTTCAAATGGCTGAAGATATTTTCTTGGATAATAGCTAAGAACACTTTCGACTAGGACACCTTGCAAACAAAAAAAAAACTACATCAAAATCGGCGCATCCGTTTGGGAGCTACGATGCCACAGACAGACAGACACGCACGTCAAACTTATACTTAACACCTCTCTTTTTCGTCGAGGGTTAAAAAAACGTAATTTTACGGCTTTACATTTTTCAATTTATTACTAAGCCAACAGTGGACTGTAGGCTTTTGTAGTGGGTTACAAAATATAAAGGTGGCGCCTCATTACATTATTCTATTGTACTTCTGTTAGCACAGTAGGCCAAAGCACAAGGTTACCGCTGCGCGCGATCACACACGTTAGTATTCAAACGTACAACCAAAGTTATGGTAATCTGCCCGATAGTAAACGCCCACCTTTATGCGCCTACGCAATCAGCTGATCTTGAGAGGCATCGCCGAGATTATGTAAACGGTAGTTTTTGAACTTTTTGATACCGGTGCAGATGTATGGAAATTTTATTGAATTGAAATATTTCATCGCTGATATAATTGAAAAAAAAAACTGTTTTAAGTATATAACGTGAAAGTGTGTTTGTTCGTTTGTTTTTTCCTTCTTTCACTTCCCAATAAGGCGTTGGTATGGATGAAAACTATGAAAAGTGACATATACTCACTAGAAAGCTACATTTGATCGCGAGAAAGCATCTCATTCCCTTGGGAAAAAATATTAATTCGGGTGGATAAGGAAGTATACATTTCTATTTAAATTTTGCGTCAAAATTATATTAAAATTTGTTCTTTACAAAACTGATTGCTACTGCATTGCATAAATATAAAAGGCAAAATAAAGGCAACAACGATTATGTAAGAAAAGAACACAAACTTACATACATTTATAAAGACACGCCCCAATAAATGATCAAGCATATTTTCTTTGAATCCATGAAAATAGGAGCTTGCACCCATTATAGTTGACCATTTAAGATAGTTTCAAATGCGGGCGCTCTCAAAGTCAACCAACATGCAGCCGCATGTGCTGGCTTACTGTACAGTGTACACTACCTCTAAATTCGAACAACTATAAGAATGACATTTTTAATGGCTAATAGTTTCGTTCGAGTGTATCATGCATGAGGCTTTTATATTGTGAAATAACCTTTCTTTGTTACCTACTAGAATAACACAAAATCCTTCTAGCGATTGGTTCTAGACCATTTCTTGTTAACATACATCATCATTATCATCATCATCATCATCTCAGCCGAAAGACGTCCACGTCCATACATAGGTAGCTACGAATAATAGGTATTATTATGTGAACACCAAAAATATAAAATATCTTTTATATAGAGAAAATCATATAAGAAAAGAAAACAAATCTAGTGTTCTAAACCAAACCCAGATTACCTACTCGAATTATAATTACAGACCAACCAACAACAAAAATGCAATTTAAAGGCCTATCGCCCAGATGCATTTCAAAAGTAATAAATAGTAATTTATTTGTCATTTTTATGGGCCATCGATTTCGGAAACAAATCTCAGCAAGCATTGACCTAATTTGAGCTCCTATGCACCTACGAGGTCACTGACCCTGCGTAGGAGTGCCCAAAGTGGGAACGATGATACAGACTGTCAATGTACTCGTAAGCGCAGCAAGGGTCTTTTTAAAGTAGGTACATTAATTAATTTACAAAAAGTAGGATATCCTACTAAAACAGCCGCGATTCTTACTTTGCCTTTAAGTAGCAGTAGGCGAGGCAGCACATTTCGCGTAGAACTGACGACCATTAGTGCTGAAAGGTTCTTGAATTGGGGGCGCGGAGTTAGGCCACTTTTTATCATTTCCCGTGGGAAAATGCCTCATTCCCACGGGAAAATCTGTTAATGCGGGCGGAGTCGCCGGGCGGAAAGCTAGTATTTTATATTTTAGCTAAGTTTGTTTAGTTTTATTTATTGGTCCTCACGAGAAACTTGCGTTATTTTAAATACGTAATAGCTTTTACATTGCGATATAAGATAAATCCATTGGCCATACATATCGCAACATAAACCTTCAGTGATTGGTAAATAGGTCTAAAGAAGTAAATGTGATTGGCTGTAAAAAAAACAAAGAGAACGGTGATAAGGATAACTATTTCCCTATGACGCTCTTATTTTTTGACTCTTGTTCAGCGCTGAATAAGAAGAAAATATTTTTTTATAATGTTGGCCTTTTGACAATGTTGGTCTGAAATAAAGAATTTTTATTTTATTTTTATTATTTAATGTTCATTAAAAGACCCGGTACATCGATACTAATTGGTGAACGCGCCAACTGTATGCCAATTACAGAGCGCAACGCAATGAAGTTCGTGGGAGTGCACCTTTGTTTAACTTTCCTATTTATTAGTTTTCCGAAATGTGGTACCTACCTTTAAATTAAGCCTATTCATTTTATAGACAAATCACCGTTCCAAGTCTTGCAAAATGATAAATACGTAATTTGGTGTACTTTATTATTTCTGTCTAGTATTTAAAGACATGCAAATATGCAATTTTTCACGGGATATAGTATTTTAGTACGATAAGCAGCAAACAGAGATGTAGGAATAAGATAGAATAAGATATTTAGGGGAAGAGTTCGGAACAAGAAGACTTTTTAGGAAAGGGATAGTTGAAGAAGTAGACGACCGTTAAAAAAATAGGAAATGGTTATGAATTAACTCAGACTTTAATTTTTTTTTTATTTGCCTTTTGATTGTGTCTCTACCTACCTTGTGTATCCATTTACTTACTAGAAATAAGAAAAGGCATATTAAGATGATTACAATCCAGGTACCGGACAATTTCGAATCAGAATCAGTTCGTTTTTTTGCTTCGGACATAACAACACAGAAAACTAGACAAAAAATACAGAACAGATCTTCAAATCGCCTAATTGTAACTTTTTTGTCCCCAGATCTTCGGCATCGTGATAATAGCAGCAGCATGCGTGGACATGGGCATAATCAAGGGGTTTGCTGGGATGGATCAGGTGTCAGGACACGAGACTGATGCCGTCCTCATCGCCATTGGAGTTCTGATCATCGTGGTGGCTGCCTTCGGATGCTTTGGAGCTTGGAAGGAGAGTCCGAAGCTGCTGTATATTGTAAGTTGCTAACAGCCCTCGTTCTGGCCTCGACAGGGCTATATAGTAGCCCATACCAGCTCTGAAGAATACCAGCTCTGCAGTAGGTATACCTACAACCAACAACCACAACCTCCGTGGTCGAATGGTCAAGAGCTTGTCTGACGTTACGGAGTTTCCGGGTTCGAATCCTGGTGGGGATCCGTCTAGCAAATATCACTTTGTGAGACTTTCCCCAGTTTGGTTAGGACATTGCCGGCTGAATCACCTGATTGTCCAAAAAGAAAGATGATTCCGTGCCTCGGAAGCCGTTAATCCCGGCTACTATCTACGGATGTAGTCGTTATAGGAGCCATGTCGGGAGCCTAAGGCGGCTCCACAATTCCGACACCAGGGTTTGAGAGGTAGGTTAACCTCGAAGTCCACTCGATAAGCAAGCAACCGCGGGAAAATACCACATTTCCAATGTTTAAACATGGAAATGCTAGAAAGCATGGTCCAAGAAAACAAGGTCTAACACTCCGACCACGTGACTGACACAAGCCTACGTCATTTTGCCTGTTCATCCTTGTCGAATGCGTGTATAGACAAGGATGAACAGCGCAATAGGACGTAGGCTTGTGTCAGTCACGTGTTCGGAGTGTTAGACCTTGTTTTCTTAGACCATGCTAGAAAGCTAATGCTCTGTAAATGCACAAAGCGCACGATGACATCAGAATCAGGTCGTTTTCAAACCGCGCCAGCTGTTTACTGTCCCCATAATAGCTAGTTGTGTCCCAATTTCTTTGCGTTTACGCTTCTCTGACGCCGCATCCGGAAATATATCGGGCAAACAATATGAAGCTCTAAATGTTTCGGACAGAGTGGAAAATTGTGCAAAAATATAGATTTCTCGAGAAATATGTTAAAATGATAGCGTCGCGTCCGTGCTAAAGTAACTAGAATCCGTGAATAACAATTCAAAAATCACAGTTCGTTAAAATATGGGGTGACATGTAAATACATGATATTATATTAGACTACTAGCTTTCCGCACCCTGCTCCGGCCGCGTTGACAGGTTTTCCCGTGGGAAAGAAGCATTTTCCCGCGGCAAAAAGTAGCCTATGTGTTATTCTGATGTATAAGCTATATTATTGTAGAGTTTCATTAAAATCCGTCCAGTAGTTTCAGAGATTAGCGTGTACAAACAGACAGACAGACAGACAGACGGTTATTTTTTTCAGAACTTGTAGTTTTGTGTTCAGCTACACTCCATTTATAATCTACAATCAGTTTTTGAAAAACAAATCAATGTACGGCCACGCCGATTCTTCAGTTCTATTAAGTATATAGAAGATAGGTAATAAAAATGTCGTCATTACGTTAGAGTCATAATATTATATATAGAACCTATGACAGGGTAATTATTATTACAAATCATGAATCATATTTTCTTTCTATGGGATCCTGTTTTACAGTAGGTACAACATATAATGATAAAAAAAAGAAAAAGATAGTTTAATATGGCCGCATTAAGCTTTAACTTTTTTGTGAAGAAACATTTATTCAAATCATTATACATACAACAAACAAAGAATAATGCATTTTTCTCACGCAAATATATCACGTAATATTTGGGAGTCGCCCGGTATCACACCTACTAAATAAGCTTCATTAATTATGACGGCTACACGACGTAACAGAGCTTTGATTTACACATACAAACCCGTCATTGTAGTCGTGACTAAGGCCCATAAGTTTGACATGACCCCAATTCTGACTGTACGTATGGTGTGAGCAGTAACACCACAAAATGTTCCTACAGTAAGAAATAGGTCGGCACTCGCTCGATGAACTATGGCCGAGGGTTTAACGTTTAACGATGCACGACTGTTCTCTATAATTATGTTTTTTAATGGAAATGAACCTAATGGCAAAGTGGTTTTATTTTTTAAGAACCACCATCAATGCCATTAGCTTGTAGTGGCTTGTACGCTTGTACTCTAAAATTTAGAGTCTAAATAAAAGATAGTTGATTGTGCTGGATGCAATTCGGTACAGAGTTTTTTTGGCAATACTAACTCAATCTTTGTGTAATGTAAACTGTGCACTTATTTTTATTGTGCCATATAGTATTTTTAATAAATGTTAATAGGAAACGGACGCCTTTTAAAACACATGGATGGATATAGTTCAGGGTAAATCTAGTAAAAACCTAGCCATCTTTCATTTGCATTAAACAGCTCGAATTCAGAATAGAAAGTCACTATAGGATCTTACGATTAACTTAAAAAGAACTAAAAAAGAGATAAAAACAAAAAACGACTTTCAATATACCAGAAATTATCTCCACGCTATGGTGCATGCAGATGAGACTAATTAGTTTCATTTGCACCATTAATGGTGCAGGTCAATGGTGCATACGGTACGGCGTGGCTCCATCGTCTTCTACGAGTATTTACAATATTGGTCTATCTTCTATCTCCAGTTCGCCGGCTGCCTCATCGTGATCATCCTCCTGGAGCTGTCTGTTGGCATCGCAGCTGCAGTCCTGCGTCCTCAGATCGAAGGCACCATGAAGACCCAGCTCCGAGCTTCCTTCATCAAGAACAAATCCACCCAGGATGAGGACTCTTCCTATAGGGAATTCTGGGATCGCGTTCAGAACAGCGTAAGTGTAGCAGACTACTCTTCAGCAGCTCATATATGTCCCCAGTCGCCCAGATCTCTTTGACCTGGTCCCACGATATCTTTTTATAACCCTCGACGAAAAAGAGGGGTGTTATAAGTTTGACGTGAGTGTGTGTCTGTCTGTCTGTCTGTCTGTCTGTGGCATCGTAGCTCCTAAACGGATGCGTTTTTGTTTGCAAGGTGTCACAAACGAGAGTGTTCTTAGCTATAATCCAAGAAAATATCTTCAGCTATTTGAAGATTATCAGCTCTTTTCTAGTTGTTGAAAGGAAAAGGCAACATTTTTAAATTAATATGTGGGTTTGCTATTGACCACCAGGTGAGACACCTAATGGAAAGCGAACACAAACATCATGTAAACATCCATTACTTTTCCATGATGACAAAGATCTACGCAAGACTTCCGCCAAAGACCGTAATGCCTTCGTAGATCTACTTAGTTATTCAAACAAAATATCAAAATTTCATATTTCAAATTTCGTAGCTTTGCTATTAGAAGAATAAGAAATATAACATTTAAAATAATATATTTTTTGTTGAACATCCGCTAAGATTCCACCGACAGATTAACTGCTCCGGAAATGATACTGCAAATAATACGGCATAAAAAAAACTGTAAACATAATTATAATGGAGTGCATTTTTTTTTCTTTGCCAAATTGCCACAATTACTGCAACAAGTATGTCATGAGTATTTAACAACAAATAATGCATAGCTACATGCTACTGCCAGCACATGCGGCTGGAGTTGTTGCCTTGAGAACGCCCGTATTCCGTAGCGGTAGGGGTAAATTTCGTAGTACGAATGTCCAACTTCGAGTGCTGGCTTCTGTACACACACAGACGAAAACAAATATATTTTCTGGAAATACGTAGGAAAGTTCGTTTATTTTCACATTATTTCTAATGTCAAGTCAAATAATTTATTCATCATAATAGGTTTAAAAAAACACTTAATGACGTCAGACTTTAAGAAGGAACTACAAATAAACGTTTTTAATTTGCAGCTTGAATGCTGCGGCGTCAGTGGCCCTGAGAACTATCTCAGCTCCGAACCACGCCTGAATCCCCCCGTCAGCTGCTGCCCCCACCAGACTTCCGAACCCTCCCAGGACATCTACCGGTCCACCTGCATCAACGAACAGAAGTACTTCAAGGAAGGCTGCGAGGATAAGGTCTTGTCCACCATTCACAGCGCTGGACTGGCTGTCATCGTCTGTGGAATTCTGTTCTGCTTCTTGGAAGTGAGTTTAAAGTATTTAATTACATAAAGATTTCTAATACTGGTCACATCACAGCTAACGGAGACGCAAACTGCAGCGCGTTGCGCCCAGAGCGAAGAAAACAAACGTAGGTAATCAAATGAAGCTTGACAAAGCTATTCGCACCGCGCGGCGTCGCCAGAAGCTGTATAGTAAGTAGCCAAGCCTTTAGGTGAAAAAGACAAGGTACGGTTTGTCGCCGGGAGAGCTTGCTGCCTTTAGGTTTAGGTGAAAAAGTCAAGGTGCGGTTTTTCGCTGGAAGAGCTTGCTCACATTGGCGCAGTCGAAGCGTCGCGACGCGTCATGTTTTTCCACCCATAGCATATTCAACACAATTTTTCTGTTATTAAGGGTGCTTCTACACGATGCAAGTAGCTTGCGCATGTTGAGGCACTTGCGCGGGTTATATGTATCGTAAAAATGTCGCTCAAAAATATGTGCGGGTATAGCGAGATTAGCGACTCGAGCATATGTACCAAAGCGAGTCACCCGTGCAACTAAACCGCGTGCGCTGGTCATTTTCGCGGGTCTCTCTCGCGTGTTACTTGAGCGAATAGTCGCGAATAGCGTGCATTGCTCATGACCACGAGCAAATAACTTGTTCATATTACTTGCACCATGTACAAGTACAAGCGAGTAACTAGAACAAGTAGCTTGCGCATATTACTTACGCGTGTAACCCGCATTTACTCGCTCCAGCTACTTGCACCGAGTAGAAGAACCCTAAAGTGCGCGAAACCGCTCGACTACAGCCGAGCGTCGAAGCGCGAACGCGTGCTTCTATATTTGCATAGCACAAATTTGTACTTTATTGATGGAAAAATAGAGATGAATATGCTGTGGGTGGAAAAACATGAAGAGTCGCGTCGCTTCGGCTGTGACTCAACAGTCCACCACCGCAAAGTCAGCTACTCAGCATGTTTTGTCGCGGTGACAAGAGACACCGCGTATTCTCCGCCTTATTGGCTGTTGCTTGCTGATATAATACCCATAATATTTAAAAATAGAAAATAATAAACTCTGGCCGAATGTTTCTTTTCTCTCGTTAATGAATTTCAGGTCAACTTTCCCATAAAATCTCGTCAGGCAGGACGCCATAAATTGGTCAAGCTCGTGCATGTCACTACACCATAGGAACCATAGCCCATGGCGTGAAAGCAGTTTATCGATTAGAATAAGTGCGATACTATAGTTTCTCACTCAATTTTCGCAGATATTTTTTTTTTATCTTTTTATCATCGGATCCATTATATTCTATAAGTAAAGTTTAAAATACTAAATAACTGAATAAAGTAAGTAGGATATTTTTGGATATTTAAGTACAAAATATTGTTACAATAGATTAATCCTTCATCATTTTCCCAGGTTTAATAAAGAGGAAATATTTGAATGTTTGTTTGCATTGAATGGGCCCCGAACTTACTGAACCGATTTTAATTAAACTTGGTACAAAGATAGAATATACTTTGGAAAATAACATCGGCTAACTTTTACCGTGGGTAAATTCCTCATTTCCACGGGAAAATCTGTTAGCGTGGGCCGCTGGGCGGAAAGCTAGTATTTGATAAAAAATATATGATAAGTTTGTGAGTAGTGAGTGACAAATTTTCGAAAGATCCGAGTTTTAATAGTAGCATATCGCCATGTTACAACAAGTCACACTAACACGCTATTTCAGTCCAGTCTGGTAAAACTGTATCTAATCAGGAGATCTTACAGGTCAGATTTTATATTACGGGCTAAGGTCGACCAACACTGTAATTTTGGTTCTGAAGTATGCCACTCCGCATATTTTATTGCTTCGTTGACTTTCAAATGCGTCCTGAATTGCTTTATTCGTGAATTTCTTGATATTTTTTCTTTTTTTTTAACTTTCGTACTTTATTCAACAGTATTTTTTTAGCCTATTTCATCTGGTCGTAATTCAAAGGGACAGACAGCGTGGTCGACTAAGGCCTATTCACCCTAATATCACGGTAGGCTCGAGCCTGAATATTGAATAGGCCTTAGTCGACCACGCTGGCCCAGTGCGGGTTGGTCAACTTCACACACAACCCTTGAATTACCCGCAAGTGTGTGCAGGTTTCCTCACGATGTTTTCCTTCACCCTAAGAGCGTCAAATAACGTACGTATGAATAAAATTCGAAGATCAAAATACATTGGTACGCGCCGAGGTTCGAACCTGCGAACTTCTGAATGGAAGTCAATGGCCTTAGCCACTTGGCCACCGACGCTCTAAGCTGTACGCTCTTCAAGTTAGGTTTATACTTGATTTATTTTCATGTGAATAAAATGAAAATAAACCAGTTCAGTCCAGACAGTTCCTCGTGGCGTGCTTATTCTACTACTAGTGCGTGGAACCAAGGGGACACTTCAATCTTCGGCCGCTCCTGACGGCTCGCCAAGGTCTAGGCGCGACAGTTTTATTTCTTCACATTATAGATGCCAATTCTACAAACATTACCTACATATTACGAGCGACGACGTAGTACTTGCATACTTCAGATATAAACCTGAAGATACGCAGCACACCACACACGTGGCTGTCATTTATATGCCCAGCTAGTTATACAGGGTGTTTGGAAGCTGGGTGCAAAGCTTTAACGTGTTGTTAGTATAGACCATTTAGAACCATATTAGACCATACTAAGCTTTCATGACGCATGATTTTATTTTTTACTGAATATTATTTACTAGCTTTTCGCCCAGCGGCTTCGCCTGCGTTAACAGGTTTTCCCGTGGGAATGAGGCATTTTCCCGAGGTAAAAAGGGGCCTATGTATTAATACAGGGGGTCAGCTAACCCCATACCCAATTTTATTATATAATTTTAGACGTGAAAAGTAACAAACATTGTCACTCACTCACTCACTCACAAACGCCGCGCCGCCGCCGCCGCCGCCTCGCTTTCGCCTGTAATATTAACGTGACTAGTTATTTATTTATTTTATTTCTTAGCTCTAAAATATAGCTACATGGTGTGTAGTGGTCTAGAAACCTAGGCAACATTAGCAAAACAATTGGTAACACGTTATTTTATTTTTTCCAGGTGGCAGGCATTGTTCTCGCCCTATGGCTCGCGCACGCCATAAAGACCGAGGGGAAGAGCCGAGAAACTGCTTAGATATTATCCGTATACCTAATTTAGAAAGTAGATTTAGTTTGTGGACTATTTATAAGGTGCACAGTTTTTACGTACAGTCCATTTTTTGGGAAGTCCAATGTTTACTGTTGTACTAGCGGTTTTAGAGAAAATTATGTTGTTTAAAAAAACAACTGATACTGATCGAGTACCTATGATTTGACGATATAATTAATGCATAATTCTGTAGCCAGTACATGCGGCTAGACACTTTGATCTAGAGAGCGCCTTTTTCATAATGTGAAACATTTGTTTTAGCTCAAAAAAATGCATTTTAATAGTACCTACGTACAAATTACATTTTCATCAGGGGGGTTACCACCATCTGTTCATCGACGCTGTGTCGATGCCAAGAGGTTTGTCGGAGGAAGAGGTCCAGTTGTGAGGTAACTGAGAGCCAGAAGAGGCTCATTGAGGATCTTAAGAGGTTAACTGAGGTTTCTTTTTTGTAAACATGTCAATATCATTTTCTGAAATCATCATCATCATGTCGTATGGCAGCTACCGCAATGGATCCTATATAGAAATTTCTGAAATAAACTTTGACACCAGTTTTTTTTTTAGTTTGTGGGTAAACAATGGACATTCGCCAAAAAAATAGACCAAAAAAAAAAAAATTTTATTATTTTGAGTCGAATCTATGCAGGGTGTCTAAGAAGGGTGGCCATAATTTTATTCAATTGAATAAAATTGTGTTGTTTAAAACAACTGATACTGATCGAGTATGATTTCAATTGAATAAAATTGTGTTGTTTTTACACACCGAATTACAGATAATTTAACTTTTACCAATGTTATTTTCTTTCTCCTATTTGTTACTTGTTGTTCTTCCTATAGATTTAAATCACAAAATTGAAATTAAGAATCACATAAAATAACTCGGAAGATTACTAAGTTATGTAATGTATATCAATATAAATCTATGCACTGAATTTATTGTTGGTGCTGTATAATTTAAAAATGTGTGGTATATTATTTTAATTTATATCTTTGTAATACATATGCTTTGTATTGTAGCTGTGAAATGTTTACAGTTGGTTAAATAATCGTAATTTATGATTTCACTTTAAAATTTTGCACCAAAAATACCAAGGGTATAAAACCTAACTTACGCTAGTTTTATTTTAATGTTCAAATATTATTATCTCACAAATATTTTAATCAAGTTATTTAGATTTCTATTATTGTTTGTTAAACTGCATTTTTATTGTTATTTCATCCGTTGAATTACAAGCACAGGTAAAGGTTTGTTCTTATTACAAGTATGAAACTGGTTATAATTAGTTTTTTACTGTAAATACGTATGCTTTTAGATTATAGGAGTAAATATAGTATAATTATTTTACTGTCATAAAGTTACCGTATAAGTTTGTACGCCAGAATATTATGTTGGCAATACCTAGTCACTAATTTTACTAACAGAACAATATCAATTTAACGTCCAAAAATATATAAATCCCACCATAATATTTAACATTTTTGCATTTCAATTATTATTATTGTATAAATATTTTGAATATTCGTTTAATGTCACAACTTTTACTAAACAAAAGGTTCGGCTCAAGCGGGCCCCATGACTTTTTTAACAGCGCTTGTGAATTCATTCCTTATTTTTTTAACTTTTATGCTTTAGGTACCTGTCTATTTAAGTAAAAAACAAACAAAGTTGTCATAATCTAAGTATAGTTTATTAAACATTATTTAAAATCGATATTTGCAATAATTAAGATTCTATCAGTGTTAATGTTGAATAAGTAGATTTTCCTGAATAAATATCTGTGTTTTCTAAGACTACTTTTACTTGTAAATACTTACATTTGACCAGTGCCTACCAATAATATTTTGAAATATCAATAAAATTATAAAAATATTTTGCGCGCCGTTTTATATACCTATGTCTACTAATGGTGGAACAAAGACACAAGAAATATAAATAAAGCACATTGTGAATAGGAAACATTTATTTGTCTGTCTTAACCTTGTACACATATTTAAAAAGAAAGTATGTATTCAATGTGCTAAACATTAAAAGTTATTAAATCCATCAATTCTTAAAATATGATGCTCTTACACTTAAGGGGCTCTACCATGCTAAGTGGCGCCGCCATCCTGAAAAAAATAATAACTCGGGAAATAACCAATTTTTCAAAAATCCGGACGACAGAACTGGAGTCGGGGTGCTGTAGGATATATAGAAGCAATCAGATATGTTTATTTTAATTCAATGTAGTTATAGATAGAAGAAATGCGAAAAGTGGCCGTTCTTCGCAAATTTCCTATCTCTAACTACAGCGAGATACAATAAATAAAGTTAATAGCTTCCATATATCCTACAGAACCCCGTCTTCAGTCTTGTCGTCCACATTTTTGAAAAATTGATTATTTTACGAGTTATTATTTTTTAAATTGTGGCGGCGCCACTTAGCATTGTAGAGCCCCTTAAGTACTTACCTACATAAAAAATCTACAAGTGTCCTGTTTTCTTCCGAATTGTGTGTGCACCCTATTTTAATAGATATTCCTCATTAAAGTTACTTATTTGCTACAGATACATTTAAGACACATATTTATGAATAGTTTTTTTTACTCGTTAAATTATCAAAATCAATAGATGAAACTGAAAAATTGATTGTCAATTTTTAACAATCGAATTGATATCAAATAGACTGTACATTTTCTCACGATGTTGTGTTTTTTTCTTATATTAACAAAATTGGTCAAAAATGCAATATTGAAATATACCTAATTTTTAAAATATGATTTTGGTCCCTAGGCCTAACAGACCTCAGCTGTAATTTCTCCAAATCTACGTTTTATCACAGTATTTAGCTACGTTAGACTTATTATCTCCTACATTATAGTGAAAGGTTAAAAACTTAAGTAATATTAGAAACATGTGTTCACAAAGCCGAAAAAGTAGATTTAAAATCACATTACATTTAATAGAGCGCATATACCATACTTCTCTGTATCAGCGTCAAGTCTCAAATGTATAAAAATAATGCACCTATAGGTATTATAATGTCTTATCTTATCTTACCTATATTTGAGGTGAATTATATGTGTTAAAGATTCTAGATGGTGTGAGGTGTGTATGTAAAATCACGTGTAATTAATGATAACGACTATATCAAAAGGCAGTATGTTGTTCGTATATATCTAGGGTCATTTAGTGAGTAAAATTAACTTTCGAAATGAGCTTGTAAATTGGCTTGAAGTTTCCGACGTTCCGAACGCACCTTTCTAGCCATCCACAGAGCAAGAACAATGCAGAGAATCTGAAAATGATAGTAAGTGATCAGCAAAGTAGAGCTAATCATAGAATTATTGCAATTCTGTAACATTCTTTATTCAAAAGTCAAAATTCAAAGTTTTTTATTCGAAGTAAGATTTTACAAATCACTTTTCGACGTCGAGGTGAGTTCACAATTTGGCTGTCTTCTGTGGAGAAGAACTCGCCGGAAGAAACTCGACAGGCGCTAGGCGTTGCATCTTTTCAAAATATTAGAAAATTATAAATTATCATTTTAAGTCTAATAATTAATGCAAGTACAACGTGAAATAACTGGTTATTTATCTGCAACATACAGTACATATGGCAGTACTCATGAAACTTAAAAAGTTTCTATAGGGAACGTAGGTTGTAGTGTCAAAACTAATATTCAATTTTTCATATAAACTTCAGTCATGTGACCGGCTACTTTGTATGACAAGTTGAATTTTAATTTAGACGTATCACCTATTTTCCTTAAGGAAAATTGTCCAGTTTCATGAGTACTGTAATAGAGATCTGGTCAGCTCTATACAGTCGATGATTATACTCGTCACAAAAAGGCGAATTGATCTTTTAAATTATTCATTATTTAATTGCGAAAAAGAAAATAACAAAGTCCAGCACGCAGCAAGGGCTGCAGCCATCTCACTGGCAGCCCCGAAATTCAAACAACATAATTATTTTTTATATGAAATAGCCAAAAAACGCGAAAGCGGCGAGCAAGCAGGACGCATGCTCACCACAGTACCTCTTTGATACGGATAAACAACCAGTTAAATTTCACTGTGTATAAATAACTAACTGAAATCTTCAACCAGATTTAATTTTATTGATAGTTTCTGTGTCACTGTAGTCAGAAGTCATATATCGTGTTATGAACTACGATTTTCATAATCGTTTAAAAACTTAAATACTTTTTCCTTTAACCTGTATACTGGAACTTACCTCCACAAAAGCAAAGATAAACCCTGTAGAGATAAATATATTTCCTTTTAGCGCCTTCTTCTGCCGCAGTGCCTCTTCGCACCCTCTCATGTAGTAGCTGTTTTCTGTCACGCAGGTTTGGTGGAGGTGCTTCCTCGCTCCCCCCTCCCGGAGGGGGTGTGCGCGGGCGCAGCAAGCGGGTGGAATATCCCGCTTGAGTATCTTGTAGTCCTGAGGGCCGTCGACGCCGCAGCATTGATTCTGGAAGAGTTGAAGACGTTTCTAATACTGCAATAGCTACAGTAATAGTTGATGCTAGGAACGATAATTATAATTGACCTATTTCAGATAACATTAGACAGAATGTGAAGCACCTATTCTGTACAATAAAAAGATATGAGTTGGAAAGTACAAAATTTTAAGAAAGAATGGTTATTCTGTAGAAAAAGACGAAGAAGAAATTCTAAAAGTTAGATGTATAATTTTGTACTATTTTCCATTGCACACGTTTTAAAGTACTGCCTATTACACAAATAGGTACTACAATAGTAGTACTCGTATCTTTGGTGATGCAACATAACAAATTATGTACATAAATTTATGTACTATGTGTACTGTCTTAGTCTAATTTAGTGATTCCTACAACATTTAGAAATCTTTTGTAATTGAGTGTCACTCACTTGTGACATACATTCCATTAGAATCCTCGTAAGGGCCTTTAAAAGTCAAAGAAACCAATCGATTCGGATTTTATAATTAGCATACTACTTAGTAGAAAGATATCTGCCATACTACATGCAACAAGTCCCATGGGTGCTATAACGCTACCCTCGTTTAATAGTTTAAAGGGACAAGTGAGCCAATGTAATGGATTTGATCTGTTAGACATCTAGTAACATGTAATAATTGATTTGGAAAGGTTACAAAATATTTTTAAGAAGAATAACGAAATATCATCATATCATAAGTAATTATAACGCACAAAAAAAAACTAAAGCTACAACTTGAATTGAACACGAAAATATTATAACAAAGGATTAATATTTCAGCCGGAAGACGTCACTGCTGTCTGTAGGTACCACAGGCTGTACCTAACCTATAAATACTATGTCCTAACAGAATACTTATCAAACATTTTATAGATATCGGCAAACGACTTGAGCATTATGACCTCCCCCTACCATTGTGACCATTTTTTCGAGTTTTTTGCCGCTAGCTATTCTAAAAATGTGTACCTCAGACTGCAGCTGATCCCAAAACTCCTGGTGTTTGACGATCTCGTCCGCCACGGTGGCGTTCTTGTAGAAGTGCACGCGCAGCTCGCTCCCCCCTCCCACCCAGGCGCTGATTACCGCCCCCCCGACCCCCACTATCAGCTCCACGGACACCAGGAATATGAAGAAGCAGGCGTGCTGGATGGAGAATATCACTGATACAATTTCATTTCTGATATTTAATGGATAATAAAGTGATTAGTGAACTTGTTTTGTAGATAGCGATAAAACCAATAATTACTTGGTCATTTATCTTTGCTTTTAATTTTTATTATTTGACATATCTTAACTTTTTCATTAATTTCACACTATCAATGAAAATTTTATATCACATAGCGTATATTCCCCAAAAATCTTTCCATACCAAAAACCTCGTCAAGATCTTACCACATACAGTATCTTCACATTTTCCCTCAAAGCACCTATGCATCCCAGAATAGCGGTCACCACCAAACCCAGTCCCAAGGTCAGCAGGAAGGCCAGGACTCCTCGAGACAAGGACGACTGGGGTTCAGGTCGGGACTTCCGGTCACGCATGTTTATCACGCATATGGTCATCAGGATGAGGCCGAAAAGCTGTTGGGAGATAAAAATATATTGATGATTCTTGTTTAAAATTGTGTTGAAGGTGTAGAATACCAGTCATAACAAACAACGAGTCTGTCTATAATAGTACTATCGTTTAAATTGATCGCTAAATTGTACAGTTATTCTAAAAGCACTGTTCAATATGAGTCTTCCTTTTAGAAGGAAAGTCTAGTCATCTTCACTCTTGGCAGGTGGATATGGGATCACGGTTTTTGTTATTTGGTGGACGCTGCTGCCCGCCCATCATCACCCATTATGTACTTTAATCGCCTCATAAAACACCCACAGGAAAAGTTATCCTGTATCGGTTAGGGAGTATTATTTCTAACTGTATTAGGTTCTCATAGAATATTAGACAGAAAATATTACATCTAGAGAATCTAAACATTGGTGAGTATCACGAACTAGATTGCTACATAAAAGCTATCTATTTATTAATATCCAAAGCGAGTGCTTTACTTTTTATCCTGAACCACAACTCAAAATAAAGACTTTTCGGGTCAACCCTTTTATAAAACACAGATCAAAATATTTGTTTGTTTTTAAAAAAAATAACAAAGCATTCGACTTCACCAAACAACAAAGGGGTACAAGTGATTGATTGACAACACGGAAAGCCGATACAAAACAAAAACATACATATCAAGGACGCCTAAAACGAAACAATACTTACTATGCAAATAATATTGAAGAGCGTCAGAAAGAACTTCATACAGCGAATGTTACGAGGCTTCATGTTTGGGCCGCTTTTGTTAATGGTTTAGACGGCGATACTCGGCGAGTGTCCGTTGGTGCGCGGACGGCAGAAGTGAAGCAGGCTTCGGCATTATCGATCATTGCATTTGACGAACCACTAGTGATTATTGGAGGCTATGACTTCAATAGAAGCGTAGCGGTGGTCAAGGGGTTGATTTTGTATAAAATAGATAAGAATAAGAATGAATTAGTTAACATCAATCAACTTCTTCTTTGTTTACCAGTCAGTATTAATAAACCTAGTTTCAGGCAAGGCAAGAAATATAAGATAACTAATGTTATATTTATAGAGTTATAAATTTAATGTATCTTTAGATATATTTCACTACAACAATATAGACATTTCAATTTAAGTAAAATCCTAGTCAATTTTTTTAGCATTTAAAGGGATTTTGTGCAATATTTATTATATTATTATTACTTAAATCTGAAAATTATAATTAAATGACAGAGTGCCATCAGCTAATGATTTGAAGCATAATTGAAGATTGAAAGCATATTTTCACTTTATTCCATAAGAGTATTTTCGTAGATTTTATTTATTTATTTATATTACATAAGTTTTTCCTGTCATTGAAAAGTTATGAGGAAGAATTTCTTCACAACCAATTTCAATGCTTCATCATCTTCCTCTTCACCTACTCTTTTTTCCACTTATCAAATTTACTTTTTTTTTTCAAACCCGCTCGTCTTGTGCCGTCGCCGCATTATCTAGAGCGTGGGAGTCCAGATGTCCACTTCCCCACACGCCAGGGTCTGTCTTCGACACGGTCGATTCCTTTGTTTCAACCCCACCACCAATAGCTTTAGCAAATACCACCCTTAGTTTTTCAAGTATAAGGTGCAGATTTGTTTCATAATCGTTTATCATGTCAGTTAAGGCTTTGCGTTTTTAAGTTGGAAGTAGATATTTTTAAAGATAAGATTAAGACACGACTGTGACATCTTGATTATTATAGAGATGTGTCAAAATCATTATTTTGTTTTCAGATCTCAGGGTATGGTTTAACTTTGTTTAAAGTAATAATAGGCAGGTAGGTTATGCCTACCTACCTATATAATATTATTCTGTGCTTTATGCAATGTTTTATAGATTACTGACTGAATGTGGGACAATGCATAGAATAATTAGGTTGATATCGATCATGTTGCCATCTTTCTAATAAATTATGAATCCAAGGCAATATCATTGAAGAGCATGTTTTACTTTTTCTGATTTGGTAACACAATATAGTACAATACAGATACAATAACCTTCATCATGTTAAAGGGTGGGTGGTAGTCCTTCAATATAGATATACCTACGCATAATTCTTGTTTGAAACTTATAAATGGACTCGTGAACTTAAGCAGCCTGAAAGGCAGAAATAGGAAAGTTCAAAAGTGATTAGGACTGAAATGAAACTAAAATTAATTACGCTTAATTTTAATTTATACATAAAGCAATAAATTACAGAAAATAGTATTATCTATATCAATTAAACTTACAACTAATAGTAAGTAGGTACTTTGTAACTTAGGTACTTAAATTACTTACTCAGACATTTTTGTACAACTTTAATTTCTCAAGAATATAAAAAGGGAATTTTCGTTCGTCCATAAATTTATGACGAAGTAGTGCAGATTACCATCGCTTCTGCTGCATTGATTCCTAGACAATCATCACTACATAGAATAAAACAAAGTCGCTTTCTCTGTCCCTATGTCGTCCCTATGTCCCTATGTATGCTTAAATCTTTAAAACTACGCAACGGATTTTGATGCGGTTTTTTTTTAATAGATAGAGTAATTCAAGAGAAAGGTTTATATGTATAATACATGCATAGTATACTTAAGGATAACCCACCATATCCATTTTCCTGTGCGGAGCCAGGGCGGGTCGCTAGTAGTAAATACTAAACTAAATGTTTTTCTATAGACGTAATATAACTGAGACATTTTGAACTAATATTTAACAGTGTTTTTGTAGACCACGACGCTGTTTTTGATGTTGTTAGCAACCCACGTCGCCATCAACAGGCCACCAGCCTAAAATCAATACACATTAATGTTATATTGGCTTATGTCAATCGGTAAGTCGTTAAAGCGATATAAAGAAAATAAACGGCTACTATAATAATAAGAGCTATTTTAGTAAATAGCTAAGCAGGTGGTTATGCTTTAAATTTTTACAAGCTTTCCGCCCCTTGGCACCACCCGCGTCAACCGTTTTTCCCGTGGGGATAAAGTATTTTCCCGCAGTAAAACGTAGCCTATGCCAGATCGAGATCCGTTAATCGTAATCAGTGATCTTCCTTCTGATTAACTTTGTACCTAATGTGTTGGATTGACGGATCGCGACATCGGATTACATTTTATTTAGATATTTTGAAATCCATTGCGATTCCTGACCTTGACTGGTGAGATCTTGATCCAGACTGACCGTGTATGGCTGCCTATGGAGAGGGACTTCAAAACTGACTGGCTATTCTCACAAATTAGATAAAGGACGTAGGACGGTCGGGACCCGTCAATCTCCGATAATTAGCACGCTAACTGCCTTACTGCAATTACACTTGTCCTTACTAAGGAACCTAACTGAAAAATTGTCCTACAAATTGTGTAGTCTAATCGCGGCTTAAAAAACGTTGCTTACAACACCTTGAATATATAGGATAGGATATAGAATAGAATTGGAAACAATCTGTACCTCAAACCAGAAACTAATGACAGCAGCTCCCAGAAGCCAGTCTGCATCTGACCCCAGCATGTACAAGATCTCATCCTCACATCCATGTTTGTAGTAACTTTTGCTCCTGAAACAGAGTTTTGAAACATCTAAGTATAGAAGTAACTATTGAGGTTAAGTTCAGTACGAACTTCTGTTGGCTGCTTTTTACGTTTCACAGTTCATACATACGCATCTACTCGATCTATAGTACTTATATTCTATTCTAAAATGCTAAATTCATTTCTTTTTCTCGTAAAATTTTGGTTATCTGTGTTAAGAGAGCAGTCTACTCTGCCAATAAACTGTTGTGCAGTTTGGCAGAAAAGTAAGTCAAGAGAAAATACCCATATATTTATTTATTGGAATAAACGGTTACATACATTACATACATGCATATTATGTAATAAAACATTTGTGTGTGGTGGATAAAAACCTTAAATTAATAGATGGTTTTGACTTTACTCGATTTTGACAATGGACTCAATTCTACAAATTCTACGACCATTTAGAGATTTTAGTGGGCATGCTGGAATTGAGTCATATGTTTTTATCCCCCGACGGAAAAGAGGGGGGTTATAATTTTGACGTGTCTGTCTGTCTGTCTGTGGCATCGTAGCTCCTAAACGGATGCGCCGATTTTGATCTAGTTTTTTTTTGTTTGCAAGGTGTCACAATCGAGAGTGTTCTTAGCTATGATCCAAGAAAATATCTTCAGCTATTTGAAGATTATCAGCTCCTTTCTAGTTGTTGAAAAGATCAAACAACGGTTTTGTACAACGTAACGGGGTTATTAATTTTTTTAATTTAGTGTTTTTTACTACTTACACTAGACAGGCTTTGTACAACTGTTGCTGCGCGTGGGCAACGCGAGCTCGATATGCTCTCGGGCAACAGGATAGGCTGATCGGGCGGTCGAGAGCAGGGTAGTCTTCCGGGCCGTTCAGACCACAGCATTCGTACTGGAGAGATCAAAGGCTTCAATAAGATCAGGGTAGGTATTTCGTGTATTGAGGGTTTTGGATGCTTTTTACCGGAGATCTCATTAGGTCTGACTGACAAGCAAAGTTGTTTTGTTCAAGAACAGTTCTTCAAACATAATGTAAAACTAATTTATTTATTTCTAGAAAAACATTTACAGCATTATAAAGCCAAGTCACGGTAAACGTACAAACAGACTAAAAACTAAACCATTCTAAAAAAAAAGGCCATAAAAATTAAATAAATATTACCAACTGACGTATTAAAACTAAAACATTCTAAAAAAGACTAAGATTATTAACAATCTGTTACCTTCCTCTTCCTTCAGCAAGTGCCTAGCCTACATGCTACATGGCATTCTTTATTGAGTTTTGCTAGTGACTGGTTTCTTCTTCTTTTTCGGTGATTAGCGACATTAAATGGTGAGAGTCTGTCTACTGAATATTAGCAGTGCAGGATCGGTCTTTGGGCAAGGCCTTTGTCCAGCGGTGCTCATGTAGATGATAGTAATGAATTTACATCATAGATACATACGTCAGTCTGTATATCGTCCCAGGTCCTCTCATGCAGCGTCACTTCTTCCCCAGTGGCATTTTTGAAGAAGTCATTCCTGAGCCAATCGGTGACTCTGATCTGCAACCCGCACCTCTGCACGGCTACAAAGATCCCGAGGAGAAGTTCCAGAATCACTAAGATCATTAGGAACCCAGTGTACTGGAAGGAGATTAAGGTATATAAATAATATAAATATGTGGGAACATTTCACACACTGCCATCTGACTGAACCCAAACTAGGCAGTTCCCACAGCTGATTAACATGATATATTTATAAATATAAAGCCTGACCAAAGAAATAAAAAACCTGCTCTGGGAGCGCAACGTGTATATTTTTCCGACTATGGCAACAATTTCCCCTATAAGATTTCGCAATATGGCGAGGTTTTTTATTTCTCTGGTCGGGCTTTAAAACATCAAACACTAGTACTCATCACACGAATATTTACTCTGGGCGGGATTCGAAAATGCAACTCTGTACTATGAAGGCAGACGTAATCATAAATTATTCACCCTAAGCCTAAAACGACACCTACTAATTCAGAAACTACACAGGGATAATAATGTACCTACTCGAAAATATAGGCCTATTTGGAATTATTAATAAAAAATTTGAAAGAATGAACACATTGAACACCTCTTGTACTTCGACGCGACGGCAGATCTAGGTGACAAACTTGTCATCCAAATAACATTAATCAAATCTAAAACAACTGTGTAAACTAAACCTCTACAAAAAAATTAAGAGTGCTCACCAAAGACAAGAGTTTCACGTTCTCCTTAATGACTCCAACACACCCGGTTATGGCGACAGCAATCAGCATGATACAGATGACGATGATGATCAGGTCTCCAGCGAAGGTGCCTATAGCCTGCTGCTCCCCATACTGCTTCAGAATCCTGGTGTCCACCGCTGCACAGGCCAGCATGAGGAGGGCCAAAAGCTGATTGAAAGATTATTTTATTACCTTTTCAACAGATGACGTTATAGCTAACGAACGGGATAGCTAAGGAAATGCGGGTTCGAGACCGCATCCAAGCACAATGTTTTTTAATAACCACAATTCATAATAATATACATACATAATAGTAAAACAATCAATACCTGGTTATTCTGCTAAAGAAATCTTACATGGAGTTACGGAGTTTCATTTTATGTTTACGTTTTGAGGTAGGTACATCTTCACGTAAGTGACATTGAGCTTTTTTTGAGATGATAATTAGGAATTAGTTAAATAGTCTGATTCTACGATTACCAGAAAGATTTTTATTAAATAATCCATTATATACTTAAAATAAAAATTATGGTAGGTACTTACGATACATAATACGTTCATGAGCAAAAGCAACCCTTTTGCACATTCTTTAGACATCTGTTTAAAATTAAACATCATTTTGTTGGTTGAGATTTTAATTTTATGCCGTAAGGTCAAAACGTTGACAGTGACTGGATAAAACTATCGATAGCAAAAAGTACTGCGGAGAATATCTGAGAACCAACACATGACACAGTTCATGAAATATTCAAAAACACAGTTCATATTTCCAATCAATTTGTGAATGATTAGGTACTTTTTATTCCATAAGGTACATTGCATAAATGCAGTACAATATATTGATTTGCGTTCTATTGATTTTGTATTTTATTTAGACCAGAGTTTTAAATAAGACAACGGTGGTAAGAGAGACTTCTTATATTAAACATGATTTAAGTATAGATTCTTAATTTTATATAGTACTGAGCGTCTATGGCAAAAAAGTAAAAGAGCTAATCCTGCAAAACCAAAAAGTATAAAACAAACAGATTGATAATGAAGTACTAATTCTGATAACAATTAACAACTTAGCTTTAAACGAATAAGTACTGACGTCTCTACAAATAAAATACTGTGAGATTCAACTTACGACTAAAACCTTAAATAAAAATTTAAAGGTTATTAAAAAGCATAACGAATGCTATCGGTAATAGGACAACAGAAGTGATGGAAGCTGTTGATACACCGCCGTTAGACCAACCGTCCACTGGAGACCTGGGGAAGAAAATAATATATTTGAGTAGTATTTCAAAGGGCCTCAATACCTTTAACAAGTAAATGAATTATTAATATTCCAGGCGTTATGGATAAAGTTGAAAATTGTGTCGTTGGCACAAACATTCAATCACTTTTGATTCTACTCTGTAGTTGCCATTAGCTGATGTATCTCTACAAGTTCGAATGACTCATTTGATAATTATTTCTCTTTTTGCAAGTGAAACTTGAACAAACACCGCGATACTCTCTCTTATTCAACAAACATAAGAATAGTACAAATTCCAATGTGTTCAGCTTAACATGCTCTCTATTACCTATTTTGTATAATTTATATATTTTTTAACAATTAACAAAATATAATCTGTCATCTTTGCTGTCATTGATAATCACAAGAACAACCTTTTCACCCAGATGCCCTACGTTATGTTATTATGAACGATTGCAGTTATTTTCATTTGTGAAATTTAAAATGCATTGAAGAATATCCTAAATTCCATTAGCTCTTCTCAAATATATTTGAGCTAGTAGAAAATTGTTAAATACAGCTTTACGCTTTGTACTAGACACACATACATTTATTTCTTTAGGTTTCTATCAACAAAGGTAAGCAAACATGTATTCTTACGCAACGCTAGTAGGTCCTTAGATTAATCTTGAATAGAGTTCGTGACCACTATATTGTTTGTTAGCAAATGTACAGTCAATCCTGCACTTGCATTTTATTCAATTTTCCAGCCCTAAATATAATTCGATTTATAAGACCGTAACTGTTATTGTGTGATGGACTGTATTATGTGTTCTCCTTGGTTTAGCGCCTGTAACCTATAAGTATTACGAGTATATTAACCTACTTTTGTGTACCATTTTCTATTGTTAAGGTACGCATATTTTTTATTGTTACTGAAAGTACCTTTAGTACAATAAAGTAAGTAGGTATATTTCAATTATCGTTTTTCATTATTTAGTATTTTTTCGTAATTTCATAAGAAAGTAGAGGGCTGTGTAATTTAACTAAGAATTCTTCACAATATTTTTGTGTAAAATGTAATTTATTGGAAGACATTATAATTTTGTTCATTTGTTTTCAATGAATCATCGATTTTTCATTGTATTGTAGGTATTGCATTGTTCAAGTCACGACATGAAACACCTTGTGTATGATTCGCCTCGGCTTAATCATGAACGATTTTATAAACCACAGGTGTAATATGTGTAAATAATGATGATTCTTATAACATTATTCACTAAAGAAAACCTTGCAAACCTGACTGGACTTCAATAAGGAAATTAAACGATATATTGTAGAAGATACATTTTATTGACTATGGTCATGCATGTTTCATGTACCTATAATATAAATCACTTCTGCAATTTTGTCACCTATTACGAGTCGTTGTGAAATAACTAGCCAGCGGCAAACCGGTAGAACAAGAATCAACGTTGACAGTGCTCTACGAAACTTGATTTCAATAGACTTAAAACAAATTTAATCAAGACTACAAAAATGGCTGAGAAGGATAGCTATTTGTCTGAGATGATAAAGACTAAGTAGTAAGTAGAGAGCTTGTTTGGTATTGATTGAGTTTTGTTATCTTTATAGGTAGGTACTGAACCGAAACCAAAACTGTGACATTCATACAAATTCATTACATAAACTTGCTGTATTTAAATGACAATCTTCTTGATTTGACACATAGTTTACGAATATACACGTTAAAGACCCAAAAAAAAACTCACAGTTTCTGTTTCAGCAAATACCTACATACTCCTAATCTTATAATGGAAAAAAAATCATTAAAAATAAAACATATAACATCCAGCCAGTGTATTAGATGCCTACAGGATGCCGATGACGCCACAGGCTACTCTTCCACCAGCGTTGCCAGTCTTCCTCGAATCGGGATGGGCTGACTTCCCAAAGTCGTCTGATCTTTCGTGGAGGACCACAGCTCGGCCCAAGATGCCATGGGGCCCAGTTAAAGCAATCACGCTGTCGGTAAAGTTGATGATTGCAGCATTGTTGCTGTTAAAGACGACGTTGCCAAGGTCGCCGACGTGACGATTCTGATCGCCAGGACCTCCGTGCTCTTTCTGGAACACAAATTAAACGATACGTTAATATTTTGAGAGTATCATTTCTTTTTAATCAATTTAGATATATACTAAACATAAATAATTGCCTTGAATCTTCTACGGATATAATTGTCGTTGGTGTTAGATGGGTTCTCTTTGTTCTTCGTCCTAATATGACCTTTCACGTTAGATTTATTTTCTACAATTGCAAAGTAATTTTGCTAATTCAGTTTCTGCCTCTTACGTGTTCAGGGTTGAAGTGGCCTCCAGTAGACAAACATCCTCCGGTGATATCTCCCTTCTCGTGCACATGGAAGCCATACTCTCCAGGGTTCAGGCCAAAGATGGAGCCTTCGACTTGGATCTTGCCGTCAGGAAGTTGAGTGAACGTCACATTGCCTCTGACGTGGGCGGAATCAGGACTGGCTACCAGAGCCACGGCCTTGTAAGGGCCGGTCTGTAATAAAAAACAAACTATTTAGAAGAGTTTCCAATGAGTTTTTTCAATTTTCCAGAGAGCAAAGGCCGTCTGTCATCGACCTGTTAGTCATAATATTAAAAGGGACCTCAAACACACCCATTTGTCGAAATAGACTACCCAAGATAGTGGCTAGGAACAGAAGAGTGAGAAGACCGATCCGACTTATTATAGAGAATAGGGATTCTCTATAATAATTTATACTCTTTATAATATTTTAAAATTTTAGCTTGGTGAAACAAAAATCTTCTTAATTAACTATTCCCAGATGATAAAAATTTCCCATTGTATTAAAAACTCCGTTCAATTAGATAAATGGATCACATCGTGTTTTATGCTTAATGTCACCTCCAAACTGATTGATTAAATGCAACTTTGTTTACAAAATATAAATCACTTTAATGCGCTAACTTATCTGGTAAATTAAAATGTTTACAAAGAAATTATTGCTTCGAAACTTCGAACAGGACTAAACACATTTTAATGTATTACACCGTAAGGTAGGATAGATGGTAGATTAAGACTCAATAGATCTAGATCACGCCTCACATTAGCAATTCAGAGAATGTAACCATTCTAGAGAGGGATTGAAGATACGATTGTAGCAGAGAACATTATTGGCTGTTGGCTGCCTAGTAACAGTTACACTTCAGGAAACACTGTCACGAATGTCACGATGCCAAACAAAAGACACAATGGTGAAACAAAATGCTGTGTCGAATCGTGGGACAGTACTCCAAGTTTTTTATTAAACTGAGAATGGGTGATGTTTCGTGAAAAGATTTATAATAGCAAAGAAGTCGGCAAATTATGTGCGGATCACATAGCTTCAAGTTTCAAATATTGTAAAAGGAAAATTATATTGTAATAAAAGAAGAGGTGTAAGCAGAGGTGCCATGTGCCGTGCCGTGTAATAGGAAATGTGTTTGTTTTTGATAGATAGATTCAAGACTCTACAGTAATATCTACAGTAAATTTGTTTTTTTTTTATCACATTGTTGCACTTACTGTTTCATGGTGGGCCGAAGCGTACACCACTGCAGTCGCTAGTAGAATTATATACTGCATCTTGTTGCGAAATCTGAAACAAACTAAACTTATAAACAATACATATTTTCTAATGTGAGAAATCGATATTTCTATTAAAATTTTCTATACGGTTACAGACTTGCATAAGCATAATAATTCTATACACTGCAATTTGTGGTTATTTTCCGCCATTAAACTCACAAAACCAGCATTTTGAATGTACATGGTAAACAAAAAGTCAAGGTTACAACTTATTTACATATTATCCTCTGTGCATTGCATATCCTTAATACTGCATTTATGTTACTTAAGTACGTACGATATCTTTTAAAAAAGTAAACATAATATATTAATGGTAACGGAAAATAAGTCTTCATGTTTTTTGTTTAGATATGTTTTAATGGGCGATGTAATTTTTTCTGCTTCGTACAACATTTCAACAAAATAAGGAAAACCACTTATTGTATTACACACAACTTATTGAAGTTTTCTAGATCTAGAGTCGAGAACTTGAAAGCGGTGTTCAATAAATATGATTATTATATTGTTTTCGTTCGATAACCTTATTATTAACAATACCACAGCACTATTAATCTATTTGTGACCAAACACGACTCACCTTCACAATGTCCGATCTCGACTGGTCCATCGAGACTTGACTATGAAGTACGTGTTATACAAAAACAGCCAATATTAACTGATCTCCAAACATCTATAAAGTATATGCAGGTAAAGTTCAGTTAAATTGGTCCTTTGGACCGGTTTGCCAGACGAGTTAATGGGCTAAGATTGCAAGTTACTACCAAGGGATTTAGACCTCATTTTGTGGCGGTAACATTTAAAGGATTTATTATGTGTATGATTTTTTGCGAGATACATTCCACAGCAATGATTCTTAATTTGTTATGAGCTTTGTTAGACCTGCTGGTCATAATTATCGATGAAGTAAAAATTGTTGTTGCGTGCCGTCCGTTTATGCGACAAGCGCAGCGTTAAAAGGTTGCCGCACAGAACATTTAAAAGAGGTTAGAATGGCGATAATGCGCCGTCCGTATGAAATCCGGTGTCGCCGATTCCACCCCACCTTTCACCTCCACTACATCTGTACTTCAATAAAGATGAAGTTTACGCACATATTTGCAATTTCAAATCTAGCCAATCATAGCGCCGCTCAATCACGCGATTTCAAATGGAAACGAATCATACGCATGCACGCACACTGATGTACATTTTTATAGCTATGTGTGAGTTAGACAGCGCGATCGTTTCTTTGCGTGAAGTATGAGCGTTTTGCTCATAGTTTTGGCGCGCCGGCCCCGCCCACATCGCCTTTCTAACCTCTTTTAAATGTTCTGTGGGTTGCCGACAGGCGAACTGCGTTATGTGGACTTTCAATTCTATCCTACTAATATTATAGACACGATTTTTGTGAGGATAGATGGATAGATGGATGGATGTATACTACTTTTTCACACAAAAACTACTGAATGAATTTTAATGAAACTTTATAATACCTACATCAGAATAACACTGGGCTGGGCTTTTTACCGCGGTAAATTTTGTCATTCCCACGGGAAATATGAACGGAAAGCTACTAAAAATGTAATTTAAGAAATTGATTAAAAAATACACAAACGTAAACGACGGCGATAATCGCTGCGATTTTCGTTTGAAAGAATGCCATTTTTTGTGTCTGTTAAATTTCAGCACCTCTATGGTTCCCCTAGTGGTGGTCAAAAGTAGGTGAGATAAATTTGATGTTTATTTATTTTTTACCTCCTATAAGAAAGAAACGGTTGAGAAACGTTGCCGAAACGAATAGCTCATGATGATTGATCGATTTGTTTCGAATGAATCAAAACAAGTATCTTGATATACTTGTATTGTTGCCTAATTGGGTACAAGATTATTTGCAAGCCAGTTGCTCAAGAAACTGAGGTCTTAGCGATGTAGGTCCCTCAAAGTTGTAGGTACTACATTAGCTGGATTACGGGGTTTTAGTAATGGGGTCAAAAACGTTTAATAGGTACTTAACCTGCAGTAAATTGTGATTAGAAGCCTTCAAAAAGCATTTCGAAAAGAGTGTTGACTTTTTTGGGAGAAATTTAAATGCTCACCCGAGAGAAGTTTTTTTAGAAAATTTGCTCAATACTGTTGACTGAGCATATTATCTCAGCATTGGCTAACACCCTGTATAAATAAAATACTTAATTGAAGCCATAAATAATTATATGAAAGTTGACGTCTTTCCTTGCTAGAGGCTTTGAGAACTCGGAGCAATCAAGATGGATGTTAAACTTGACACTAATATTCTTTGGTAGAGTACATACGAGTATTACATGTAGAGCCTTTCTATTGGCTGTCGAACACTCAAGGGCATCCAGAGAGAGAGAGAGGGAAAGAGGACATATATAATAGAGAGAGAGAGATGAAAAAAGTAAGCCAGTGGGAGAAAATGTCCGTTAGTATAGGGGATGACATGGGGATGAAGGAAACGCAGATTTTCTAAGATTTTTTCAAAGAAAAACAAGGTTTTATTAAAGCTTAAAAGTTGCCTATTTCTTCTCCTTGATTCGTTCTATCTACCTGAATTTTCTTTATTGTAATCCACTTAAGCTTAAGACTTTAAATAGTTACAGATATCAAATCAATCTTTATTTGCTGTAAATATAGTATTACTTATAAGTTGTTAAAATAATTTGGGTAGGCGACAATAGTATCGCAATTTTTGTAAATTACTTAAAGTTTAATGTTAGGGTCTTCTACTAGCCAGACAATGCAATAGTAAGCAATAATAAGCAGTAAATGAAAGCAATAATGGATATTTCCCTCCCATAACACTCACATCGTCTCTATTTTCAACAATACCTGTGACAATACTCGCACATGCGAACTTGGCTTTCATAACATTATTGTCATCTTTAAACAGTCGTCGGCTGGTAATCTGTGCTGGTAAAACCTAATTTTTTTTGCCACTTTCTTAGTCCATGTCTGTCTACGGGTTAAAATTATAAATAACAGATAAAAATCCCGAGATAATTTAGTCAAAAATTGCCTATCAACGAAAAAGGACGTGAAGTACCTCTTTGTGTGATTTTAATTTTATTTATAATATGTTCATGTCATGTGAATAAACTGTGCCAGTTTTCGATTTTCGAAGAGAGAACCTTTGCAAAAATCAATATGTAGAATATTTTAGATATAATTGTAACTTGTAAATATATCTGCGTCTGTTGCGATTTCTCATATAGACGGCTGAACAAATCGCAATGAAAAATTGCACGGTGAAAGAGGTCATAACGAAGCAGGATTTGCTAACTAGCTATTTACTGTCTGAAAGCTCTATGTTCGCACGGGAAAAAAATAATGCCTACAAAAATTCTTCAATAGTCAACACAACTTTACCTAACTAGCAAGAAACCTGTGAAAATTGTAACTCTCCTATTATTATTACTGTTGCCAATAAAGAATACTAGTATTGTATAGTTGCCATGTTTTAATATAATTTAAACAGCCTACGTCTGACGTTACGGAGGTTCCTGGTTCAATCCCGGTGGGGACTTGTCGAACAAAATATCACTTTGTGAAACTTTCCTCAGCTGGGTAGGGTAATGCAGGCTGAATACACCTGATTGTTCGAAAAGAAAGATGATTCTGTGCTTCGGAAGTGAAGCCAATATCTGTCGTCTCCTGCGCACGCACCACGCGGAGTGGGGCTAGAGAGAGGGCAGTCTTGAGCTAGCCGCTGAGCGGGAAGGTTGTGTCTCTGTGTGGTGTAAGTGTGTCTGGAGCCGATATCCATATATCTATAGTGTAACGTATAGTACATTTATGGCGACGATGAAAACTGTAAGTACGATATATATATTTTTTGCGAATACTGGTAATTACTTGACAACCGAAATTTGTCATTAAAAAAAGGAAAAGGTAAGGGAATGATTACCGTTCTTAAATAAAAAAAAAAAAAAAAAAACATTACTATACAAGTTAAAGCAGTCTACTGGGATATAATAAATGTTTTTTTATATATGAATCCATTAATAAGTTATAAAAGGTAAATAACATTCTTTCAACTTAAAATAAATATCTGAAAGTTTTACTGTATATTACGAGTATTAATAATGTTACTCGTATCGACTGTTGGTTGGTATCTAGCGGAGGTTTGTCTCACACAGAATTATAGTTTAGCTGACGTTAAAGCCATTTTAATTTTATTTCTAATTTATTTAAATTGTTATAGAAATGAATATATTGTACCACGGTAAATATCCCGTTTCAAATCTTAATAGTTATGAAAATAACCGTGAAAGTTTTAAAAAGTATATTGAACGACAAGTATTAAATTCGCTTTTATTTTGCAAGATAATTAAGGTGTACTTACCTTGTTTTACCACGACTATCTACTTCTCTTTGTGTTCAGTCTGCAACACAACTTGTTAGGCATTGATCTATTTAGTTACAAAGAAAGAAATACGCGATGTTATTGCAGTTGAAAATAAATGACTAGGAACGTTTCATTGTAAACAAATAATATATTTGAACGGGTCGAGTTAAAATACAAAAACGTTTTATGTAATACATATTAGACAACCGTTTTTACTTGATAATGTTGGGTTGTTTTTAACTTATCTACATGTAATAGTGCTAGGAGATAGGTTTGCGACTTTAATTTGTTGTTATTTACGCGATAAAAGGTATATTGCCTTGGGTACCACCCGCCGTACTTTGCGCCGTTATCGTAACGTAACTTGTGTTATTAAAATAAAAATAAGGACTATCGTAGTGCGTGTAAGAAATTGGACATTGCTATGCGTAAAACAACAACTCCTCCCGTGAGGCTTGATTTGTCGTGCATTTTCGGTGCAGGCGTGAATCAATAAAAGGAAGAAGCGTAAACTATTATTTATGATCTTTACTACCATGTTTGATGCAATAAATGATTTAGAATTTCTAAAAATAAAAAGTGCCCTATGTGTAATGTAAGAGAAATAAGGAAAGAATAAACTGCACTGCAGGTTTTAATTAAAATAGCACACAGCAATACACGGATAGATTGAGAAGGTTGGAAATAATAGTATGGTCTATTCCTGCAGGTGAGGTTTTGTTTAATAGTTTAGAATGTTGCAATATAGGAAACTTAAAATTGTGTGTGCGTGCAGGAATTGGTTAGTACCAGAACTGAGGAGGAATCGGAAGCCAAATATTTGCCAAGGAGGCCAGGCGCGACGACTGGCGCTCTTTTTAAATTTTGGGCACAATGTTCTACCAGGGAAAATGCTGAAGCAAGCTTTACAAACTAAAAAAAAAAACAAGGAAGCAGATGACATTTAAATACAAAACTGTGTGTTGATTCATCCGAAGTTTTTTGTGTGTTGTCAACTCACGTTTTAATCACGGGGTGGGAAATGAGATTCAGTTACTCGAGAAACTACTTACAAAGTGCACTCCGTTCATGACCAAGTTGAGTTCAGTTGGTACTTAGAAAAAAAGTAAAAGATCAACCAAGGAACGGAATAAAAAAATAATCGAACGTAACCCAGATAGAAGTAGACGCTAAAAAATAATAATGCCGTAGTCCGAAATAGTGGTCGGATGCTAGCTTAAGTAACTGACGACGTAGGTTTATGTACGACATGTACGTATTAACATTTAAATGATGTGTATTTTATACAATTTGTTAAGTTATCAAATGAAATGAAATGAAATCATTTGTTTTAACTTTTTGACACTTTTGGTCACTTAGTTGAGTCAAATAAAGTTGCATTTGGTGGCGGGTTCGGCGGGGCAAAGTGTGCGGTCTTTGTGGAGAGGAGCTCGCCGAATAAACTCCACATCAATTAATCAATTAATTGGTCAAAATCGAAAGGTTTTAGTAAAATTGTGCTGGTCTTTTTCTTTTTCGACGTCAAATTTGCTCGGGCCGGGGCTGACTTTCGAGTGAGTGAAGTGAAGTGATGAGTAGCGAACTCTTAAATTTTGGGGAGACGATGCGATGTAATGTTGGTTTAGACGGCGCAGGCGGTTTCGCGCAATGCGTGCGCTGCTGTGGGGGAAGCCCGCCGCCGCCGGGGAGGCTCCACAGGATACTCTGTCTTTTGTTCTTCCTTTTCTTTAATATATAAGTATATTTATCTTTGCAGCATTGTTTGAGTGATTCATAAATTCAAAATATTTTATTCGAAATAAGATTACACAAGTCACTTTGCGACGTCAAATTTTGATGAAGTTACCAAATGTTGCTCAAGCCAAGGCTTGCTCTCGTCTTACACGAATGAAGAACAACTCTTTAAATTTACAGAGGCGATGCGATATTAGTTTAAACAGAATTGGCAACAGATAAAATACATAACATTTAACAACAGTCATTTTTATGATGGAATATCAATAAAATCATGACGAATTTGGCCTCAGAAAAGTTCTATTTCGAGGGAAATACGAGTTCTGTTAGCGTTGATAGGAGAAGTAGGAAAGAAGTTAAATTTATATATTTGGAAGCTGCAGAAGTTAATTCGGAGGGAGACCAAAAGGAACGAAAAAGCCTTTGATGTTGCGAAATGGAAACTAATATTTTTACTATGGGGTACAGGGGTATGTCACTTCATAGTTTGGATATGAGTAGGGAACTAAAGATGTTAGTACAGAGGCGCGAATGGCGGAAGCGCGATAGAAAGACAGGCAGCTGCTTCGTGTTTTTGGCTGGTGCCATGCGATCTGAATTGCATTTTGTTGTAAGCAGAGCAAGAGTTGCTATTTATTTGAATTATGCCGCTATGTGAGATCAGAAGATGTAGGACAGGAAATTTGAAGTCGGAAGATAAGATGAAATTAAATGAGATTATTGCAGAAGCTAACGTTTTAGAAGCCGTAACTGTTTGTCTGTACAATTAGGGGATTTGACTGGAAGGAGACAAGAAAAAAGCAGTGTTACAGGTGTGGAAGTTGGGATCATCTGGATTCATTTAATAAATACTTATACTAAAAAAAAGTGTTGTTTAAGTGGAAATATTGAGCATAAAGTACCACTAAGCGGAAAAATTAAAAACAAAGAGGATGGAAAAAAAAAAACAATTGTAAAAAAAAAAGACAGTAAAACAGTCAGGAAGAGGTTAGAAACATTGATAAGGTAGATTATGAAGATAGTCAAAGTTAGCACGTATTTGACGTTGACGGAGACGACACCATTACTATTTCTATTGGAAGCACAAAAGTAGATAATAATGTTGATTGATACGGGATGCAATAAGTGGATTGAAATGAAGAAAAACAGTATTAAAGTTACTTATTAGATATCAAAACCGGACATAGACATAATTTATCTATCTAACAAAACAAAATACAACACAAAAAAAAAGAAAAAAAAAAAAAAAAAAAAAATATATTAGGAGGACAATTATTAGGAGTAGGGCATCGAAAACCCGGAACATTTTAAAAACCCGGGTTTTCGGGTTTAAGCATAATGGATACCCGGGTAACCGGGTTTTTTCGAGCTTTTCGGTCCTTTGCTATAATTAAAAAAAAAAACAGAATGTATCGATTTTCTACAATGAGTAGAAAGAATATAATAAGGAAAAAGAGACGAAAAATATAATTTAAACGATATATTTCAATTTACTATGAATATTGGATATAATTTAAAGTAATTTTAATATCAAAAAAGTCTTTTAGACAAATGAAAATGAGTGTTCACGTGTCGTAAACATGTGAACTAGCTAGCTTAACGTTGATAATTTGTCTGTCTTACTTAAGTAGTAAAAGCGTAAAAAAAGTTAAAGCATCGAACGTTTTATCGCTTAAAGAAGAGCGCAGTCTATTGCAGACAACACCAGCCGTAGAAAATACCCGTTCTGGCTCCACACTCGTGGGTGAAATGGTTTTTAAATGTTCATAGATCAGCGATAGGTATCGACCTCGTTGTCGGTGTCCGCCATTTTCCCACAGTGCCATTTCTACCCTCACAGTAGAAAGCAGACCCTCTGTTAGGCATCCAGTGTCAGGAGCTGTGTATCAACAGTTTGCTCAACTATTTGTTAAGTTCTTCTGAATTTGTTAAGTATATTTCCACTTCCTGCTACCTACAATCGCCCATCACTACCTACTCCCCCCTTCCACAATTACCCCGTTCGTTCTATGAGTCTATGACTAGGAATAATGAGTCAAACACGCGCGTATAGCGTACCGCTTGCCTTGCTTGATGGCTGTAAAGCAGGGATCGGAACCGGTTTTTCATACACTTGTTAAATCACGCTAGTTCAAACCCTATCCGACTATAGCTCTAACTAAGATCACTAAGGGTAGGTTTAGTCCTGGGGGAACATAATATGCAAAGCAACCGGCAGCCCTGGCCTTCGCCTGCCGCAAAAACAATTACTTTAATAATTACAAAACCGATTGAAACCGGTTTCATTCTGTTCTTATTATCAAAAACCGGGTAACCAGAATATTTTTGGTTTGTTTCATTAAGTTCCATCTATTGCCGGTTAATTGGGGAACGGAATTATATCTGTTTTTCGAACGATATTAACAGGGATTTCAAAACCGGTTTTGATCCCTGGTGTAAAGTACGGAGCAATTAACAACGATACTTCTGAAGTAATCTGTATAATAATAAATATGAAAGTTTGTATGTTACTCAATCATGCAAAACAAAACCCGCTGAATAGATTTGAATGAAGTTTGGCATACGTATAGGTTATAGTCTGGATTAACATATAGGATGATTTTTTCCGCGGTAAAATTACTGATTCATACGGGAAATACAATCTTAAGCGGGCGATGTCACAGGGCGGACGGAAAGCTAATAATCTACTAATCAATAAAAACAACAAACGTTACTTCCAATCTTTAACGTGTTAGACGCTGCTTCTTAACAAATAACGACAAGAAAGTGATTTAGGAAAAAACCCGAAAACCCGGGTCTTGATTTTATAAAACCGAGCTTTTTTGCGACCCCAAAACCCGGGAAAACCCGGTTTTTTTCGGACCGGGTAAACCCGGTTCGATGCCCTAATTAGGAGTGATCTTAGGATAAGATTGAATTTTAGTGTGGAGCTGGAAGTTCATTCGAAGTTCAAGGATGTTATAATGTCGAAGACAAAGTACCTCTTTATTTTTACCTCACATCACTTAGTTCAGTCAGTACCTATTTATAATGTTGTGGATACCAATGCTGGCAAAGTCTTCTTACAAAGGGATTTTCTTTCAATACCACAGAAAAATAAAGACTACATTGGGGAGAGAAAAGAACAACTAGAACTGAGATATAATCAAAAGGTCAAATTTTTGTCAAATGGAAAAGAAATACAATGTAAGGAATGTATTTTCAATAACCTGACAGTGTATAGCAATACTCAGCATTATGGTTTCTTCTTCTTTGCGAATCGATGACAAATCGAACTATATGTTTGCGGCCCATGGTTACTGGTAAAACACAATCTGAAGTTTTAAAAAGGGAAATAAAATGCCGATAGATAAGAAGAAGAAGGGAATGACAAAGTATAAGTTGACCCAACTCCACATACTGATAAATCCCGAGTAAGCGGAAATTTTAATGTAACAATCCAAAACGGCGAAGCCGGACAACATTTACGCAGAAATGTTGTGCATCTAAAAAGGTTGACGGTGAGTGGCATGTTGTGGAAGGAAATAATACTGATAAGGAGGAAGGAAGATAGAGAGAAAGGAACAGGGAAAAGTTAAATCAGTATAATGAAAACGAAGGAAGTGAAGCATATTATATTTATTATTTTAAACAAAAGTGGAAGGTTAAGTCAGTACAATGAAAGCAAAGAAAGTGAAGCATATTACATTTATTATTTTCAATAAAAGTGGAAGGTTAAATCAGTATAAGGGAAGCGAAGGAAGTGAAGCATATTTAATTTATTACTTTCAGTATAGTGGAAGGTTAAATCAGTATAATGGAAGCGAAGGAAGCGAAGCATATTTAATTTATTACTTTCAGTATAGTGGAAGGTTAAATCAGTATAATGGAAGCGAAGGAAGCGAATCATATTTAATTTATTACTTTCAGTATAGTGGAAGGTTAAATCAGTATAATGGAAGCGAAGGAAGTGAAGCATATTGAATTTATTACTTTCTGTATAGTGGAAGGTTAAATCAGTATAATGGAAGCGAAGGAAGCGAAGCATATTGAATTTATTACTTTCAGTATAGTGGAAGGTTAAGTCAATATAATGGAAGCGAAGGAAGTGAAGCATAATGAATTTATTACTTTCAGTATAGATAGTGGAAGGTTAAATCAGTATAATGGAAACGAAGGAAGCGAAGCAAATAAATAACGATGTATTATGTTTATTGTTATTGTGCGTGGGTATGTATGTATGTATAATTATTCAGTTATTCTAATATAATGTCATTAATGTAATGAATTTAAATCATGGAAGCAAGAGAAGCGAAAAATATTAAATTAGTTATTTGAAAATATTTATAAATCAAATAATGAAACGAAGTGAAATAAAATTGTGTAAATAAAAGACGATTGAAGATAAAAGTTATTCGTAGAAGTAATAGAAGTAAAGGAAGATGTAAGTTGTTATTTGAAAATCAATTATATTATTATAATGTAATAAATAACGTAATGAGGTAAAATAAAATTGTGTAAATAACAGATGATTGAAGATAACAAATATAAGCGATGAAATAAATAAATTACAAAATTATTAATAAGGGAGAGATGTAGTATATGTGCGAAAGAGAAGCCAATATCTGTCGTCTCCTGCGCACGCACCACGCGGAGTGGGGCTAGAGAGAGGGCAGTCTTGAGCTAGCCGCTAAGCGGGAAGGTTGTGTCTCTGTGTGGTGTAAGTGTGTCTGGAGCCGATATCCATATATCTATAGTGTAACGTATAGTACAGGAAGGCACGTAAAGCCGTTGGTTCAACTTACGGATGTAGTTGTTATTGGAGCCATGTCGGAAGCCTAAAGTGGTTCTATAATTCCGACACCAGGGTTTGTGAGGTAGGTTAACCCACACGATACGCAAAATAACTTATACAATGTCTAGAATACTATGAATGAAACAAAAGCCACATGCAGGATATAATATCATTTATATGTTTATAAATGATATAATATCTGATAATGATATGACAATAGGCATCCTATGCGTGTGGAGGTCAAAACAGTGCATAAAAAGCCTTTGTGAACAATGTGGTATAGTTTATATAAAATAATATCTGCAAGAACTAAAGGCAATGTGAAACTATGATGTCATTCAAATGCGAATAATGTATTCGCATATATATCCCAACTTCCTTATGTAGTAGGGAATCCCTACTAATATTATAGATGCGAAAGAAACTCTTCTGTCCATTTGTTTGTTACACTTTCACGTCAACGCCACTGAACCAGTTTTGATGAAAGTTAGTAGAGAGATAGAATAGACCTAGGGGAAGGAAGAAAGGTTAACTTCTTCCGCAAGGAAATGCCTCATTCCCACGGGAAAAGCTTTTAGCAGAGCAGAGGGCAGGCAGAGCCGCGGCGCGGAAAGCTAATGAGATATAGCTGGATGGATAGACCGGTGTGGAGAAAAATGTTTGGGCAAAGCCTCTGTCAGTAGTAGTGGACGTCTTTGGACTGAACGATGATGATGATTTTTAACCCCCGACGAAAAAGAGAGGCGTTATAAATTTGACGTTTGTGTTTGTCTGTCTGTCTGTATGTGGCATCGTAGTTCCTAAACGAATGAGACGATTTTGATCTAGATTTTTTGTCACAATCGAGAGTGTTCTTAGCTATTTGGATCATAGCTAAACTGAAAATATAATAATAATTGGTTATCTCTTTTTTAGTCTGTTAATATTATGTATTCGGTATTATCTGTTTCCACTCACTCTTCCGCTGGACGAAAATGCTGAATTTAGTCCCTTCTCTTTACATTCATGAATATTTTCTGTGGAAGGGAGAGAGGCCAGTGGTCTTCCGATCCCGAGTACTATTGTGCGTAGGGCTGACCTCTCTCCCTATCTTCCTCATACCCTCCACACTCACCACACACACACACACACACACACACACTTATACACTCCGACAAACGCTACGGGTACTTATTTCCCTGGATTATAGTAGCTAATTCTTTTTCTCCTTTGATTATAATTAATATTACTACATACTTACCTACTGTTAATTAGTATAAGTTTATATCCAGTTATGTTCATGTGAAAGAGCGGAGCATTCCCACTACAAGTATTCATAATTACTTACTGGGAAGCTTCAGCAGCATTTTATAATGTAAACTTGAGCAATAAAATATTTTTCATTTTCATTTCATTTTCATTCTGTCTTTTTTCTTTTTCCCAGTTAATCTTTGTGCCATTTCTTCTAAATAAACGGTTTTATTCCTTTTTTTTTATTCTGTTCTGTGAGGGTTGTCAGGAAGGTAAGAAGGTATAACAACTTCGATCCTTAGCAGCACGTTAATAATTAGTAGAAAGTAGTACAGAACACGGCACGTCTAGTTTATCAACTAATAAGTGTCAATATTGAACAACTAACCGCCTTAGATAAATTTACTCTTGTCATATCTACTGGGAAAACACGGTACTAAAATTTCCTTGAATATCACGTTTTTATTTACAGTATATTAAAAATGTACGCCTTACAGTATTCGAATCAAGAAACCGGGTTTTATTGCTTTTACTAAACATACGATACTCACGCGGCGTTCAGACTGAAAATTAAAGAAAAATTTATTGAAAACTTATTAAAAAAAACTTACCAATAGCCTTGAATACTGAACACAACTTTTCACTTGTTAACTATAGAAGATAGATCATAAAAACGCGAAAGAAATGTCTCAAAGCGTGTGATAGTCGCGAGCGTTCCGGAGACCGGTTCGAGTATACTGAATGGCTCTACACTATAGTTCTATAGCTATAGTATGCGCGTGCGCCGGCAGACACGCCAGCCGCCATGCCACGCCTGAGTCACTTGCATGAGCACAGGGTCTCTCAAAAGTAAAAGCTATTATTTATTTTGTGGTTTAAGAAAAAAGAGCCAACCAACTTAAATGTTGAATCCTGCTCTTATAATATGGAGTACCTAATATGAACCCTGCCTGATCATCATCATCATCATCATCATCATCATTTCAGCCAGTAGACGTCCACTGCTGGACTGCTGCCTCCCCCAAAGATCTCCACAACGATCGGTCCCGCGCTGCCCGCATCCAGCGGCTTCCCTGATAGAGCAATGCAATTTTCTGCAAGCACTCTTTATCTAAGTATATAATAAAACTGTAAAGGTAGAAGATCTGCACATGAAAAAAAAATGCTTTAAACCGATTCAGGTGGTTGTAAGAAGCGATATAAAACATATATAGTAGGCTTACTACGTAAGAAGCGACAAGCTCGAGAAGCTGTCAAACGCAACATAGTGGCATTAGAGCCATAGTAGTTCTGTCAATTATGTCGCGTTTGACAGCTTCTCGAGCCTGTCGCTTCTACGTAGTAAGCCTACAGATGTTTTTGAAATTTTTTGTTTCTCTGTTTGTCTGTTTGTACGGGCTAATCGCCAGAACTGTTGGACCGGTTTGGGTGAAATTTTGTCAACATCTTCTTAGATACTTATAATCCCAGAAAATAATAATGTTCCAGTGGGATATTTCAAAAACTATAAATTTAATAAAAGAATTTCTTATGGCTTAGCACATTGTACTGTCTTATCTCCTAAACCGCTAGACCTATTTGAATAAAATTTTGCATGGTGGTACCTTATATCTCTGGTCATCAGTTTGGTTAATTTTAAAAACGGCCAAGTGCGAGTCGGACTCGCCCATGAAGGGTTCCGTATCAGCAAGTAACATAATATAAAAGTTCTTGTAGTTCGTTGTAACTTTGATCGATGTTTTAGTAATAGTGAAAGGGAAATTGCGGTTTACGAATTATGACGTATTAAAAAAAACTACTTACTAGATCCCGTTCAAACCAATTTTCGTTGGTAGTTTGCATGGTAATGTACATCATATATCTTTTTTAGTTTTATCGTTCCCTTATTTTAGAAGTTAGAGGGGGGGGGACACACATTTTATCACTTTGGAAGTGTCTCTCGCGCAAACTATTCAGTTTAGAAAAAAATTATATTAGAAACCTCAATATCATTTTTAAAGACCTATCCATAGATACCCCACACGTATGGGCTTGATGAAAAATTTTTTTTTTACTTTCAGTTCTAAGTATGGGCACCCCCCAAAATTTATTGTTTTCTTTCTAATTTTTTGTGAAAATCTTAATGCGGTTCACAAAATACATCTACTTACCAAGTTTCAACAATATAGCTCTTATAGTTTCGGAAAAAAGTGGCTGTGACATACGGACGGACGGACAGACAGACATGACGAATCTATAAGGGTTCCGTTTTTTGCCATTTGGCTACGGAACCCTAAAAAGTTCCCGTGGGGTAGTTAAAAATGGCTTATTATTTTCGCGGCGACTAAAAACTGATATGGCGACTAACTGTTGGCAACTAATAAATTAATACGGCTGCAATCAAATGTTTCGGCGTTTATTTAATGTAAATAAGCGGCAACACCAGGCTATCATAAAAACGAAATATTGGCGGCTACTTTAGGGGTAGCTAATATATTAAGTACGACTATTGAAATTATGGGTGAGGTACTATAAATAATTACTTGGCGACTAATATAATTACTTGGCGACTAATATTATTGGTGAGGTAATATAAATAGTATTCTGTCAACTGTTAGTTGGCATATAATAAAGCAAATTCTGGGTCTTAGTAAAGGGCAGCTATAAAATTAAAACGGATATTACTTATAATTATAAAAGGTCTCTTTTAAAATGTTTCAAATTATAATTTAAATAAAAATGGCGAACGGCGAGTGGGGGACAGAGCGAACTATTAGCCAATTTGATTTATTTATTTTTGATTTATTTATTTTTTAACTAAAATTTTAAAATGATGATTATTTTTTTTATTAATTATTTTATTATTTTTTTATATATTTTGACTTTGACTTTGACGATGACGACTCTGAGGTCAAAATTGGAAAAAATGGCTGCTATTTTAAACTTTTTGGTTTTTGAACAGATTGCTCTTAAAATCGATATCTAGGGTCACCAGTGGTGTCCAATGACGACTCTGAGGTCAAAATTGGAAAAAAATGGCCGCCATTTTGAACTTTTATGTTTCTGAATGGATTGCTCTTAAAATCGATATCTAGGGTCCCCAGTGGTGTCCAATGACGAATCTGAGGTCAAAATTGGAAAATATGGCCGCCATTTTGAACTTTTATGTTTCTTAACGGATTGCTTTCAAAATCGATATCTAGGGTCCCCAGTGGTGTCCAATGATGACTCTAAGGTCAAAATTGAAAAATATGTCCGCCATTTTGAACTATTTTGTTTCTGAACGGATTGCTCTCAAAATCGATATCTAGGGTCCCCAGTGGTGGCCAATGACGACTCTGAGGTCAAAATTGGAAAAAATGGCCGCCATTTTTATTTTTTTTGTTTCTGAATGAATTGCTCTCAAAATCGATATCTAGGGTCCCCAGTGGTGTCCGATGACGAATCTGAAGTCAAAATTGGAAAAAATGGCCGCCATTTTAAACTTTTATGTTTCTGAACGGATTGCTCTCAAAATCGATAATATCTAGGGTCGCCAGTGGTGTCCAATGACGAATCTGAGGTCAAAATTGAAAAAAAATCCCCGCCATTTTGAACTTTTTTGTTTCTGAACGGATTGCTTTCAAAATCGATATCTAGGGTCCCCAGTGGTGTGAAATGACAAATCTGAGGTCAAAATGGAAAAAAGGCCGCCATTTGAACTTTTTGGTTTCTGGTCCGAATGCTTCCAAAATCGATATTTGGGGTCCCCAGTGGACTCCGATGACGATTTTGACATCAGAACTGCAAAAAATGGCCGCCATTTTGAATTTTTTTTTTGTTTTACGTCTGGTTGCTACCAAAATCGATATTTGGTGTCTCCAATGGACTCCGATGACGTTTCTGACACCAGAATTGCCAAAATGTGACCGCCATTTTGAATTTTTTTTCTCTGGTTCGATTGTTCCAGGCGAGGCCCCAGATATTGATTTTGGAAGTAATTGGACCAGAAACTAAAAAAGTTCAAAATGGCGGCCATTTTTTCCAATTCTGATGTCAGAGTCGTCATCGGAGTCCACTGGAAACCCCAGATATCTGTTTCGAAAGCAATCGGACCAGAAACAATAAAGTTCAAAATGGCAGCCATTTTTTGCAATTCTGATGTCAGATTCGTCACCGGAGTCCACTGGAGACCACAGATATTAATTTTGGAAGCAATAAAACTAGAAAGTAAAAAGTTTAAAATGCCGGTAATTTTTTGCAATTCTGATGTCAGAATCGTCATCGGAGTCCACTGGAGACCCCAAATATCGATTTTGGTAGCAATCGGGCGAGAAACAAAAAGTTCAAAATGGCGGACACTGTGTGCAGTTCTGATGTCAGATTCGTCATTTAGGTCTACTGGGGACCCAGATATCGATTTTGGAAGCAATCGGACGAGAAACAAAAAAGTTCAAAATGGTGGTCATTTTTTGCAAATCTCATGTCAGAATCGTCATCGGAGTCCACTGGGGACCCCAGATATCGATTTTGGAAGCATTCGGACCAGAAACCAAAAAGTTTAAAATGGCGGCCATTTTTTCCAAATCTGACCTCAGATTCGTCATTGGACACCAATGGGGACCCTAGATATCGATTTTGAGAGCAATCCGTTTAGAAACAAAAAAGTTCAAAATGGCGGCCATTTTTTCCAATTTTGACCTCAGAGTCGTCATTGGACACCACTGGGGACCCTAGATATCGATTTTGAGAGCAATCCGTTCAGAAACATAAAAGTTCAAAATGGCGGCCATTTTTTCCAATTTTGACCTCAGAGTCGTCATTGGACACCACTGGGGACCCTAGATATCGATTTTGAGAGCAATCCGTTCAGAATTATAAAAGTTCAAAATGGCGGCCATTTTTTCCAATTTTGACCTCAGAGTCGTCATTGGACACCACTGGGGACTAAATTTCTGCCGGCAGAATTTGCGCGACAAAATTTCTGCCGCTCACAACTCACAAAATTACAATCGTGTGGCCTCACCCTTACTCTGTCCTTCGAGCCATTTATCCATGTTTACTACTATCAAGCGATGGAGCGAGCGAGCGATGGAGAGGGCTATGCTTGGAGTTTCCTTGCGTGATCGAATCAGAAATGATGAGATCCGTAGGCGAACCAGAGTCACCGACATAGCCCGAAAAATCGCTAAGCTTAAGTGGCAGTGGGCTGGGCACATTGCGCGTAGAACCGACGGCCGTTGGGGCAAAAAGGTTCTCGAATGGCGACCGCGCGCCGGAAGACGTAGCGTGGGCAGGCCCCCCACAAGGTGGACCGACGATCTGGTGAGGGTCGCGGGAAGCCGCTGGATGCGGGCAGCGCAGGACCGATCGTCGTGGAGATCTTTGGGGGAGGCCTTTGTCCAGCAGTGGACGTCTTTCGGCTGAAATGATGACTACTATCAAGACTACCAACTTGGCTACGGGACCGATGGCGAAAAAAAGGCTATATAAAATTATATTTGCATCCTATTTTAACTTTAAATAACGCCCTTATAGTGTCGCCAAAATTACTCTTTTTGCCCTTAATTATATTTAACTACACACCCCATTTATTTTAAATAGAGGCCCTGTAGTGAATTTTTTGAATGCCTATTTGTCTTTTTTTATCTGCCATTATGTTGCTGCTTGAAAATAAATTTAGTTTCCAAAACAAAATACTCGATGCCAGTTTCAATTTAAATACTACCTTCCAATCAATTTATTTAGTAGCCACTTCATGCTTAAAATGTTACCTCACATTAGCCGCCAACCCATTATTTTTAGCACCCATTTTTATTTTTTTTGTATCCCTGATTTCGATTACTTTGTCGCCGGGTTAAATACATGCCGTTAAAAATTACTAAGGAAAAGTCGGAAAACAACGCGGGTGTAGCCACGGGTCGACAGCTAGTATCTAATAATTCCAGTTTAAAAAGTTAAAATACAAAATTCAAAGTTTGAGATACCCTGATTATGAACCCTATAGCTACAGTTTATGGTGTATTATTTTTCCGTACAAGCTGGAACTACTAACTTGTTAGGTATTATTTTATTCGACATACATGTCTGGGTTTGAACTTGTTGATGAAAGTAAGTAAGTATTAGAAAGTATTGTATATCAAACAAAACGTAAACGATTCCGTTGAGTTACGTAGGGTGTTAGTATAGCGTGTTAGTGATTGCATTTTGATAAGAAAACAGTTGGAAAAAGCGTTGTTTCGCTTGAATGGCGGTTAATTTGAAAACAAAGAAAATTTTAATTTTAAAGCTAGTTGCACCTCGAGGTCACATCGAGTTTTTTACACGTATTTCCCGTGGGAAAAGATGTATTTCCTAGTACAAAAATTGTCTATTTCCATGTATTTTACTTCGAATCACGAAGTAACGCCACGTTACTTCAGCTAGGCTAGAAAAATGAAGTGATATCCGCTAAAGTACCTATAATAATAATAATAAAGTTTATTTATATACCAAAAATACATTATAGTTACATTACTGTATTGTTTTTTTTTATTTAGTGCCAGTTTATTACCACCAAAGAATACCTGGTAAAAAAGCCAAAAAAAAGCGGTGGACGAAGGCCCAAACGCCTCCGTGACCACTCCATGACCACCTAAACCAAAAACCTCTTCCTCGCCGATCAAACTTTTTTCTGCAATCTTTGACAGCTTTCAACTGTCACGCAACAACGCCACAAACAAACTGGTTATGATGTAGTCCCTGTTATGGCCCGTAACTTCGTTTATAGCTTCGACAACAGGCAGAGTACATGGGAAAGGGTCAGTGCAACCCTGAACAAGGTGCTATGGGGCGCCCTTTGCTGTGGGATACCCGGGGTACCCTGTTATTTCTGCGCATGTTGCGAAAGACGCAGTGTGCCATCGCAACATATGGGGGAAAGGACCTGTGTTAATCGTAAGTCCTGGGTTTTCCAGGTGATGCTGAATTTGTTAAGACAAGGTCTTCTTCGTACTGCATCCTAATTCGTACTATACGATACGTAATATGATTATAAGTAGAAATTCACGCGAACACGACGGGTTTTAGGTTAGCTTTTGAAACCTTCTTCCTTTCCTATTTAGAATTTGTTATAGTTTTAACAAGTTTTCTTACAACTGCACTGTTCTTAAGCGTTATTAACAAGAATAATGACTGATCAACGTTTTCGTCCTATTTACACCAAACAGGTAACTTGGAAATATGTTACAAAATAAAGTCATACATAATATCCTTATTTACAAGTATCAAAAACGTAAGCTTTATCTTTATTCATCAGTTCAGGATCCAATTTTCCTTGTGCAACATTTCGTTTTGGATAGCCAAAGCCGTTGGTCCTGGCATCATAAATGTTTAGCTACTTTTCTTTTCTACTTTTTCTTGCAGAGTCGACGGCGACTGCAGACCGGTTGACCAGGCCACATCGGCCACACGCTCCAGGTGGCCGCAAGTCTACCCCTGAGATGGTGTCTGCAGTCAGATGTGCACTGAAGCAACTCGAAGGTTTCCTCTGTCAAAGACAGCATTCTTTATAATATTTTCCCCTTGGTTACAGCAATATCCTAACTATACCAACTGGATACACTGGGTTTACTTGATAGTCAGACTGATTCCTTAATTTAAAAGACACTTTACTCTCTTTTAGTAGTATTCACTGGCGAAACATTCCAGCAAAAAATATTTCTAATAACTTTGAGCTCCTGAGGATCCAATAGCCACAGCTGTATAGCATGTGTCCTGTTTCTCTGTTACGGGTTTTAAATGAGACTTAGTCTATTTAGAACCGAATATTAGGCCTTAAATAAACCTTACGCTGACTAAGACAGCGGTTTACCAACTTCACAAACACCCATTTGCATGATGATGTTTCCCTTCATCGTAAAATCCTTCCCAAATACACTTTCCAAAATGACTGTTGTAAATATTGTGCGCCTTATGGTTTTGCTCATCTAACTGGTCTGATTTTGTTCCAAGGTGACACGACACCGCTGAAACAAGGGGATCTTACCACCGGAGTTACGCCACCAGGGTCAGGAGTGATAATCCTTTCGCAGGGCACCCACATACAGACCCATCCTGGATAGCAAAGCCTGTCGTTGGACAGTCTTGGGAAGGCCAGACTGTGAGAGGAGTGTATTTACGGCAATCCGTAGCCTTACATTTGAAATGAGGTGATATTCAGCATTCGAACTGTTTAAAAAGCCGCCCATTGCTTAAAGATTTTTTAAACCATGGGCGTCTTTTAGACATTTCCTCACCCAATTGTGTTCTTAATTTACAGGCGCTTGATGTGCCTGTTTGTTATCTTAAATATAAATGTGCCTGGTTAGCCAATGAATAGATTTTTAGATATATTAGATCCTGTCTCATTTTGGAAAAATGATTGATTGAATTATATAAGAACTAATTGAACATAAATAGGCCCTAAACCCCTCCACACATAGGGACATCTCACACACGGCCATTTGACCGCAAACTAGGCAGATGCTGTACTATGTATCAAGCCTTGTGTGATTTGTATGTTGTATAGGGTATTTATATAACATCCAAACACTTTTTGCCTTGGGCGGGGTTCCAAGGTTTGGGGTATATTGAATAATAACAATCTGCCACTGATTCAAGGTATAGGCTCTATTCTCTAAAGAACATGTCAGTCAAAGACTGGCAACGAATGGCAAACTTAGAACATTTGCTCTAAAGTTTATATCAGGCGTCTGAAAAAATACTTGACTCTAGAAGCTTTAAACAGAATTAACCCTAAATACACCCCTCTGAGTTAGCCCGACCATTGCCACTCAGTAATCAGTGTACAGTGTAAATAATCTTGTAATGGTATACGTTATTTTTAACTACTGGTATGTTCTACATATTATAAGTTTTTAGTTTTTTATATGCGTTTTATTACTTTTCAGTTTCAGAGACAAAATTAGTTTACAAAGCCGTCTTCGGGACCATTCTTAAAAAGTTCAATTCAGTTCTTTCTGTGGGTCTCTTAAGAAGCGTGTAAACAACTGCGATCCCTAACAGTCAGAGAGCACCATTCCGAAACCGTGATTTTTAGGGTTCCGTAGCCAAATGGCAAAAAACGGAACCCTTATAGATTCGTCATGTCTGTCTGTCCGTCCGTCCGTCCGTCCGTCCGTCAGTCCGTCCGTATGTCACAGCCACTTTATTCCGAAACTATAATACCTATACTGTTGAAACTTGGTAAGTAGATGTATTCTGTGAACCGCATTAAGATTTTCTTACAAAAATAGAAAAAAAAAACAATTTTAGGGGGTCCCCATACATAGAACTGAAACAAAAAAAAATTTTTCATCAAACCCATATGTGTGGGGTATCTATGGATAGGTCTTCAAAAATGATATTTAGGTTCCTAATATCATTTTTTTCTAAACTAAATAGTTTGCGCGAGAGACGCTTCCAAAGTGGAAAAATGTGTGTCCCCCCCCCTCTAACTTCTAAAATAAGAGAATGATAAAACTAAAAAAAATATATGATGTGCATTACCATAAAAACTTCCAACGAAAATTGGTTTGAACGAGATCTAGTAAGTAGTTTTTTTTTTAATATGTCATAAATCGTAAACCGCAATTTACCTTTCACTATTATTAAAACATCGATCAAAGTCACAACGAACTACAAAAACTTTTATATTATGTTACTGGCTGCTACGGAACCCTTCATGGGCGATTCCGACTCGCACTTGGCCGCTTTTTTTTTATCCTGGGCGGGCGGGATTTGAACCCAAGACCCTGTGCTTTGAAGGCACGCGTACTACTACCAACTAGGCACCTATGCTTGTATAGCAAGCAAAATCGACCAATCAAGCTCTTGGTAACACTTGGATTCTTGTTACAAACAAAAACAATAAGGAAATATTTGCACTACACAATAATACATTAACCATGCATTAACCTTTTTCTTTACTTTTAATTTCGTCATACAGTTCATGTTAAAACGAACAAAAACGTCCTTTTACAAAAAACGTGCTCTTTTATTTAAAAAAAATAATTGGTTGTAGATATTTCCGTTGGTAATTTTATTCAACTTTATGTTAGGTCGTGAACCTTCATTGAAGCAATTAATTTAAAATGAATTACTTGATCACGATATTAGTATAAATATAAGTGTACTGTAGTTGTATGTAAATATTTTGAGATGTTATTATAAAGCTGTATTACGTACAGTCAGCAAGAGAGTATAATATAAATTAGATTTTCGCCCCGCAGTCCCGCCCGCGTTTACAGGTTTTCCCGTGGGAAAAACTTGTATTTTTGTGTTCAGCTACACTCCCTTTATCAACTACAATCAGTTTTTCAAAAACAAATCAATGTATGTACAGACACACCGATACTTCAGTTTTATTAGAGTACCTATAGAAGATAGATAGAAGAAGATAAATTGTTTGTGGATAGAACCCAATACCACAAGGTGATATATATATATTTTTGTTTGTTTTTTTATAGATATTTTAACTCTTCCTGTCTGTCTGTAAGCATGTAAGCTTTCACACTTAAAAAACGACTAACCGGAGTGCGTAAAAAATTAGGTAGATAGATAACATCACAGGAAAAGTCTTCAGTAAGCTAGGGAGCCGCAGAACCTATTTCGATGCTCAGAACGCAAAATGTAGTGTGAAAATTTGTATGTGATCTAGAAGCCAGCACATGCGGGCGCTCTCAAGGTCAATATGTCTAGCCGCATGTGCTGCCTACTGTACATTAAAGTTATTCTGTAGTATTTGTGGGCAGATATCAATAATAAATACGTAAGTAACAGCTAAATGAGAAACAAACATTCTCAATTATTCACATGCATTTAATGATATATTTGCATTCAATAGAAGCCTTTTAAATCATCAATCTATCAATTACACACATCGTGAGAATGATAGGAGATAATCGCCATAAATGATAGACACACAACAATCCTTCGGTATAACTTAACACTGTTCTTTAATAAGCTTTAGCAGGCAATTAATGAACACACGGCGCATTTCCTACATCGGATGGAATCATGGAACCCTCGACTTGTACAATGCCGTGTCTAACACATCATTACGTCACGCCTCTCGATTACAGAACCTTGAAGCTCACGAAGATCAGGTAATGACAAACCAGCGGATCGTTTAGGCGTCTCAGCCGCTCATTATTAAATAACAAACGCAAAAAATACCTAAGTGAAAAAATATTCGGACTCGCTCGAAAACCATTGGTAACGCGTCGCCCGCTGAATCAACACGCGTTCTATATTTAAAAGTGGCGCCTTTTTGAATTTTCTTTTTTTTTGTAAATTTTTACGATGAATCTGAGGCTGCACGTGTTTTTCTGCCAGTTGCTGTGGATTTTCGCGGCTCACGGGAAAAGTTTTCAAGGTGTCCCAGGATATGGCAGGAATCTCATCATCAAGGCACTGCCGGCAGTAGAAGATTACCAGAGTAATGTTTATGAAGTTTTTATGGAACCTTATTTATATGTGAGTATTTATTTCCTGGTTAGTTGAGAGATTTTTATAAATAGGGAATATTAAAGGCGCCCAATCAAAAAAGGAAAAAAGCATACCATGCTTAGCTAGTGTCTATCCTAAGCAAATAATATACTTTATCTATCTGCATTTTTTTTTGTAGTTTTTTGAACTAAACTCGCAGACCGTGTCCATCACCCAAAGTTGCAGGTATTTTTTGTGTAACTGGGGTCTGTGAACCCGCGAACAGTTTACCTACAACTGTCGTACAAAACATAACTACTGAATAATGTTTTTATTTTTTTTAATTTCTTCTTCTGTGCAGGCAGAAAGTTTCTTTAGAAACAGTGCAAAAATCCGCTAAGATATAATTTTATTCTCAGTTTATCACGAATGTTGTATTTAATTCAAAATTAGATTCATTTATCTCCCATCCTTTTCGATTTCCATATGACTGAAAAAGACCAAGAACTTCAATTTTGATATTTTAATTTTATTGTTATTGATATTATTATGTGTTATATTTATTTATATATACTTAATTATATAATGGTGCATTAATGTTACTGTTTTGTTAACCGACTCCAAAAGAGGAGGATAGTTTTCTCAATTCGATGATATAGATCGTGATCGTTATTTATTTAGTACCTATTCTGTAATTCGGTGGCGTAGGTAATTCTTATTTTACGGGCAGTCATTATTTATGATTTTTAAAAGGATTTCCTAAAAGAATTTACAGACAGAATTTCCTGCCAGAAGACGCTGACAGGATATTATAACCTTGTATTGTTTTAGTTTTAATTATCTACGCGTATCTTATTATTATATATTTTTACGTTGGTATATTACTTCTCTTTTGTCATGCTGATTTTCCTTTTCTTATTCTTTCCTATTACATCCAATTTTAGACACTTTTCTGATTTCATCTTTCCGTCTATTGCTACTTTCTTGTATATTTTTTCATTTCACTTTGGTTTCTCTTTATGTTCGATTCTCATTTCTTTTCGATTATGGAACTCTATCATTTCTATGTCTTTCTATTCCTTCTTATTTCGGTTAGTTTTCATCAATATATTTTTTTATTCTTCAGTAGCTCTTTTTTCTTATTCTATCTCTTCTACACTTTTTAATTTCACCTGCGGTTTTTTTCTCATTTCTTTTCTAATCTTATCCCTATCATGGACTATTTCGATGTTCTTATTTCTTTCATTGTGCCTCCTTCTTTCATTTTTCTCCTCTTTCCATTTGGTCCTGAAGACCTGATTCCTATTACCGAGTGCCTTGATTTTCAGGACCTCGGCCAACCGGTGTACCCTATTTCAGGAGAACGCACACAGAAGCAGATCGACTTGGCTGTTGTAAGTACATCACTTTAATTTATTCATTGTCATCATCATCGTCGTGTATGATGTATTTTAAAGTCACGAAATATGTCCACCGCTGGACGAAAATGTCTAAAATATCTAAATGTCTAAAATAATCTCAATGCTCTGTCCTGAGACGACCACAACCAGCCTTTTTCTGCAATTTTCTTCAGAATGAAACTTCTTTAACGGACATTTTTGACGTGTTATCTCCGCTAAAATCAATCACCAAAATAAGAATATTTGACTGCTAATCAACTACCAAGAACCAACCATTATTATGCTGCACGCGGCGAATTAACAAAGGAGATTTTTAAAATATTACTGCAGGTACAAATGCCGGCACATGCGGTTGGTCATTCGCACTACGAAATTAACCCCCTACCGCTACGAAATGACGGACGCTCTCAAGATGAAAGTGGTTTTGAAAATCAGACCTTGTTGTTCTGTAAATTCTGGCATTACACAGCTATTATTGTCGAAAGAAAATAAAAAAAGCAAAATCTGTACGAATGATAATTTAAATTAATGATCATTGAGCACTTACAAGGGTTACGTGTCAATTTAAGAACGTAGGATTGAGTGCAATTATAAAATGCAAAAATGACGCAGCCTCCAAAACAACGAACCCATGTTATTTTAAGAAAGAATCCATATTATAGTAAAAAACACAGAGATCGGTGTATCTTAAATAAATAGGAAGAAGAGCTTACGCATGTATATATTTTTATATCTACGTGTATTGGGACGCAGATTTTAACTGAATACAACTGCGATCCCCAACCCGCCTGATTTGAAGATAAACAACTACTCCCTTTTAAGGTAGAGATAGGCCTATCTCCAGCTGTCGACTGTTCAATAAACACCGTAATATTTAATTGGTTGTTTATTCGCAACAAAGTGGAGTACTCATGAAACTGAACAATTTTCCCTAAGGAACTTATGTTGTAATCTCAAAATAAACTTCAACTTATTATACAAAGTGGCCGGTCACCTGACTGAAGTTTATGTGAAAAGTTGTTCAGTTTCATAGTACTACCACTATGTTGCGGATAAATAAGTAGTAAAATTCCATACTATGTATGTACTAATATATGTAGTTACAAAATAGGTAAATGAAGAATGTTACTCCATTCATTCTACATCCATTCTGCATACACAAGTGTTATATGACGTGAGTAAATATACACGAGCAATAATGTTCCCAGCGTTTTCTACAATACAATACGAAATTCATTAACGCCAAGGATACTTCTAGTAACCTAGGTATTGAGTGATTTTGTATTTGTTCTGTCTGATACGCATCTTGTCCTCAACAAAGTTTTCTTGTTACTAATTATGTTGAGCTACCTAAATCAACGAATAGGCAGGATTCAGCTGTTTGCCAGCACCTGTGTTTCCCCCAGTTTAGGCATAAAAGTAGGTATAGGTCTACCAGAATCTGATGGCAAAAAGGGAAAAAAGGAATTGAAGCCAATAAAGTTTCTTCGACAGTTTCACCACTTCTTAAAGGAAATTTGAAGCCAAACCAAAAACAATTTCTCGAAATTTCAGTTGACAGATGATTTTTTTTGTTTCCATATGAAAATAGCTATTTTTTAAACTTTTTTACTGCCATCAGATCCTGGTAGACCTATATTGTATGTAACACAATCCCTGTTAACTGGTAACTCTCGTCTCTTTGTCTCTATTAACGTAGTACAGGTTTGTTGTAGCAGTTAATTATTAGTATCATTCTTCTTCTTATGAGTGAGGGTTGTAAGTTAATTGCCCTGCCACATTGACCCTGGGCTGGTGTCAAAATTATTAAGCCGCTTGAAGCTTTTTACCTACTCGTGTAATGACTGTACATCTATCTGTAAGTAGTAATTTAGTAAGTAACTGCAGGACCAGCTTTAAGTGTCTTCTGACCCCTTCAGGTAACAATGCCTGTACCCGCCGGCGGGGGCGCGGTCTAAATCAAAATCAAAACTAAAAATCAGAGGCGGAGCTCCTCAGGCATCGTCTCCTTCACGATATTTTTCCGTATCAACGCGCTAGGCCTAGGTTCGAGGCCTTGAACCGCCCCTAGACGCGTTAGTACATGACTACTTTGGGGTAGAACCATGTAACCATAATGCGCTCGCCCGCAAGTCCGGTGAATCTTGATTCGTCGTACTTACACGACACAAGCATGGTCATTTATAAAAAGTGTATTCTGAAGCATGTAATCATCTTTCCTTTCGAACAATCAGGGTTAATTCGCAAAGTCCTAATAAAACTGGAGAAAATCTCACAGTAACAATTGTTTGATGAGTGTCAAACCGGGATTTGAACCCGGAACCATATTTGCTCTATGTATACTTGTTACGCCCGCGGCGCGTCAACTCAAAGGAATGATGAAGGATGAAGATGATGAGGTGCACTGAGTGTAGTAGTAAAAAAGAAAACTACACTGTGTGTCGTTTTTTTTTTTGAGAAAGAAATGGTACTTAAATGAGAAATGAGGTAGGAATAGGAACGAGGCAACGTGGTAGCATGCAATGCACCTCGTTACATACTTACTTATACACCGTGAATCATGACGTCATCAAATACAGATCGTGCCACCAAACGGGGTCTGATGATTGTGATGATGATGCACCGTGGTAGAGTCGATTCATGTTTGGGCTAAAAATGTTCAATGTTACCGTGTTTCTAGTCACGAAATTCATGTTATCCGTGGAAACTGACGTTGTTAAATTTGATGGTAAGACTTCACAATTAGCTGACGATTTTTGTAACAACATTTTTATATTTCTTTTGATTTATATTTTGCAATATACAGTACCTACTTAAAAGGTATATTATGATTGGTTGAACATCAATACTTTAATTTTAAAAATAACATCTCTCAAATGTTGTCAATGCGAAGGTAATATTTTTAAAGAACATTTTATTGAGGACTTGACAAAGTCCCATATGGTTAATACTATTGAGGAAAATATCTTATATCATCTAGTCAGTGTTATCTAATCATCAACATCCTGTCTGTAAGGTTACGATCTAGCGTGTCTTAACCATCTGAATCTAATTGCTACTAACACTGACTTTAACTACATAATTGATCAAATAAATTGTATTATCAATCATTGTTAAGATGTCTTTGAAGAAAAACAAACGTCGTCGGTGGCGTAGTGGCAAGCTGCCGTTATCTATCACCTGGGAGGCACTGGTTTGATACCTTACAATAACATCGAGCGATTCAATATTTTTATTTTAATGTAAGAATAACTATAGAACTTTGTTAGAAAAAGACATATTTTTTGCTGTCATTTTATGCATGCTCAAACCATTGTTTTTTTTAGTTCTTTAGTTAAATGGTTCACGATAGTTTGAATAGATCGGCGGCCTAGTGGCTGGGCCGTTGACTTCCATTCAGCGAGCGCGGTTTCAAACCTTGACACGTGCCACTGTGTCTTCAATTTTCGAATTATCTACATACGTTTAATCGACGCTCTTACGATTAAGGAAAACTTCGTGAGGAAAGCTACACACATCTCCGAAAAAATTCAAAGGTTGTGTGTGAAGTTAACCAACCTGCACTATTGGGCCAGCGTGGACTAAGGGCTACTCACCCTGATTCAGATAGGCTCGAGCCCTTAAATAAAAGGTTCAAACTGATTCATTCAGAGTGTGATTATTAGGTACTTTCGCATATTGAAAGCTCTGACAGTACCAGGATACTGTCGGCTTAACCCTAAACCGCGCCAGCAAAGTAGGCTAAAGCCCCTCAGAGGGTACGTAGTCTAGTGGTCAAATACTCGCCTCACTTTACGGGTTCGAATCCTGGTGGGGACGTCGAACAAATATCCATTTGTGAGACTTCCCCCAGTTTGGTTAGGACATTGCTGAATCACCGCTGATTGTCAGAAAGGAAAAGTGATTCCGTGCTACGGAAGGCACATAAAGCCATTGGTGCCGGTTACTATCTACGGATGTAGTCGTTACATGAGCCATGTCAGAAGCCACAGGCGGCTCAATGATTCTGACACCAGGGTTTGAGAGGTAGGTTAAACTCGAAACCCACACGCTAAGTGAAGTGAAGTGAATAACTAGCGGCGCTCATGCATCGCAGAGTGTACTTTAGAACAGAATAAAATTATAGTACTAGGTGGTACTAGCTTATACTAAGTAATCAAAGGTCCTTGGCACGATCTGACATCTTGTTCGTGGCAATCATTATCAGCACGCGATACCACTCTTATGATAGAAAAACACTATCATTAGGAGATGGCACTATTCTTTCAGACACATTTTTTTATGTGAGTTTAGTATTGTATCGTGTGTGATTTGAGAGGCTTTAACACATCAATTGTCAATAGGGACAGAAACCAATGTATTTTAGTTCTGGTGTTCACGGAGGACGGAAAGTGAGAAAAGATAATCTGTACTGATTGGTAAGAAGTTTCGGAATTGTTTTGAGATCCGATGATACCTTTGTGGTGGTGTTAATTCAGCGGTCTCTTTGTATTTATTCATCAAAGATAAAGATCTGCAATTGAACTTTATATACCTATACCATGGACATAGTAATATATAGATAGTTAGCTACTTTTAACGTCCTTGAGAGATTATATATTAATTATATTCATTTATTTATTTATTAGGTTGCCAACAGAGAATACATTAAGACAAGCTTACAAACAAAACTTAAAACTAACTAAATGCTACTCTAATTACAGGCAACAACGACATGCACCATAATAAGTTAAAAGCAATAACAATCTGTGGGCTTAACTATAAAAATACTTATACTTTTACAGAGAATAGAGGTAGGAATAGGGAGAGTCCTAGCAAAACTAAACCTCAACCCCGAAGGACATGCTTTTTTTTCTTTTGGCGCTTGTAACTTTTAAAATAAACAAAACCTAAGTATACATACATACAGGGTGGAATAATGTTGTATTTTGTAGTACATATACTAATTTATTATTGTACATCTCTATACATATTATAATAAAAGTGTAGAGGTAAAAAATTTGTACTTACATAAAAAGAAATGCCAAAAATCAAGTCAGGGTGGGGGGATGTAAGAAGTGATATAGAACATACATATCCAGATTTTTTTCAAATATTTTGTTTCTCTGTTTGTCTGTTGTTTGTCTGTTTGTACGGGCTAATCTCCGAAACTGTTGGACCGATTGAAATGAAATTTTGCATTGTTGTACCTTATATTCCCGGTCAACATCTTAGATAGTTTTTACCGCAGGAAAATATTTCATACCTACGGAAACACGGAAATGCCAAAAAACAACGCGGGCGTAGCCGCGGGAAGACAGCTAGTCTTACGAATATGAACTTATCTTCTTTTAGCTAAAACTTCTTTTCTTTGGGCTTACAGTAGTAAAATATATCCTTGTAAATAGGCGGCACGAATCGCTTGTGTTTTTGGTTAGTTCTTTTGAGTGTTTTGCATGCAATAAAATAGGTAAATTGATAATTTTTAGTGTTTAAATTATTCACATCCCAATCAAATAAAAAAAGGTAGGATTTAATTAAATCGTGAATAACTCGAGCTCTACTTATGTCAGACTTAAATTTTAATACTTACTTCCTTATTCACTATACTAGCTATTATCAAGAAGTATATGTAAAAAAGATTTACAGCAAGTTACCGCATGATTGCTACTTATACTTCTTCAAACAAAACAATATCGTGTTTTAGTAATTATTATATCAATCAACAGTAAACTCTTTTCATTGAGTGCACAAAAGATTAAATCAGATTATGTTTTTATTCGCATTACTAAACTTGTTACCTTTTATGTTCATTTATATTGACTCAATTAGTGGCTTTGCAAAAATAATCCTCTGAATTGACTCACGACTTGGCTATTCAATAAGTTTTTTCCGTGTTTTAGTTTCTTTATCTTATTTTTGTTAACCTGTGTAATAAACCGTTAAATAACTGAATGACTCATCATGAATTTTTTGTAACAGATTTTATTAACTGCCATAAAATTAAGTATTTTGCCAAAATTGAAACTAAAAGAAACCTTACTTGATTTTTAGATTAAATTCCTTTTTTTTTCTATATTTTGTAAGATTTTGTTGTATTTCGGTGTATTTACTTATGATAAAAACTTATTACTTATAAGTACTATAGTAACCCTCGCGCGCATTTTCCTTGATCTTAGTATAGTAACCACCTTGTAACCGTAGATCTTTGCGGTCTTGCATGAAAAAATCTAAAAGTTCGCGGAATCGATTTATGACTTTTGAAAGATCCGGATTAAATTTTCCATGAATCAACTTGCCATGTTTTTCTGTATGTAACTTTCATTACTAGGATGTAGATCAAAGCCGTAGGTGGAGCGAGTCTAAAAATGCCTGTACATTCTAGCGCTCGGGCTTTAGACACTTCGAAATGATTGCTATAACTTTTCCGCAGGCGCCGCGGTCAGCGCCAGGGCTACAAGCAGTGGTACACCTTCTCCAAGACGAGGAGTCAGGGGTCGGCGGCGAGCTGGTCTTCACTCAGATAGTTCCTAACGGCCCCGTGACTATAGAAGGCAACATCACGGGTTTGACTCCCGGCTTACACGGCGTCCACGTGCACCAATCAGGAGCAGTCAAAGAAAACTGCAAGGAGATCGGGCCGCACTTTATTGCTTACTACGTAAGACCTTTTTCGAATTGTCACATAAAATAAATGATTTTTCTTTCTTTCACATTTACATTTTAATAAGCTCAATGCTAGTAAGGAGTTCCACGCGTATTCCACTTATAGTTATGTCGTGCGTATTTATTGAAATATCCGTCAATAGGATTAGAGTTTTGTCGTGCACATACTGTCATCCTATTGGAGGATATTTCAATATGACGGTTTCTCACGGTATTTTTGACAGCTCTGTAAGGGATGTACAATTTGTCACAGTGGTCTCATGCTACGGGGGTACTGCTTGTCATTCAAAAAAAAACGACGTTTCACACGATGGCAGCCACTACTAGTCCCATTTTTAGCTACGTTCATTAATTATCCAATTTCACGCATCAAGTTCCTATAATATCAAGATTTCAGACTTTCCCACGCCAAAACCGTTAAGACAATGACAGGCAAAGACAACTTCCTCATACAGCCTAAATTGCAGGGTCGGCACGGCGGGCCACGTGATCACATCCGTCATGTTGGCGACCTTGGCAACATCAAGGCGGAAGAGGGCGAGACTGTCAACGTCAAAATAGTCGACCATCTCATCTCTTTGGCGGGACCACGGTCCATCGTTGGCCGGTCTCTGGCAATCGCCAAAGGTGAAGACGATTACGGGCGAGCCAGTACAGAAGACAGTGCTTTGACTGGTACGTCTGGACCGGCCGTGGCTTGCGGCATCATTGGTTATTTGAATTGAATGATTTTGTTATTGTAATCTATGTTCTATGTGGGTGGTACAGAAACCTTTTTTGTGTAAAAACGAGATTTTTTTTTCTCTGTATATGATTGAATGGAAATGAAATTATTTTTAAATGTCTGTATCATATTTTTGTAAGTCATATTTTAATATAGTTATCGTCACCCTGCTGAGAAAACCACTTATTTAAGTTTCAACAAAACTTTAAAGGAGACACACAAACTATCTACTGAAAAAAAGTATGACAGGTATATTAATTCTGTTGTTTTTATGATTATCTTTAGAGCTTTGAAACAAATGCGAAAATTTTATAGTGCAAATTCTGCGCGTATTTTTGCCCAATTTGTAAAAAAAGGAATACAATAAAAGCTGTCCTTTGCGAAGTGTTTTCAGCAGGGTGACGTTATGGGCAATTTTAACGAATTTTTTAACATATAAAAGGTCAGATTTGAAAAATAAAAGCAATACGTTATATTAAAATACCCAACTGATTTAATTAAAACCATATAAAAAGTGATCAGTAAAAAAATTCAACATTTAAAAATAACAAAATTGGTTCTGATTTGATTTTGAAGCACCACATTTGTGTTTGTTTGTATAAAGCAATCTAATAAAAAAAGCGATCCTTATATAATAGTTGTGATGTTTTACACCTGTCTTAACCTAATTCTAAATCGAACTAAATAAATATTCCAAATCATTTTCTTTAATAGGACGGACGTGGTGTTTTTGTTAAAATGCTGTCATGAACTTAACTACAAAAGTATTTGGAATAGAAATAGTATCCGCCTATTAAAAAACAACGCACAGATAAGTTCGAGAAACTTTCGTAACTTACGAGTATAATGAACATTATAAAATAACAGATGTCGCTACTAGACCGTATTTAAAAAAAGTTAGGAAAGAAAATAGTATTCTAATGAGGGGTTTTCACGTTAGTTCCAAATACATCAATAGATGGCGCTATGGCAAACACATGTGGTAATTTTTGGCGGGATTTACAGTTTGTTTAGGTGTATCCCGAAAATACTAATAAATTGATTGAATTCCAATAATGCACAAATTATTATGCCCATTCTTACCTTAGTATTCAATTAAACATTGTAGCATCTTACCAGTTGACAAGGAGTCTCGGTTATTAATGTCTTTGCATCTTGCTTTATCTGAACATTTTCTAAAATACTTCCACCTTCGCTTATAAAATACGTCTGCCTGCACCTATTTTTTTTAACGCCATCTATTGACATTTACTAAACCCCTCACTTAGAACCCGTTATTAGCTTCATCTGTTTATTTTATTCAGTACTAAGTCTATTGAAGTCCGATAGATTCGATCAGGCTCTGTGCCTTTGCAATATATGCCTTCATCGCGTCGTCTTTAGAGGTTCCCTTTTTGCCTTCCCATGCGTTATATTTTGCCTTCCCTTTGAAATCTAGCAGACCGGGCTTGCCTGAAATAAAAAAAAAAAACAATAACAAAATGTACAACCTTGACAAATATTGAAAAGAGAGGGCGCCACACTATGCTACTGTCGCGATCATATAAGCTAAATGGCGCCGCCACCCTTGAAAAAATAATAAATCAAAAATCTGGACAAGATTGGAGGCAGTGTTAAATCAAACTTACTTGCTGGGTCAGCGTCTCCGACAGTCGCTTGCTTGAATAAGGCATATATCTCCAACAGATCGTTGTCCGAGGGTCTGGTCTTCAAGTTCTTGATATCTTCAGCGGCTTTGTCGAATTGCTGAAACATGCACACGTCTCACATGAGTATCTTGGGTGTCAAAACCTGCGCGTGAGTGTCAACGCTACCTCACTGGATTAAGGCTGGGGGTGAGAACATAAAGAAACAGGTTCCCGGTACAGATAAACCGATACGGTCAGCTACCGATCCGTACAGGTAAATTATACCAATGTTATTATTATATGCTGAAAGGGCATAAAGACACAGGTTGAGACTTATCGGTGCAGGCTATGGTCTGTTTCATATAAATCCGGACAAAAGTTCATTGACCTCTTTCTTTTCTTGAAAGTTATTAAAAGTAATTTAACGCCAAAACGTCTGGCAAGATCATACGCTCACTCCGCCTTCTACTTCTATGCCAAATTACGTGTTTTGCGATTATTTCCCACAGTTTTATCGTATCGTTTGAAAAAAATGTGCGCATTGTATGCAGGCGTCAATGAACTTTTGTCCGGATTAATATAAAATAAACCATACCTGGACTGGCTCATACGGGCTTGAAAGTCCGGAAAACTCGAAGCAATGATTGTCAATAAAGACGAATTTACCTGTTTCTTTATGTTGGATATCCTGCACCGATCCGTACCGACCCGCACCGACTAGTCCGTACTAACCTCAGTGTTCACGTAAGCGTAGACGTGTACGTACCACTGAGTTTAATGTATGAAACTCGACGTCTACAAGCGGTGTCATACAGTTCTATACGTTACAACTAGTTATATGCCGTTCCTGGGTATAATCCCACCATTCCCGGGAAATTTCCGTTTCCATTAATATTCCCATTACGAAAGCTGTTCAAACTGGCTAGATGTGGTAGACCGGGTAGTATATTTCCGGTTAGGTACCCAACGACCTGACCAACCCTACAGATCCCACTGACTCGTCCTAGTTGGCCTCAAACGGAAAGTAGCATTCTTAGTGTAGGAATATTCCCGAGAACAGTACAACTCAGTGGTACGTGCATACCACAGACATATAAAGGGAATTCCCTTTATAATGTCTGTGGTGCATACGCATCCGATGTGCTGGAACCTAAACCCAGAATCTCCGTAAACACCTTTCACCACACACACTGCTATGGAGGTTGTAGCAATATGCAAACTGCATTATGCCAATAGGGAAAAAACGAAGCAAAAAGTTGTTTGCGTCGCCACGGTTCAGTGTGATAGTCATATTTTTGGGGTTTTTCTCGGTTTATGGTCCGCTAAGTCGATATAAGCGAGCTAATAACATGTGTAGACTATAATTAATTAACATTATAAGGTAACTTATTTTGTAATCCTACAAGCCTCGGCACGCACAAAATGTGTTTTCGTTTTTCTAATTCTTATGTACGTTTATCCATTACTAGCGACCCGCCCCGGCTCCGCACGGGAAAATGGTTATTGTGGGTTATCCTTAAGTATATTATGCATACACATCAACCTTCCTCTTGAATCACTCTATCTATTAAAAAAAAACGCATCAAAATCCGTTGTGTAGTTTTAAAGATTTAAGCATACATAGGGACATAGGATAGGGACAGCGAAAGCGACTTTGATTTATACTATGTAGTGATTTATTTGACGCTTTCACAGTGAAGGAAAACATCGTGAGGAAACCTGCACACACCTGCGAAGTAATTCCAAAGTTGTGTATGAAGTTGACCAACCCGCATGGTCGACTAGGGCCGGTCCAACCTGTTCTTAGAGTTAACTTCCCATGGGAAAATCTATTAGGTACTGCGGGCAGAATCGCGGGGCAAAAAGATAGTCTAAAACATAAACACTACTATTCACCAGAACAATAAAGGAATATGACCTCATTTTAGATGCCTAGATTTAATTCAAGACCTGATTGCATTCTTGTTACCACAAGTAGTTCTGCAATTATTAGCCTATTATATTATGAAATTAGTCATCAATAATACCTACATAAAGGTAAGGTAAAAAAATTAAAAGATATAGCATAATAGAAACTAACAAACAAGTTTTTAACAATTATACATTAAAAAGTACAAAGTTAATTAACTTATTGGCAAAGTGGACACTACATTCTTCTTCAATATAACTGGTTTCGAAATTATAAGCCATTTTTCAGTTCCTTGATAACAATGTTGTTCATTTGAATACAACAAAGACATTAAGCCATTTAGGGCTACAGGCTACAGCGCATGCCAAAGAATTAAACAAACATACACTTGAAAAACATAACCCTCCTTTGCAGTCAGGATTTTGTGTTATTTATGTGCATTGTGCAAATCTCTTAAAGTTACAAAGTATTTTTATGTACTACTTTTTCTTTTCTAACTTTCTTGTTTTATAACTGGTATGAAATCATTAAAAAGTAATTTATATTGTATTTGCATTGTGCATACTTTCAAATTCAACGAAGCAAGAAAGAAAATGCTTGTAAGACAGTAAAAACATAGCATTCTTAAAGTGTATAATTGTAATAACAAAATGTTACTCTTGAAACATTATAGGCAACTATTAAGCATTAGTTTATTACTTTTTCTTATATATTTATAAATCGAAGTGAAAAATGAAGATCATTGAAGCTTCGGCAAGGACTTGAACCCGCATCTTCTTGGCTATCCGGGCCATACAGGTGCACTACCAATTGTACCAAGTCTCCGTACAAGCCCAACAAAATTATTTAATTGACCAATGATTTTAATTTTTCGCTTTGATTTATAAATAGATAGTATTAACATTATATTGCAAATTGAAAACTTGCCTTCTTATATAATATACTGGGGACAAACAAAAAACCTTGTAGAATATTTTAATATCTGTTTTCAATCTGAAGGTCAATAGTGCATAATAATTTGTGGGGACATTGTACATCATGTCATCTGACACTAAAAAAAAAAAACATACTCAGATGCAAAAAAGTACAAATATTTATGCATGCACTATTGACCTTCAGACTCAAATATTTGTACTTTTTTGCATCTGAGTATGGTTTTTTTTTTTTAGTGTCAGATAACATGATGTACAATGTCCCCACAAATTATTATTATTGCTACTAGGTTAAGTAATATTCCCCCACAAACCTACTGAATACAGAGGTCATTAGGACAAGTAAGCTGCGCTTAGGTATATTTCTTCAGGCCAAATGATTAATTAAAACTAAGTAACCTTCCACACAACTATATCTACTACTTAGGTTAAAAAGATAGTCTGAAGTTGACTCTCTGACCTAGATAGCAAAAAAAATATGTTGTTCAATAAATAAAGAAGAAAATTACTTGCCTCTTGGAGTGACATGTTGGTTAGTGTGGCTCACCAAACTAGCTAACCTAAAAAACAACAAAATACTAAAATATCTACACAAAATTACACTCAAATGGAATATAAGTAGGTAGTAGGTACTAAATTTAAATCCTACATACCGGCGTCAATGACATTAATTATCATTGAATTTGACCGGTCCAACTCTGTTAAAATCCAGAATGTGCTGGTGTAAATAATTATCAAAATTACATTGTTCCACTAAGTACTTTGTACTTTTACAATAAAAATAAATTCTAGCGACATTTTTATGTAGTAATTACGAGGATATGATATTAATACTAGTGAAATATACTATTATAATAAGTATTTAAAGCAACAAACCACGTCATAAACTTACTTGAAATGTGGAATGACCGCACACTGCGATTACTCGTGGGAAAATAAATTGAAATTGATTGAATTGAATCAAATAATAGGATAGGATCGGTACAAGTACAACAAGTTACGGATGAAAAGTTGTCAATTTTCAACCGCACTGGTTATAGCAATGAATAAGATATTAAGCAGATTAATAAAATTACAAAAGTTCAACCGAGTTCACAAAAATAATGCAAATTTTGACAAGTGAGTGACAAGTCAATCACTTTTTTTTTGCTCTTTCATAGATGAGATAGTAAGCGTAGAAAAAAATATACAGCCGTTAATTTTATCTTGACTGACCTCAGGCTATGACACCGTATACCGTAGTGTAACTCCATACAAAGTGTCATTTTGGCGCGCTTCGAAATCTCAGGTTACTTCGGGCTGCAACCACCCAAAACAGTCAGGGGTGTAGCGCGCTCTTTTAAGCGGGCGTAAAATAGCTATTTAAATATTTTTTTGCGTGATTTAGAGAAACAAATAATAAAACAATGCCAAATTACAGGGGATATTGTTCCGTGTATGGATGTTTATATTCATCAAGAAATAAACCAGGATTCTCATTTTTTATATGACCAAGTGAGTCTGTAAGGTTAAGATTTATTGTTTACAATTTGTGTATTAGTGTTTTGAGGTTTTTTTAAACGTAGTAACTGGTAAATAAGAATATACCTACCTACTTCTTGTAGTACAGGTAGTTAGTTGTGACTTTATTAAAGTAATCGGAGTCAGAGGTACATATTTTTCTTCTATGGATAAAGCGCGAGAGATTGAAATACTGTGTTTATATCGATGCCGTTATAATCAAAGTAAATCATTTTAATAAAGCCCGACCAAAGAAATAAAAAAACTCGTCATATTTCGGAATTTCAATGGAACTAATTTTATAAGGGAAATTGTTGCCATAGTCGTAAAAATATACACATTGCGCCCCCAGAGCAGGTTTTTTATTTCTGTGTTCAGGCTTAACGTCTTTATGTTATTATTTGCAAACTTAACAAGTGGTCAAGAAAAACAGTCAGTGTTCAACCCTAAAGCATGTCATTCATTCATTCGTTCAATCCCAGAAAACCGCGAAGTTATCCTACTGTATTGTACGGATTTGTACGTAGTACATACTATATTTATACTGTGACTATGAGCTCATAGAGCAGGCCTTAAACACTGCTCTATTTTATCGTACCATGCTGCATGAGCTCCCATTAGCAGGCCTGCGAAAGTCCTGTTTAGCATGACGTCATAAAACCGTTCACCTTTTTTATGTATGGACAATGCGTACCATGAGCCCCTGGACCTGACACTGAACTTACTTCCTTTGTTCAATAAGAAAATAATAAAGAGTAGAGATATATTAATTCATTCAAGCATGCTAGAAAAACTAAATCGCTGCGCCTAGCCTGTAGCTTTCTAGCACTCGCCGCACCACTCACAGACTTATCAACAAGCAACACACACTTAATTTACCTACCTATTTAGGTTTACTTTTGGAAATTGGGTAAAATTACTATTTTACGACATTAAGATTAAGATCATTTTAGTTTTCTGTACCTATTACAATAAATACCTACTTAACATAATATTTAGGTACACATTTTTGTAAGACAATCGTATGGGACCGGACTAAGGTCAAAACAAAATGGGGCGGCAAACGGCCTCCTATCCATATCCATTGATGATGTTGACATGACATCAGAGGGGAATGAGGATAATATGTATTAAGTTCCAGGAGCAGAGACAAATACCTACAATTTAAAAAGATTATCAAAATTAAATAAATTGATTTTTTTTTCCAAAATAAAACTAACTTTTGTGTATTACCCAACAGATTTAATTTTTATTGTACAAAAAGTGTCAACAATAAGCAAGATGAAAAGAAACATAACAGCTTTACGGTTGTATTTCTTAATACTCCACAAAAACAAATTGTCTTAACATTATTGTGATGTGTAACATGTAGCTTAGCCTAATTCTCTTCCAAAATATCTATAATAAATAGTTTAATACGACGGACGATCACTTTGGAGTTTTGTGAAATTGTTAATTATTCAGTCTACGTATAACGAACATGTACGAAAGTAATAAATTTCAAAATGACATCACGTAAGACCAAAATTAAAAATAATTATATGTCGAAAATTATGATTATGTGATAATTTTATACCTCTACAACGATTTAACTTATCATTCAACAAAAAATATGCAATTTTACGAAGAATAGAGAAAGAAAGTAGCAAGGGCTGACCATTTTATAAACAGCTCCCCCTTTCAGGCTATTGAACAAGAAATTAAATCGCGAGAAAGGGTGTTTTTTCATTTGTCAGCAAATAAATTTGAACAGAAAACTCCCACACTAACGCCATCTGATTATAATATGTACTAGAATTATTTATTATCTAAAGTGTTTATTGAAGGCCGATGGATTCGATCAGGCTCTGTGCCTTGGCCACGTAAGCTTTCATAGCGTCTTCCTTTGAGATACCTTTCTTGCCTTCCCACGCGGCGTATTTTGCCTTGCCTTTAAGGTCTAGCATACCGGGTTTGCCTGAAATAAAAGAAAATATATTCGATAAAGAGACTTTCGTTCTCGTTGGCACGTTATTATTATGACCAACACATGTGACTCGATATTGTAAGTGATTTTTTTTTTATATACTTAAATATTTTATTTTATTTAATAGTAGCGCTTCCACTACTATTAAATAAAATAAATAAATCCATTTATTAGAGAAGTGTCCGTACAGTGTTTGTATAATTTTAGTTGTAATATTTATTTTATATATAATTTAATTTACTTTTGTACAATTCGAACACAATTCTTGTAATTTGTTTGTGAATTCAATAAATAATTAAAGCCTGACCAAAGAAATAAGAAGCCTGCTCTGGAGGCGCCACGTGTATATTTCTACGACTATGGCAAAAAATTCCCTTATAAAATTAGTTCCATTGAAAGACATGTAAAAATGTAAAAGTCCTGTTATAAGCAACAGCGTCAATCGTTATATGGTCATTGTCCTCCTTTCAGAACAATAATGGTATTATTTACTACATTATGTCTTCATTCAAAGTACCCTAATGATTTTGATATTAGCAAATATGGTTATGAGGGATAAGGGCTCACTATTGTATATTGAGTAGTAGTAATAATTAATAATAAAATAGCACTGTTGCGTAAAGTGATTAATTGACTAGTTAAACAATGAAAAATAGAATCCGTAGTAGGTCGTATTACTATGTTTTGATCATTAACACGAAAACGTCAATTTTAACAACTGCATGGTAATATACCTATGTATTGTATAGTTTAGGTACCTACACAAAAACTCAAAAAATCGAATGTGTATATCGATCTGACGTTTCCGAGTCCGCACTTACGTTGAATAAACGAAATAAAAAATAATACATAAAGGAGGAGGAAAGAGGAAGTCACCCCAGTTAGTTAAAACAATATTATAAAATGAAATCTGGTATGGGTAAAGTTTCAAATTAACCGTAATTTTAAGCCGGATGTTTTCGTAGTAATTCAAAAAGGATGTCAAAAGAAATATAGGTATGTACCTACCTAACTATATAGATTTCCAACCGCCAACCTACTGCAATTTGTAATGACATTGTGGCAGGAATGCTGAGTCATGCTCATGCCTAAAGACTTTATCGAAAATCGTGAAACACAGTTTTTTTTTAATCCTGTTACTCGTGGAAATTTTGACTATTTCACAGATTACGTGTCCAAAGAAGTGGCAGATAAGACTCCAATATTGATTTATAGTGCCTTTATCAAACCCATTACTACTTCCTTATCAATGTACCTACGACGATATGACTTGATTGAGCGAGATTTAGGACAAAGATTTTCAATCAGTGTTTTAAGTACCTACCTATACTATATACATAGGTACCTATTAAATTAATATATCAAACAATTAAAATGCAACATTTATAAATATAAAAAACATTATGTGGACATCTCAGACATGGCCATCTGACCCAAACTAGGTAGAACTTATGGATATCAGACAGCTGATTGATATACATACATACACTACACATATTAACACTTGTACAATATCCAAACACACACAAACAAGTGCTCATCACACGAATGTTTACCCTTAGCAGGATCCGAACCCAAACCTGTGCTTCAAAAGCAGACGTTTTACAACTAGGCCCTGTCCTAGGGCCCGTCATTTAATTTAATTGCTTAGCAAAACTAAAGGAGCGACTGCGAGGATAACTGTTAAAAATAACATAGCAGCGCTTTTGCATATTTTATATAACTGTGCATTATCAAAAAATATCAGGAATTGATGTCCTCTTTCATTCAGAAAGGGGAAACAAATTTTAACTAGAGTGAAAATTGCTCTGGGAACGGGGAACCAAAAAGGGTACCTGCATGGGCCGAATATCTCTAGAGTAGCGGATTGACAACCATCGTAACATCGTATTCAGGCCCGTGAGAGAGACTTGCAGGAAAATGCTAGTCACGTGTCAAAGCAGAACGCCCCCGTAACCTGCAGTGCTGTGACAAAAGTTTGTCGCACATTTAACTGTCAAAAAACTCGCCATATTGAAATATCCTCCAATAGGATAAGAAAATACGCACGACAAAATTATGTCTGTCACGCGTGGACCGGGCATGTTAAAGGCGTTTTTTGTGGAGATTCTTCATTTCATTACGTACCTAATCCGAATGTTTGTTGGTGTAAATTTTATCTTAAAAGTTTCAAGCGTCAAAGTAGTTTATTGCCTGCTGGATATTATCAAAATGCTGAAAGTACCTTTTATGAATTACCTATATTAGAACAAAATAAGACACTTACTGGCTGGGTCAGCGTCTCCCACGGTAGCCTGCTTGAAAAGAGCATATATCTCCAGCAGGTCATTGTCTGAGGGTCTCACCTTCAAGTTCTTGATGTCAGCGGCGGCCTTGTCGAATTGCTGGAAAAACCGTAAATGCAAATATTCAGTAAGATAGTCACGTCACAAATATATGGTGTCATTCATAACTACTAGGAAATGTTCCCAGAGTCAAGGTCATATTGCGTCATTGTTTCAGCAGCTATGCTAATTACTTAGATCAAATAGAGGTTTTCAAATATAGTTGTACGTATGGTGTAAGAAAACAAGGTCTTCCATCCAGACCACATGACTGACACAAGCCTACGTCATTTTGCGCTGTTCATCCTTGTCTACATGCATTCGACAAGGATGAATGAACAGCGCAAGATGACGTAGGCTTGTGTCAGTCACGTGGTCCAAATGGATCACCTTGTTTTCTTAGTCCATGGTTGTACGTTTTATGTTATCTGGGATCTTCTTTACTGAGTATTTCTTTCTAATAGTTTGGAATAAAGTTATTCGGGTAATTCTCTCTCACAAACTCAAACAAATTACCAAATTTTTATAATCTTTTAATATTTTTATTTATTTATACTAGTATCATAAATCCAGTATAACGTTAGGGTAGAAATTTCGAATGAAGGTAAAGTTTGAAGGCTTGATATAAGTTTAAAATATAATCAGAAAAAAATAATCTTGATTATGGTCTTTAAAAAGTAGTTTTTACAAATGTTTGCACAAGGAAAATATAAAAACAGCTATTAATAAACTTTACAACGACCCGATACTATAAATACAACGTACAATAGGTTCATGAATTAATGAGAATTTCACACTCCATTGTACTTTGACCTGACTACTTTAAAATCAAATCAAAACACTTACCTCCTGAATTGACATGTTGAAAATTATTCACCGAACAAGCCTAAAAATAAAAAAATACAGTAAGTATAAACTAAATATTACACAAAGCTCTACATAACGGTTTTAATTTTCATGTAATGAAATACTATGTATTTTCTTATTTGCATACAACTACTGTAAACTGGTTTTAAATTACCTACACTTAAAAAGTAATACAAATAAGAAAAATTCTAGCAATATTAGTACCTAAGTATTATAGCGTAATCTTTATAATATTTACACACAGTCACAGACTTACTTGAGAACGAAGGAGGCTACCGCACAATACGATCACTTGTAACAAACTGAGTAAGTGAATCAACAAAAGAAACCGTTCACCAAGCCAAGGATGAGTTATCAACGTTCCGCACTTATCGCTACGAAAATCAGGTGTAATTGATTAAAATTAACTCGAAAATTAATTGGAAAATCACAAAAAAGCACTGAAGGTGGCTCAGCTAGGACTCTAGGACAGGATATTTGTTTCTAAAAATATCTAGAATAGCTGTTTATGATTGTTGTCTTTTTAATGTGTTCAATTAACGAATCCAAAAAATATTTGATGAGTATTTACATTCTATTTTACTTATTTATCCCTAATCTCTCTTTCTCCCTTAACAATTGAATAATAAATAAACGAAAATAAATGAAAAAATCAAACACATAATAAATAAATTGACAAAACATTTCAGCATTATTTGTAAGTAATATTACGTGTCGTAGGTAGGTACCTACTTTAATTGTTTTTTGTGGTTTTATGTTGCGTGTAACATTTTGTAGCATAGAGTTTAAAAACAGCTTACCGTTTGCCTTCTAAATCAAAATATCATTAAGAACGTTACTTTTTAATGCTTATTATCATCCAAGCAAAACCACATATGCTGCTGTGCAAATGCGAGCGTGCGTGCGTGACGTAATAGTTTTGAAAATCTAGATCCTGCGGAAGATTTTAGAGTAGTGATGATTACAGTACAGTTAGCTGCAAAGTAAGCATAATACCTACGCGCACCGCGATTCTCTCCGTTGCTGCAAGTGCAAAGGCCAAAATGTTTAGCTCAGTTTGTTTGTTGTAAAAAAAAATTGAAATCCTAAAGAGCTATAATACTCTATAGTACGGCTTGCTAGCTAAAAAATATAAGGATATCGGTCCCATCTGGCAGAAAGTACGAAACTTGGCATGAATGTAGCTGTCATATATGTGCTTCAATATCGATATGGAAACACTTCGATAAATTATTGTTTCCCCCCTTTCCCCCCCCTTTTATCTCCCTCATTCTGGTTTTTTGAATTTTATACTAAAACAGTACGTCTGAGGAGTTTACTTTTCAGAGACCAAATCATCGTCGATAAATTGCCTACAAAACGATACTACATTTTATAGTGCTAAGATTAATATATTTCTATATACAGCCATCAACGTTTTATGAAATTTTAAAAACAGGCACACTTTTTTCTTCCTTACTTCATTTATAGGAAAACGACAGGAATGGTGATAAAATGGACTAAAGAAGTCAACTACCTTATACATTAAGCTAAAAAATGACATTTACTTCATAGTCGTAAAGGCATTACTTCTAGAGTTACAGCTCACCGCGTCTGACTCAAGTACTCTTTTTTTTACCTTTTTAGAATACATCTTTCTGTTAACTTTGTTTAGCGTAGATTAGATTCAGATTTTCCAATTAGAAATAAAACAGTCCATGTATTAATCCAGGCCACAGTCTATTTACATGTAAAACTAGCTTTCTGCCCGCGGCTACGCTTGCGTTGTGTTTCGACATTTCCGTATTAATTTTTAACTATCCCACTTTTTTCCGTGATTTTAAAGTATCCAACATGTTGACCGAGTATATAAGGTACCACCATGCAAAATTTCATTTCAATCGGTCTAACAGTTTCGGAGATAAGCCCGTAGAATGTACTGCGTCGTATGAGTTACTAAAGTTTTTTAACTATCCCACGGGAACTTTTTAATTTTCTGGGATTAAAAGTCTCTAAGATGTTGACCGGGATATAAGGTACCACTATACAAAATTTCATTCAAATCGGTCGAATAGTTTCGGAGATTAGCCCGTACAAACAGACAAACAGAGAAACAAAAATATTAAAAAAAAATCTGGGTGTGTACTATATCGCTTCTTACATCCCCTTGAATAGGTTTATAGCATTTTTTTTCTATGTACAGATTTTATAGTTTTTTTTTTGTATTTCTTTGCACGGGCTAATCTCCGAAACTATACGACCGATTTGAATGAAATTTTGTATAGTGGTACCTTATATCCCCGGTCAACATCTTAGATACTTTTAATCCCAGAAAATTAAAATGTTCCCGTGGGATAGTTAAAAAACTTTAGTAACTCATACGGCGCAGTATATTCTACGGGCTTATCTCCGAAACTGTTAGACCGATTGAAACGAAATTTTGCATGGTGGTACCTTATATACTCGGTCAACATATTGGATACTTTAAAATCACGGAAAAAAGTGGGATAGTTAAAAATTAATACGGAAATGTCGAAACACAACGCAAGCGTAGCCGCGGGCAGACAGCTAGTTTTACATGTAAATATACTGTGGCCTGGATTAGTACATGGACTGTTTTGTTTCTAATTGGAAAACCTGAATCTAATCTACGCTAAACAAAGTTAACAGAAAGATGTATTCTAAAAAGGCCAAAAAAAGAGTACTTGAGTCAGACGCGGTGAGCTGTAACTCTAGAAGTAATGCCTTTACGACTATGAAATAAATGTAATTTTTTAGCTTAATGTATAAGGTAGTTGACTTCTTTAGTCCATTTTATCACCACTCTTGTCGTTTTCCTATAAATGAAGTAAGGAAGAAAAAAGTGAGCCTGTTTTTAAAATTTCATAATACGTTGATGGCTGTATATAGAAATATATTAATCTTAGCACTATAAAATGTAGTATCATTTTGTAGGTAATTTATCGACAACTATTTGGTTCTTGAAAAGTAAACTCATCAGTCCTACCGTTTTTGTAGAAAATGAAAAAAACCAAAATGAGGGAGGTAAAATGAGGGAAAAAGGGGGGGGTAATCATTTCTCAGCGTGTTTCCATATCGATATTGAAGCACATATATAAAAGCTACATGTATGCTAAGTTTCATGCTTTCTGCCAGATGGGACCGTAATTCAGGTTAACAAGCCGTACTACTATGGGTTTAGGTATTCAACTAATTGTAAACATGAGTGAACTGGCGTGTGATTAGTGTAGATACCTACTCCTTTATTTTGTCTCTTAATGTTTTCGTTCGTTTTTAGACGGCTGTGTTTTGGGTCTTTTAGAGGACAAATTTGTCGTACCTACCTATTTTGGAGTAAATGATTTTCGTACATTAATATTTCTAAAATTAAAACAGTTGGTTTAATTATATTCCTAAACGATTATTCTTAGTTCAACAATGAAAATACCAGTTTCTACCCATTAAAATACACCATTTTTTGTTTTGTTTACAATTAGTGAAAGAAAGTTTGTGTATGTGTATGTGTGTGTGTGTGTGTGTGTATGATCGTAGGTAAAGCCTGACCAAAGAAATAAAAAACCTGCTCTTTGGGCGCCACGTGTATATTTTTACGATTACGGCAACAATTTCCCTTGTAAAAGTAGTTCCATTGAAATTCCGCATTATGGCGAGGTTTTTTATTTCTCTGGTCGGGCTTTATCTAAACCCATGGAGTATAGAAAAGTATGCGCACTTCGTAAAATCCTACGCCAAGAATGCGAAGAACGAATCTATAAAGAGAAAACTATATTTATGAATGGGATGGGACGGAGTCAGAAGTGGGGGCGCCAATGATTATTTTTTATTGTAATTAGCTTTTTCGTGTCACGATTCACTAAATTGAAGTTTTAAACGTTGCCCTGCAGTTTAAACCCATCAGTAGGAATAACAGGAATAATAAAAAAATACCTACCTACCTATGCTGGTGCATTCCACGGAGGTGTCGGGCACGTGACGCTATTGTACAGTCATTTGCAGGGACAATTTGACCCCCTTTTCTTAGTTGCTTCTACTAAGCGGGGGTCGTTTGTCTATGTAGCAGACTTCAAATGATGATAGATGACGATTTTTGGAAAAATTATGCGTCACGTGGCCGACAAAATATTTCCGTGGAATGCCCCTGCTATCTATTCTTCTATCTGTGAGAACTATGATTGATATAGGTAATTTATTTTACTTAGCTTGCTTTTCATTTTTCGCTTCGATATAAAGATAGTAAATATACGCCAAGAAAAAAGTAAAAAGCTAAGAAGTCAATTGCTTATTGATCCGTGTTTAATTGCAAAAATAAACCTTACCAGAGAAATAAAAAAACCTGCTCTGGGGGCGCCACGTGTATATTTTTATGTTTATGGTAACAATTTCCATTAAAACTCCACAATATGGCGAGATTTTTTATTTTTCTGGTCGGGCTTTAGCAATCTCGTCCAGGCGACCAAGCAGGAAATTGCGATAAATATCAAACAGCGCGGGTAGGTTATACCTACACTAACGTAAATAAACTATATACAACTTGCAATACTTACTTATTTATGAAGTTTATATAAATTAGCTGTTTTGAAAGACAGTAAATTAAAAATTGAATAAATAAAAAAGTTCTAAAATTGTATTTAACCGCACGCTAATAGAACGACTCCTATTTTTTAGCAACTTATTTTACTTTATTTATTAGGTATTAGGTAACAAAAATGATGAAACTGAAGTAACACAAAGACTGAGACGATTTTTCACATTAAATGAACAGGTCAAGCTAAATGAAACCTTTTATTACTAACCATTAAGTATATTCTGTAATGAAACCGTTTAGTAAATAAAACGAAGATCTTTTATTAAGTCAAACTCATTTATTAACTTAACTGAGAATAAAAATAAAATTCACTCATTTAATTACAAAAAAATGTGTAGTTAAATAGATAGTCGAAAATATGAGCAAACTATACATAATTTTTTTTTATTATAAATAAATTAAAAATAAGTTAACCTAGATTAAATTACGCGTATTTGGAGTGCAGTTTGTCGGCGATCTCGATGTATTGTTTCATGGCGTCATCCTTGGACATTCCCTTGCGGTTAGACCAGGCCTTGTACTTGGCCTTCTCTACCAAGCCGCTGGGCTCAGCTGTGAAAAAAATTACATTTAAATCCTTGAACAGCCAAATTAAATAAAGCTCGACAAGAGAAATAAAAAACCTCGCCATTTGGGGAATTTTATAAGTACTACTAGTACCTACCACGTACCTACATAAACCTACTGTCAGGTGTCCTACAAAAGAGTAGTTTGACTTGTAATAAACCATTTAATAAAAACGAGTTTTCGTACTGAAGACGAGCCATAAGGTCGTTAAGAACAGCACGCAATACTTACACTTATTTATTACGTAATGTTTGCGTAATTCATTTGCAAGATGGCAGACGTTTTACCAAGTGGTTTACAGTATAAAAAACCAAGGTATTAACAGTCCCATGCTGGAACAAGACGTTGTTGGCCGTTAACATTATAAGTTCGCGGGTTCATGCCTCGGCACGTACCAATATGCTTTATATGTGGGTGAATTTCCCGGGGCCAAAAATTGCATGGCATCGATGAAATCGGTATTAAAAAATATAGTTATAATGTTTAGACATTTTTTTCTGGTTAGGTGAAATAGTAATCTATGTGTAGCACTAAATATTTTATTAATAAGATTAATAGATACTCTAAAAAAATTAATTAAACCTCGAATTCTTTCATTGCCATGTTTGTCCACACTTCACCTTGTTGTGTATTATGCCTCATTGATAAAAAACTACCGGTTATTTATATTAAAAGTTAATTTTATTTGATAAGTGAATAGTTAAAGTATTGCTACGGAATATATTTATTAAAATATTTAAACAACACAACGAATGATTAATCAAAATTCATTTGTCCCAGAACTACCTTTCATTGCCGTGTCCTCATCATGTTCAAAGATATTGTTTTATCTAACACCTTGTGTCCTGCCATTGGTGTGCTAAACGTTGCGTATGAGTGAAGTGCTCGACGTAGAAGGACGGCCACACGTGCCTGCGTTTTCGCGCCATAAATTTAAGTATCCAATTTTTTTGTTACTGGACATTTTTTCTTTCATCGCCGTGGATAGGTATAACTTCTATTTAAATAAGTTTGTCTTCTTGATTAAATATTCAATAGAACGTCATTTATTTTATGTTTATTTGTGAGGTATTTATTACTTTGAATAATTAATAGATTTTTTGTTATTTAAATTTTTTGCCCTGATTTTCATCTCCATGCTTTCATTGCCATGGTTTCCGTGGCCTGAATTTGCTATGGAAATGAAAAAAAAGACACGGAAATGAAAAAAATTTCATTGCCATGCCTTGCCGTGGCCTGCTGTTTCATTGCCGTGGCTAAATATTTCATTTCCATGTCTTACGTTTTCATCGCCATTTTGCGAATAGGCAAAGAAAACATCTGTTGGAGCACAGTTCTTTCATTGCCGTGGACACTTGTTTCATTGCCGTGTAGGCATGTTTCATCGCCGTGGCACGAAATTTTCGATCCTTTGTATCTCGTTAGTTTTTTAAGTAATCTGCTAGATATTTAGCGAGAATACTTAGATTTTCAAAAGCTTTAATAAACGCAGACTATTTTTAACATAAACCCTAAGGTAAAAAAAACCACGGGAATGAAGATTTTATGAGACTTGTTGAAATTCACTCATGTAGGTTTATTTGACACTTTTACGGTGAAGTAAAACATCGCGAGGAAACCTGCAGCCAAGCCAGCCAATTTCAAAGATTGTGTGTGAAATTGACAAACCCGCACTAGTTCATTGATTTATCCACAGGTGACGCCTGTTAGTATATACTATTAAATTATAATCGAAGCGAAAAATTAAGATCATTGAGCTTGGGCAGGGACTTGAACCCGCACCTTTGTGCACTCTAAGCACGTAGTAAAAAATCGAAAGCGTTAAATTATTTCATTGAGCTTGTACGGAGGCTTGGTGGTACAATTGGAAGTACGCCTGTACGGCCCGGATAGCCCAGGAGGTGCGGGTTCAAGTCCCTGCCCAAGCTCAATGATCTTAATTTTTCGCTTCGATTATAATTTAAACCCGCACTAGGCTAGCAGCGTTGTCAACTAAGGCCTATTCATCCTGATTTTAGGGTAGGCTCGCTCGAGCCCCTCCGGGGGGTATAATATTATGAGCTGTTAACGTAATAAAGTTGAACGCTGTCTATTCCATGGATAATGTTTCATTGTCGCCTCGTAGACACACATCAGAAAGAATTGAGTCTTTTTATTTTTGTTGAAAAAGTACGACGAATCAATCAAGCTTCACCACCGGACATGTAGAATTGGGTTCACACGATACACGGGTGGATAATAGAGCTGGGCGATTTGACAAACTTTTGTAATTAGAAAGATGTAGGATTTTAACAAAATACCTACTATGATGCACGAGTAAATTGAAATTTACGATTTAATAACTTTACTAAATGTGTACTTTATATACCTACACCGTGAAGTGGTTGTTTATCTTCTTCTTCTATCTATTATCTATACATTGATTTTTTTCACAAAACTGATTGTAGGTGATAAAGGGAGTGTAGCTGAACACAAAAATACAAGTTTTGAAAAAAATGTCCGGCTTTCCGTCTGTTTGTTACACGCTAACCCCTGGAATTACTGGACGGATTTTAATGAAACTTTACAATAACATAGCATAGCAATCCATCAGAAAATATCACGGGAGCTGCGGGACGGAAACTGAACAACTTTACCTTAGAAAAACGTGGTTGAAATCTCAAAAAATAATGCTATATGATACGTGCTCCACCGGTCGAGTTTTAGTATCTCGGTTCTTTCTTGATTTAGGTAGGAACCTTGGAATGAGTTGTTTTGAGTAGAATTTTTGTAGAAGGGGCAACAGTTTTGGGGTAGTTAGCAGCAACACCCTATATCTTTGGATGAAACTAGGGTTGCCATCCGTACGGGTTTACCCGGATTTGTCCTAGTTTGGAGGGCGTCCGGGCGGGGTTGAAATCATAGTCCGGCAATAAAATTCTGGGTGTTCCATCAAAGCCCGACCCCATCAATTTAAATAAAAGTTATGTATTATCACACGTGCACAGATTATCTAATAAACTGCGCAAAAAATACTTAAAATTTATGTTTTCTTTTAACAAGTACGGTGTAAAATGTATTTTTTCATTTAGATGTAAGTGAAAAAAAAAAGTATTACAGTGTCCGGGGTGACAGCTCCAAAATCCGGAGAACGTACGCTTTCGGTCCTGGGGGGCAAGTTTTAGAAATGGCAACCCTAGATGAAACTTACAGATGTTGACGTCACCGAAGTTGGCCTGTTTGTAGAGCGAGTAGAGGGACAGGTTCTCGTCGTCGGAAGGCTTGGTCTTCCAGTTCTTCACCTTTTCGGCGACTTGCTTGAATTGCTGCAACAACATAAACCTGTTTATTATTAGCTCAGAAACCTGGCCAAAAGTGACGTCACCCTGCTGAGAGAAACCACCCTTTATTCGGTTTACGACAGATTCTGTTTAGGACAGAATTTATACCTCCAAGTGCAAAATCAATAAAGTCATACAAATTAATTGAGCCTTTGAAATCTTACGTATGTGCTTTCAAAAATTTTTTGCGGTAGACACAAAAAACTAAGAGTATATACTGAAAGAAAAGTAAAATAGGTAAATATTAATTCTGTTGTTTTAATACTAATATTGTAAAGAGGAAAGATTTGTATTTGTGTGTGTGTGTATGTTTGTAATGAATAAACTCAAAAAGTACTGAACCGATTTCAAAAATTCTTTCACCATTAGAAAGCTACATTCACCCTGAGTAACATAGGCTACCTTTTACCGCGGGAAAATGCTTCATTCCCACGGGAAAAACTGTTAACGCGGGCGGAGCCGCGGCGGAAAACTATTTAGTTATAATTATGATTATCTTTAGTTTCATAGCTTTTGGTTGTTAGTTTTAAACGTTGCGATTTTCTCTACTCAATTTGTAAAAAAAAAGGAATTTGACAAAAGCTGTCCTTTACGAGGTTTTCTCAACGCGACTGCTCCACTGAACACCCGAACTACGGAAAAAATAGGAAGGAATTTTTCGATTTAGGTGCCGTCGTGCTTCTTTTTATTTTAGTCATGTCATTGATCTTCATATAACCAACCTTAGCAGTTGCACAGAAGTAGGTGACACCGTGAAATTTACAACCTACGTTTCGGGAACAGTACTACCACCTATGTTCATCAACAGCTCATACATGTCCCCACCGAGGGGCTCGAGCCTACCCTGAAACCAGGGTGAATAGGCCTTAGTCGACCACGCTAGCCCAATGCGGGTTGGTCAACTTCACACACAACCCTTGAATTACTTCGCAGGTGTGTGCAGGTTTCCTCACGATGTTTTCCTTCACCGTAAGAGCGTCGAATAAACGTACATATGAATTCGAAAATCGAAAACACATTGGTACGTGCCGAGGTTCGAACCTGCGAACTTCTGAATGGAAGTCAACGGCCCTAGCCACTAGGCCACCGACGCTCTCCAACCACCTATGTTGCGGATAAACAATCAGTTAAATTTCACGGTGTATTTATACTTAGGATAGGAGATACCTGCTTTGGAGTACGTAGGTAGTAGTACCACGTAGTACTGCATGGCCTAGTTTGGGGTCAGTCAGAGGATCGTGTGTAAGATGTTCCACATATTTATTTATATTAGAAAGTGGTGAACATCATGTCGTAAGGTCTGCTAATGATAGTTGAAACCTTAGAGTATAAATAGAAAAATTTCTGGGAGGATAAATAGAAAAATTTCTGGGAGGTATAGAGTACGCCTAATCGAGTATGAACCGTAAGCACGGATATGAACAGTCCGAATATCTTTAGCGCGTTCGTTCAGTATCAAATGGTTATGGGAGCTGATTATTTTTCCCGGTAAAAATAAGAAATTTAATAGGAGAACATTTTGTGATGTGCAGTGATAAGTTGCAAACATGACTTGAGGAACAAATCAAAAAATGATTTCACCGCCCATACAAAATCTGCCAAAATTTGCTTACGCTTGACATAAAGGCAGCGGAGCGATGCGCGTGCTCTATGTATATTTATTCTCTACTGTTGAAACCTTATGATGTATTTTTTTTTGGTCGAAACCGAACCCGCGGCCGCGCGGTTGGTTCGTCTACCTGTACCACTCTTAGAGCAACGCCGGCCTTCCGTACCGGAAGGGAGTAGCCATACGACACATTACCCCTCTGTCAATTGTATATGCCCAATGGGCATGTGCGTTTATAAAAACCAGTTGCGGTCGGATCTCTTCGTAGACCGAGTCTAGTCACGCAAGTGAACAGCCGTAGTATCAAAAATGCCTAATTACTTGGTTTTTTGCTGTAAAAAGAGGTCTGGTACATCAAGTTTACAAAAAGATAGTGTTAATTTCACATTTATAAGTAAATTCATATCGTATTATAGCTATTAATACAGTTAAATACGAAATTCCCAGATTTAATTCTTATTTGTTGACGAATTTGTTCAGCAACATCTAATCCGCCCGCCAGTACAAAAAACAGATCGGTCGCGCGATAAATCCGACTTTCGGCGAAAAGTCGCTTGATACGTGTTATGGCAACGTAATTCTATGGTTGCTATGGTAAAACAAGACAATGTGTGAGTTATGACATGACTCATCCGTACACTAAATTGTTACTGTAGTATCGTCTTTACAGTGATTTGTTTTGTATGTAAGGATGCGGAACTGCACTTGTGTGCACATTTCCCCCCCCAAAAAATGACAGAAAAATTTGCCTACAGTAAAATCGCTATGCGTACTCCCTTCCGGTACGGAAGGCCCGCGTTGCTCTAAGGTACCACTACACCGCGTTCGCTCGGCGTCGCTCAATCTCAGCGTGTAAATAAACGTTCGTTCTTTAGTATGAAAAACATATTTATGATAATTTTATTAATCAATATGATTGATATTCCATTCTGATAAGATTCTTTGTGTAGGTATTTTTGTTTTTATTTTAATGCATTTAGATTATGGGCTAGATAATAATGAAATTAATCATAAAAAATGATATGATAATAATACATATTATTGCGTTCAATGAATAATAAAAATGATGACATAATCATTATTATTTTCTGTATTACCCAATTATTGTATTGTATTGTAAATAAATAAATAGCTTACATCGTTGAGAGACATGGTGTTGCTTGGATAGAGATCTGTAACAAAACAATTAGCAAGTGAGACATAGAATTACAATAAAAAATAATTTGTAAAATAAACGTGTCCGGCTTTCCCGCCTAAAAGCAACTGAACGGATTAAGATGGAATTTGGTATAGATAGTTTGTACTCTTTATTAACACATAGGTGAGCTACCTTTTACCGCGTAAATATCCTCCTCATATAATCATCCTATCCTCATCAATTAAAAAATGTAGAGCTCTAGATGCAAGAAATGAGAATTACTTCCATGATTTATTTTACTTAGATAGTTACAAAAGATGAAAATACGAGTTGGTAAATAAAAACATATAAGATAAGAGCCCCATTTAATATACTATCTAGGAAAACTACGCAAGGCTAGTATGGCCGATCGGAAATAATTCGAAATAGCTCTAGTTTTTATTTAATTCGTTAGATTTAAATACCTACCCACTTTCATTTCCAAAAGGAATCCAACTGAAAAAAGTTTAATTATATAATACCAAAAATAATACTTATAGCTATCAAAATCAAATCAAATCATCAGAATAACATATAGACTACATTTTTTTTTTATAATGCCTATATATTTTTAACAAACTTCGATGATTTTTTATAAATATGTAATAAAATTATAATAGCTACCTATTTATCTGCACGTGTCTGCACTAATAGTCTCATATATTAATATAAATATATTTAGAATGCTAATCCACCTACTTATATTTATCTTTACCGCCAATTATATATTTATTACATAACAATGTCGAAATTTAAATATATTTTTGAAAGCTAAGCTAAAATATAATGTACTATAATAATATAATGTCCTAACCGATGGACTCGAACCACCTCGAACCTACCACGAATTAGGTAGTCTAACTACTAATTAAATTCTAATATTGTAAAGAGGTAATATTTGATTGTTTGTTTGCATTGAATAGGCTCCGAAACCACTAAACCGATTTTAATAAAACTTAACATAAAGATGGAATAGACTTTGGAAGGACATTCCTTATTCTCCCGGGAAAAACTGTTAACGCAGGCGGAGTCACGGGGCGGAAAGCTAGTTACCTATAATATGCCAGGCCTACACTTGCTAAAACTAGGAATGCTGTGAATTGCACGATAGCCGCACGCGCATAGACCACAGTTAACATTCCCCGAGTTCAATAACCGGGTTGGCGCGATTCAACGGAACCGCTACTTTCCAACGCGATTTAACGCGAATGTCACATACAGTCAAGAGCAGAACGAGCTATACACTTTCGACTTCACTACATAGTTAAAACAAAGTCGCTTTCTCTGTCCTTATATCCCTGTATGCTTAAATCTTTAAAACTACGCAACGGATTTTGATGCGGTTTCTTTTATAGAGTGATTTAAGAGGAAGGTTTATATGTATAATACATGCATAATATACTTAAGGATAACCCACAATAACCATTTTCCCGTGCGGAGCCGGGGCGGGCCGCTAGTCTATTATAAATACTAAAGATTTTTTTGTCTATCTTTACGTTACGCTTTCACACAAAATCCACTGAATCGATTTTGATGTTTGGTTGAAAGATCGTATAAACCATGAGGAAGGACATAGCTACCTTTTACTGCGGGAAAATACCTTATTCCTAAGGGGAAAACTGTCAGCGCGGGCAGTACTACTATTTGGTATTCTGTGGCGCGGGCGCAACGCTAGTGATGAATAAGGGACAGAATCGCGTGGCGCGTGAATAGCTTGCTCTGATCTTGACTGTACCGATATGATGTGTAGTGTAGGGGCAATGTGTAGTGAAATATAATCACTAGAGTTCAAGTACCTACCTAACGCCTTGATGATTGCTCCATGATACCATGGAATTGTGATTCGATTAGGTAAGTCCTAAATAAAAATTATTAATTAGTAAAAAAATATTCCGGGTAGAGCTATATATATTATCAAGTCGATAAATAATATAAATTTTATAGTAGAAACGTGATAAATATATCACCTTGAATTTTTTACCCAAATCCGCTCAGTCGTCATGAAGTTACATTTGAACTAATTAACCGAACGTTATTTGGGAATTCCTAACTTTAACCTATTCCTGACCATAACTTGAGATAGTAAATTATTACGAAATAAAAATTGGGCTTAATCATCAATGAAAGACACTAATATACAAACAAGAACAACGCACTGTAAAATGCGACACAATTTTTTAGAATTATCAAAGAACTATTTGCAAGCAACATTATGAAATGACAAGCAATAAGTAAGTAAAAAGTTAAGTAGGTAGGTAAGTAATAGACATAATTATTTCCTACAAATAAATATAAAAGTTCCGGGTATACAATATTATATTTGCAAAGTCTGTAGCCTAAACTAGGACTCCCTGTGTTTTAGGACTCCAGGCCTCCACTTAGGTTCATAGGTACAGGAATATTTTACTACAATTGGTTTATTTAAGTCCGATGAAGCTTGATCCGTCGTACCTTTTCGACTCAAGCATAGGGCAATTAAAAAAAAAAAACAATTGGTTTAAATTTTTATAAACTAAGAAATGAAAATGATAGGTAACAAAAACACAACTGAGAAAAAAGGTGTATGTGTGTGTTATCTAAGAAAATAGAAGTAAAAAAGACCTAAATATAGATAGGTAAATAGGGCTTTAGACTTACCTAGGGTACAGGAGTCAGACCGAGATCCAATCAGGCACTGAATAAACTTGCAATCCGCTCTCACGTTAAATTCTCGAAGTTCCCGCCTGAAAATCCGGTATCTATCCACTAGGGTTGACAGTGTTGACACTCAGATAAATAGTTTTTTTAGTGTCGATAATTTCTTTCATCACCAGCTCATATTGTCCCCAGGTCCCCACCGAAGGTCTCGAGCCTACCCTGTAGTTATAAAATGAAATGAAATCGTCTAGTTTAAATTTTGGACATTCTCTAAGTATCACTTAGTTATGTCAAATAAAATTAGGTACATTTAGTGGCGAGTTCAGCAAAGCAAAATGTGCGGTCTTTTGTGGAGAAGAGCTCGCCGAATAAACTCCACAAGCGTCGCATCTTTTAATTATTATTTTTTATATGTAATGTTAGGGGTACAATATATATTAATATTTTTTTTTGGTGAATAGGCCTCAGTGCATTTTGTCACGGAAAATTGCAGACTGCAGTCACTGATAATTCTTTTTGACTTTTGTTAAGTACATTAATTATAGTTTAATTTACCTAAATCCTAATTACGACTAACAATATCTTGTTACGAGTTTTTTTTTGTAAACATTTTACTTACTCCTATGGAGTTCATGGAAAAATTTTTGATTGATTTCCAAGCAGATTTTTTGTGCATATAAAAACACACCTAGCTATTTCTTGTATTGCGTCAACCCTACAAAATCAGCCATAAACCTAAATAACTGATATCGGACAGTAAAATATAGCGAAAACTTATCAATCGATATCTATAAACGTATATAACTTAAATATAGTACTTATATTAGGTACCTCTTGACTCGTAAAATATACTTTGCAGAGTATTTGTTACTTTAGGTACCTATAGTACGGCTTGTTAACCTGAATTACGGTCCCATCTGGCAGAAAGCATGAAACTTAGCATACATGTAGCTTTTATATATGTGCTTCAATGTCGATATGGAAACACGCTGAGAAATGATTCCCCCCCCCCCTTTTTCCCTCATTTTACCTCCTCATTTTGGTTTTTTTCATTTTCTACAAAAACGGTAGGACTGATGAGCTTACTTTTCAAGAACCAAATAGTTGTCGATAAATTACCTACAAAATGATACTACATTTTATAGTGCTAAGATTAATATATTTCTATATACAGCCATCAACGTATTATGAAATTTTAAAAACAGGCACACTTTTTTCTTCCTTACTTAATTTATAGGAAAACGACAAGAGTGGTGATAAAATGGACTAAAGAAGTCAACTACCTTATACATTAAGCTAAAAAATGACATTTATTTCATAGTCGTAAAGGCATTACTTCTAGAGTTACAGCTCACCGCGTCTGACTCAAGTACTCTTTTTTTTCCCTTTTTAGAATACATCTTTCTGTTAACTTTGTTTAGCGTAGATTAGATTCAGATTTTCCAATTAGAAATAAAACAGTCCATGTATTAATCCAGGCCACAGTCTATTTACATGTAGAACTAGCTTTCTGCCCGCGGCTACGCTTGCGTTGTGTTTCGACATTTCCGTATTAATTTTTAACTATCCCACTTTTTTCCGTGATTTTAAAGTATCCAACATGTTGACCTAGTATATAAGGTACCACCATGCAAAATTTCGTTTCAATCGGTCTAACAGTTTCGGAGATAAGCCCGTAGAATATACTGCGCCGTATGAGTTACTAAAGTTTTTTAACTATCCCACGGGAACATTTTAATTTTCTGGGATTAAAAGTATCTAAGATGTTGACCGGGGATATAAGGTACCACTATACAAAATTTCATTCAAATCGGTCGAATAGTTTCGGAGATTAGCCCGTACAAAGAGTAACAAAAAAAATCTATAAAATCTGTACATAGAAAAAAAAAATGGTATAAACCTATTCAAGGGGATGTATGAAGCGATATAGTACATACCCAGATTTTTTTTTAATATTTTTGTTTCTCTGTTTGTCTGTTTATACGGGCTAATCTCCGAAACTATTCGACCGATTTCAATGAAATTTTGTATAGTGGTACCTTATATCCCGGTCAACATCTTAGATACTTTTAATCCCAGAAAATTAAAAAGTTCCCGTGGGATAGTTAAAAAACTTTAGTAACTCATACGGCGCAGTACATTCTACGGGCTTATCTCCGAAACTGTTAGACCTATTGAAATGAAATTTTGCATGGTGGTACCTTATATACTCGGTCAACATGTTGGATACTTTAAAATCACGGAAAAAAGTGGGATAGTTAAAAATTAATACGGAAATGTCGAAACACAACGCAAGCGTAGCCGCGGGCAGAAAGCTAGTTTTACATGTAAATAGACTGTGGCCTGGATTAATACATGGACTGTTTTATTTCTAATTGGAAAATCTGAATCTAATCTACGCTAAACAAAGTTAACAGAAAGATGTATTCTAAAAAGGTAAAAAAAAGAGTACTTGAGTCAGACGCGGTGAGCTGTAACTCTAGAAGTAATGCCTTTACGACTAAGAAATAAATGTCATTTTTTAGCTTAATGTATAAGGTAGTTGACTTCTTTAGTCCATTTTATCACCACTCTTGTCGTTTTCCTATAAATGAAGTAAGGAAGAAAAAAGTGTGCCTGTTTTTAAAATTTCATAAAACGTTGATGGCTGTATATAGAAATATATTAATCTTAGCACTATAAAATGTAGTATCGTTTTGTAGGCAATTTATTGTCGATGATTTGATCTCTGAAAAGTAAACTCTTCAGACGTACCGTTTTAGTATAAAATTCAAAAAACCAGAATGAGGGAGATAAAAGGGGGGGGAAAGGGGGGAAACAATAATTTATCGAAGTGTTTCCATATCGATATTGAAGCACATATATGACAGCTACATTCATGCCAAGTTTCGTACTTTCTGCCAGATGGGACCGATATCCTTATATTTTTTAGCTAGCAAGCCGTACTACTATATCATATTTCGGAACTTTTCAGATATTGTTTCTTTACCAGAATATAATAATCCGTAAGATATCTAAAAGAGCGTCGGTGGCCAAGTGGCTAGGCCCGTTGACTTCCATTCCGAAGTTCCTGGGTTCAAACCTCGGCACGTACCAATGTGTTTTCGATTTTCGAATTCATATGTACGTTTATTTGACGCTCTTACGGTGAAGGAAAACATCGTGAGGAAACCTGCAAACACCTGCGAAGAAATTCAAAGGTTGTGTGTCAAGTTGTCCAACCCGCACTGGGCCAGCGTGGTTGACTAAGGCCTATTCACCCTGGTATCAGGGTAGGCTCGAGCCCCTCGATGGGGACATATGTGAGCTGTTAACGAAAATATCTATACCATTATTACTGAATAGCAGATCATTTTAATATCGATTTTGTCATCGTCATCATCAAAAAATTACTGAATTATATTCTTCATTATTTCAGCTGAATAACGTTCAGCTTCCGACACGGCTCCTATAACGACCACATCCGTATATAGTAGCCGGGACCAACGGCTTTACGTGCCTTCTGAAGCACGGAATCATCTTTCTTTTCCAAACATCAGGTGATTCAGCCTGCAATGTCCTAGTCAAACTTGGGAAAATCTCACAAAGTAATATTTTATTTGATCGACGAATCCCCACCGCTATTCGAACCCGGAACCTCCGTAACGTCAGACGGGCTTTTCACCACTCGACAACGAAGGCTGTTTTGTTGGTTGTAAGGTAATGAATCAAGGTCATTAACCCTGGTGTCAGTGTTATCTTATATCTATCACAGTATTATGTATTATAGAGCGGCCAACCAACCCCCTGTGTGTTCATCCTGAATTCAGGGAGTTTCAGGGAGATTCAGGCTCCTTGTTGGGGTATGATATGAGCTTATAACAAGAACGCGTCCGTAACAATTACTGTTGTTGTAACAGCGTGGTTACGAAGGTTGAGCGTTTGAATCGTGGTGGGGGACGCACCGTTGAAAAATTACCACTTTGTGAGACTTTCTTCTTAAAGCCTGAATAAGTTGATTGTACGAAAATAACGGTGATTCCATACTTCGGAAGGCACGTAAACCCGTTAGTACCGGCTATCTAGGTATACGTTATATAAAAACTAGCTTTCCGCCGCGGCTCCGCCCGCGTTAACAGTTTTTCCCGTGGGAATGAGGCATTTTCCCGTGGTAAAAGGTAGCCTATGTTACTCAGGTTGAATGCAGCTTTCAAATGGTGCAAGAATTTTTGAAATCGGTTCAGTAGTTTTTCAGTTTATTCATTACAAACATACACAGACACACAGTACACACACACAAAAATACAAATCTTTCCTCTTTATAATATTAGTATAGAGTATAGATAGGTACAGGTCATGCAGTTAGAAAGCTAAGGATGGCGGAGTAATAATTCTGACACTTAGGGCTTATTTATGTAGCTTAACTTCTAAACCCACATGATAACAGGCAACAAGAAAACTTGTAAAGGACCAGCCCACGCTGTGTTTTCCAGTGCGTGTACTAAATAAATTACCTACAAGCCTATAATCATTAAATCTAAACCATTATCGATCTATTCCCCTTATCGAACTTAAAATAGGTCAGATACATAAACTTTCATGTATTTTGTAAAATAATACTTGAAGATAATAACAGAAACTTTCCATGTCCTAATAACTGAAGAGGTGTGGCCACTCCCAAATTGCAAAAAATCGGTTTTTGCAATACTTCAAGTGGTTTTACTTTTTATTGATAACGTAAGCCTGTACTGTTTACCTGGATGACACGGACGGACACACCTGCGTTTTTGATAGTGATAAGTGGGCAGCCATAATGTTGATAATAAAAACCCTTCTATTCTTTACGAAACGTGTAGAATTTGTTCCATAGTTGTGTGATTTACTTAAGGGTAAATGAATAGGTTACTATCTACATAGTATAAAATAGATATTTATCATTTTCATTACCTAAATATTCATATATTTAAGCAGCGCCAGTGCACGCACACCACACATTGGGCTAAATTCTGCGTGGCCGCTAAAATATCTAAATTTAAGTTGTTAGGTCTCTTTCATTCATATGGGAATCGAAAAGGATGGGGAGATAAATGAATTTAATTTTGAATGAATTATATTTAAAGTAAGCAGCGCAGCTGTCAAATTCAGCTTAATTTAGTCGGGATGTTTTTAAATTCCTGCTAAATTACGCGTAAAATCGAAATTTGACGTGTCTAAATGTAGGTTGGCAATCACCTGAATCACCTATTAGTACGGCTTGCTAGCTAAAAAATATAAGGATATCGGTCCCATCTGGCAGAAAGTACGAAACTTGGCATGAATGTAGCTGTCATATATGTGCTTCAATATCGATATGGAAACACTTCGATAAATTATTGTTTCCCCCCTTTCCCCCCCCTTTTATCTCCCTCATTCTGGTTTTTTGAATTTTATACTAAAACAGTACGTCTGAGGAGTTTACTTTTCAGAGATCAAATCATCGTCGATAAATTGCCTACAAAACGATACTACATTTTATAGTGCTAAGATTAATATATTTCTATATACAGCCATCAACGTTTTATGAAATTTTAAAAACAGGCACACTTTTTTCTTTCTTACTTCATTTATAGGAAAACGACAAGAGTGGTGATAAAATGGACTAAAGAAGTCAACTACCTTATACATTAAGCTAAAAAATGACATTTACTTCATAGTCGTAAAGGCATTACTTCTAGAGTTACAGCTCACCGCGTCTGACTCAAGTACTCTTTTTTTTACCTTTTTAGAATACATCTTTCTGTTAACTTTGTTTAGCGTAGATTAGATTCAGATTTTCCAATTAGAAATAAAACAGTCCATGTACTAATCCAGGCCACAGTCTATTTACATGTAAAACTAGCTGTCTGCCCGCGGCTACGCTTGCGTTGTGTTTCGACATTTCCGTATTAATTTTTAACTATCCCACTTTTTTCCGTGATTTTAAAGTATCCAAAATGTTGACCGAGTATATAAGGTACCACCATGCAAAATTTCATTTCAATCGGTCTAACAGTTTCGGAGATAAGCCCGTAGAATGTACTGCGCCGTATGAGTTACTAAAGTTTTTTAACTATCCCACGGGAACTTTTTAATTTTCTGGGATTAAAAGTATCTAAGATGTTGACCGGGATATAAGGTACCACTATACAAAATTTCATTGAAATCGGTCGAATAGTTTCGGAGATTAGCCCGTACAAACAGACAAACAGAGAAACAAAAATATTAAAAAAAAATCTGGGTATGTACTATATCGCTTCTTACATCCCCTTGAATAGGTTTATAGCATTTTTTTTCTATGTACAGATTTTATAGATTTTTTTTTGTTTTTCTTTGCACGGGCTAATCTCCGAAACTATTCGACCGATTTGAATGAAATTTTGTATAGTGGTACCTTATATCCCCGGTCAACATCTTAGATACTTTTAATCCCAGAAAATTAAAATGTTCCCGTGGGATAGTTAAAAAACTTTAGTAACTCATACGGCGCAGTATATTCTACGGGCTTATCTCCGAAACTGTTAGACCGATTGAAACGAAATTTTGCATGGTGGTACCTTATATACTCGGTCAACATGTTGGATACTTTAAAATCACGGAAAAAAGTGGGATTGTTAAAAATTAATACGGAAATGTCGAAACACAACGCAAGCGTAGCCGCGGGCAGACAGCTAGTTTTAAATGTAAATAGACTGTGGCCTGGATTAGTACATGGACTGTTTTATTTCTAATTGGAAAATCTGAATCTAATCTACGCTAAACAAAGTTAACAGAAAGATGTATTCTAAAAAGGTAAAAAAAAGAGTACTTGAGTCAGACGCGGTGAGCTGTAACTCTAGAAGTAATGCCTTTACGACTATGAAATAAATGTCATGTATAAGGTAGTTGACTTCTTTAGTCCATTTTATCACCACTCTTGTCGTTTTCCTATAAATGAAGTAAGGAAGAAAAAAGTGTGCCTGTTTTTAAAATTTCATAATACGTTGATGGCTGTATATAGAAATATATTAATCTTAGCACTATAAAATGTAGTATCATTTTGTAGGTAATTTATCGACAACTATTTGGTTCTTGAAAAGTAAACTCATCAGTCCTACCGTTTTGTAGAAAATGAAAAAAACCAAAATGAGGGAGGTAAAATGAGGGAAAAAGGGGGCGGTAATCATTTCTCAGCGTGTTTCCATATCGACATTGAAGCACATATATAAAAGCTACATGTATGCTAAGTTTCATGCTTTCTGCCAGATGGGACCGTAATTCAGGTTAACAAGCCGTACTATATCCCTTTTCGTTCTAAGAACGTGAAAGAGACATAACAACTTAAATTTAGATATTTTAGCGGCCACGCAGAATAGAGCCCATTGTCATTAAGTGTACTAAGGGAGCTTATAATGGATAAATTCATTTGAATCTGAAATTATTGTATTTTACATAAACAGCACTCTGAATATAATAAATATCACTAATTGATTCAATCTGGACGAGTGTGAGCCATAGCGTGATACAACCATAATTTGTATGAAGTAGACGGAACGAGGATTCTCTTAAGCGGACCGTAAAATAGCAAAAATACTATAAAATAAGTCTAAATCCTGAATTCCTGACAACATACTGTTAACCCCCTGGTTACACCCTTGTTGTTGACACCCTTGTCAACAGAATTGATAAACGTAGTGGATATAATCCTTCAAAATAATATTCTTTTGTTTAATTTCATGGTCCAAGAAAACAAGGTCTAACACTCCGACCACGTGACTGACACAAGCCTACGTCATTTTGCGCTGTTCATCCTTGTCTATTACACGCAATCGACAAGGTTGAACAGACAAAATGACGTAGAAATGACGTAGGCTGGTGTCAGTCACGTGGTCGGAGTGTTAGACCTTGTTTTCTTAGACCATGTTTAATTTAAAAATGTTTTGGTCGTCTTTCAGTTGGATATTAGACATAGAAATGTCTTTACTTGCTTAAAACACTGCGTAGTTTACAGATTGTGTAACAAGTTAGTACAAGCGTGCTTCGCCACATAAATAGGCATGCAAATTTAATACATGGTACACACATGAGTCAATAAATTGCCTAATTACATCATAAATTATTATTACCATTACATTCTAGATAACTACATCATATTTTTTTACAGTTTTAGTTCCGTAAAACGGGGGGACCTTGACATTTGATGTGTTCTTTTACCCCAAAAAAGTCGAAGTAACCCCTTTTGTATAACTAAAAATCTTCGAAATTTAACAAAACTTATGTAATTTGGAAGGATTATGGCCACAACTTATCTATTGTCACTAAGATATTAATCCTGAGCGAGGCGTTTTCCTTTATCGACATCCTTCTCCTATCTTTATTGTTATTTATATTATTACAATATTGATATCTTCAGTTTTTCATGATTAATAAACTTATTTAACGGTACTGTTTAATTTTAATGATCTTAGGTACACTCATGTTTTATAGTTTTTCATTTAAAATAATGAGCGATAGTAACAATGCATGGTGACTAGATTTTTTTTCTTTTTGCAATTTTTTATAAAGAAAGTAACATACAAACTTATTTCTTAATTATGAGAATTAAAAGAGGATTAAAATTCTATTTTTGTTTATTCAACAACCTGAATCAATTCACAAAAACTTACAGACAAGCTCAAATAACATCAGAAACGTTTAATTTTCCATTCAACATTTACTACGTTTTAATGAAACGAAATTTAGAGGTCAAATATGACGTCATTCACGACCTCAACCTAGGTACTCTCATAAAATTCAATCATTTCTATGTCAAGCGCACGATTACCAAGTTTATTTCTGCTTGTTATACTCCTTTTACAATACATTGTTGTAGTAGAGCGGCAGCAAAAACAACTTTGCAAAACAAAGATATTTTTGCCGCTTCGATTATGGTTGCAAATAAACTTGGTAACTTGAGACAGACTATACTTATAAATTCTATTGTGGTTCTAACAAAATTATATTCATTAAAAACACTGTCAAACTACAATATGACTACATTTAGTCATCATCATTTTATCCGAAAGGTCCATTGTTGAACGAATTGGCCAATGATCTTCTTGTGCCTTCATATAGCGATACTTTCATATAGCGATGCCCTCATATAGCGGTTGTCGTATAGCTGTACCGTCATATAGCGGTTCCGTCATATAGCGGCCGTATTTTATTATTCGTTGACGAATGGTTCCTCTCCGAAGGCAGTATCCTGTATCTTATCTAGTGGCAGCATCATGGGGTCTGTGGGGGGCATCTGGATCATCGCCGCGAGGACCGGCCGAGCCTGCCCCTCCTTCACTAACAACACTCACCCGCTTTGCTATCTCCTCAAGGTTTATCGCTATCATCATATAGCGGTGAAGTCATATAGCGGTGCTTTCATATAGTGGTGCCGTCATACAGTGGTTGTCATATTACGGTGCCATCATATAGTGATGCCTTCATATAGCGGTACCTTCATTTTCTTTTTAATTGACCTATCCTTGTGTCGAAAAGGTACGACCAATCAAGCTTCACCGGACTTGAGCGGTACTTTCGTATAGCGGTGCCGTCATATAGCGGTGCTGTCATATTGTGGTGCTTTCATATAGTGTTGCCTTCATATAGCGGTGCCGTCATATAGTGGTTGTCTTATAGCGGTGCCGTCATATAGCGGCCGTGTTTTTTTATTCGTTGGCGAATTGTTCCTCTCCGAAAGCAGTGTCCTGTATCTTGTCTAGTGGCAGCATCATGGGGTCTGTGGGGGGCATCTGGATCATCGCCGCAAGGACCGGCCGAGCCTGCCCCTCCTTCACTAACATCACTTTCACACGCGACCGCTCGCCGCTCTGCCCGCTCACCGTGCGGAAAAACACCTGGTAACAAGATATGATGGGGACTGTTATCATCACACTAAATTTAAAAAATTAATAACCTCCGATACAAAACCATTACTTGATCCTTTCAACAACTAGAAAAGAGCTGATAATCTTCAAATGGCTGAAGATATTTTCTTGGATCATAGCTAAGAACACTCTCGATTGTGACACCTTGCAAACAAAAAAAACTAGATCAAAATCGGCGTATGCGTTTAGGAGCTACGATGCCACAGACAGACAGACAGACACGTCAAACTTATAACACCCCGCTTTTTCGTCGGGGGTTAAAAATAAATTATCCCACTCTTAAATATAACGTCTAAAATTACTCTAGTATAACATGTTATGGAGCGATTTCTACGAATTTTATTATTTACTTCCTTTCCGCCGCGGGTCCGCCTGCGTTAACAGATTTTTCCGTGGAAATGACGAATTTTCCCGCGGTAAAAGGTAGTCTATGTTACTCAGGGTGAATGTAGCTTTCGAAAGGTGAAATAATTTTTGAAATCGGCACAGTAGTTTTTCAGTTTATTCATTACAAACATGTTGTTAACAGCTCATATTATGTCTTCACCGAGGGGCTCGAGCCTACCCTGATACCAGGGTGAAAAGGCCTTAGTCGACCACGCTGGCCCAGTGCGGTTTGGCCAACTTCACACACAACCTTTGAATTTCTTCGCAGGTGTATGAAGGTTTCCTCACGATGTTTTCATTCACCGTAAGAGCGTCGAATAAACGTACATATGAATTCGAAAATCGAAAACACATTGGTACGTGCCGAGGTTTCGAACTTCGGAATGGAAGTCAACGGGCCTAGCCACTCGGCCACCGACGCTCTTCAACAAACATACACACACAAAAATACAAATCTTTCCTCTTTATAATATTAGTATGATTAGTATAAAAGTATAGATAATTACTACCAATACATTGATAGGTAGGGTAGGTATGTAAATGTATTTTACCTCCGGGTTTATATTGTCGCCGAACACTTCTTCGACTTTCGTCGGGAACTTCAGTTTGGCGCCTGGCGAGAGGAGAGGCACCTGTAAACATACATAAATAAATAATGATCCAAGTTTTACATAACAATAAAACTTGTATTATTGAGCAGAGACGATGCACAGCATCTGTGAGAGTGCGCCACCTACTTCCGATTCGATTTCCACCAATTAGAGGCCATTTCCTGTGAATATTGGTTGCTAATTTGACTTTGTGTCACCAGAGGACGGCTCGTTCGACTTACCTCATAAGTCTCTCACCGGGAGCCCTTGAAGGGATGCTGTGCATCGTCTCTGCTCAATAATACAAGTTTTATTGTTATGTAAAACTTGGATCATTATCGGCATGTGACGATGCACAGCATCTGTGAGAGACGTGTTTATATCTCCTGGTGACTAAACGACGCTATGTGATGAGGAATTATGCTTGTGCTGAAGTTCTCTGCAAAATAACTCTTTAAACAAATTTATTAGTAAATAATCGGAACATTTGCAAAATTAGTAGACCCGTTTCTTAGATTCATCTTTGCTATGATATTATAGAATGAAAGTTCTTCCTCACATGATTACTATTCGTGAAAGAAAGGTAGACTATGACGTTGTGTAGTTATTTCATCCGCAAGGTGCGAATAAAAATTTGCAAAATTAATCACAATATAGAGACGTATGGTTAATAGCTGCGAGAAGCTATTGAGTGTAGAAAAAAATTACATTTAGCTATTTATGACTGCATACTCAGTTCTAAAACATTATCTAACCAAGGTAAAATATTTTACTAATCACGTCTAATCATTAAACAGAATCGCCGTCAAGGGTTGCCCCTCAGTTTAGTACCTAATATAATGTGCCCACTTGAAACGTTATTCGAATTCCCATAACTCAACCGCAACGACAAATTATTAAATGTTTCCAAATGAATATTTTAAGATCGAGTATGATCACCACTGCACCCAGAAATTTAGAGTCATTCACTCATAGGGTATATTGAAACTAAGGTGAAAACAACACATATCACACATACACACACACGAGCTAGTACATACTAGCTCGTTATACAAGCGTTTTAACTCAACAACCCTCTAAAGAATTCATACTATACAATATGCATTCATGTACCTACATATAATATCAGCAAACGAATATTACGCATATTGAATTTTACGGACGAACGAGGTTGCGCCCAACAAATTCCAGTTATAAAACAATGTGGATGAAGCGAAAGAAGTGTGTCTCTGCCCACCCCTCGGGGAAAGACACGCTACTGTATGTATATATGTATGTATAACAGCTGCAAACTTACTAAAGTATGACAAAGAACGGTAATTTATTTTCGCGAATAACATTAACTTGTAAGTATGTATGAGAATTTTATTAAGGTAAATTATAACTATTTATAACATTACTTGGTAAGATGAGGGTAAATAGACAATTGGTTGTTGGTTTGCTTAATTATTTAGTAGATATACCCTGAATTCATATTCTTAACAACAACAGTTTCAACCGAATTATAATTTACCGTTCCAAAACTAGAAGGTATCCGGAAGTTATAGCTGTATTTTCGGTAGGCTGACTACCATATTATGGGTTCTTAGACTGCGCCCTCCCCTCCTTTTTCTTGCGAAGAAAGAATCTATGGGGAGTGGTCTAGGCACCAAAGGAAATTGTAATTTGAACTTGTTTACCTTTCAGTTGTAATTTTAGAATTGTTTACTACCAGTGACACACGGGTGTGGTGTGATGCCATTTGTTTTGAGCTGCGGTATCTGGGCTCCGACTTTCATTTCCGCCAAAGCTGTTGACTGTAGAAAGACCTGAAAGTACTATTTATATCTACATTATTATAACACTGGCAAGTGATGTTACTACGCATACCCGAAGGCCTGTAAGTATCCCAGCTGCCGGCCATACCACTGCTGGAACATTGCCTCGAGTCATTGCGACAGGTCACCACACTTGGGTCAATGTTGGTTACCGCGCATCACATGCCACACAATAATAAATGCATCCTTGACGAACAAAATTGTTAAGTAAAGTCGAGCTACGAGGCGTAGTATAATCTGTTGCGAATAATGAAGTACTAAATTGTAATGTAAGCAGATTGCATAGTGTTTTGGAGACAAGCACTGAATGGATGTTATTCCCTGAAACATTACCTTACATCAATAACAGTTCGACCTGTTCTTTTCTTCTGTGTCGGTAGTGTAATCGAGCGTCACGATACGCTCTATAAAAATCCTGGCTTGAAGGTTAAAATAGGACCCCTATTATAAGCGTAGTGCTGGCTACCACAGAAGCGGAGACATTACCTGACGTCACTAATCGTTATTATTATACCAGAGAGGACTGGTGCGATTCGCACGCAGGCAGACCACAGAAATCCTTGGTTGAAGATATGTCAGACGCCGCTGTTGTTGTACAGTGTTGAAGGCAAGCACTGGCTAAAGGTTAATTAAGATTAGGGTACGTTGTGGTACAATGAACCGGGTAAATTTTGAGACCCTGTATCTTTTTTGTTTATGTACCTTTTTCTTTCAGTTTTTTACTAATAGCTAGGAAATTTATCTAAGTTTTTAAGTGCATTTAAATTTTTTGAAAAAAATAAGAGTTTCAAGGATTTTTTTTGTTTTTTTAAAAAAATGGCATTTGGTTCATTGTGTACACCTGGTATTATGCATTGAACCGGGGTATTTTTCACAATGAACCACCCAGTTTTTCAAAATGTATGTATAGTAAATAAAAGAATACGTCAAAGTTATTAATTATTTTTATTTCAATTGAGATCAGTGATAGTTAACATACGATAAAAAAGACTAAAAACTATAATTAGATTCCTACCTAATTAGTTTTTATTCGGTAAATCACAGTACGTTCAACTGAGAACATTATAATACTAAGTTTAGTAAGGATTTTCTTAAATTTGTTATAAACTAAATAGAGAAAAACATTTTTAATGCTTAGTCATTCATAGGATCATAACAACATAAATTACCCTGTTACAATAATCAGTTCAATTCTTGTCTAAATCACAGCACATTTTTATTAGGAACTTTTTTATATTAATAATTATAACGACTACCAGGTATTTAGGTTTACCTAGGTGCCTATGTAGAGGTAATATTAAAAATCTTATGAATAAATTTAAGAAAAACATTTAAATCTGTATCATAGGATCCCCTATAACAATAAAAAGTAAACATGTTACAAAATAGGAAAAAAGATCGAAAACAAATTATAATAAGATAAAATAATCGAAAACAAATGTTCTTATCCTGATAAACAGTCTATCTATATCAACACACAAATAATCAAAAAATAAAATCAAAATCAACGTAAAGATTTCTTCTGAAAACATAACGCAAATTATAATTAGAAAATAAAATCTTCTTCTGGTTGTTAGTCTAGACTAAACCAACGCAAAAATAATAAGAAAAATAATAAAGTCATACGAAAAGAAATAAAAAATTAACGGCGTAATCTTCGTCTGATTTTACATCAACGCAAATTTATCGTTGGTGCAACGCGAACAGGAAAAATGTAAAAAGAACTGCGGTTTTTGGTTCCGTTGATTTGTGGCGGTGGTAAAATCATATTTATGTCAGCAAGTTTTACCTCTGCCATATCCGGTTCCAGCGGCATTACGAACTTCATCCTTTCTTTGTTTTTTACCCTCATGTAAGAAACTCCATAACAGTTAGAATCACTCTCTTCAATTATTTTTGCAACATAGAACACTTTCTTCTTCTTCAAATCAAATATAACAAGGACGTAATCGCCCTCTTTAGGCTTTCGGGGTAGTTTCTGGAAGTTCCCTCTTATGACAGTAAAGGTTTCTTCATCGTCAGAGCCACATTCTTCACTAACATCGGTTTCGCTCAGGAGTATAACTTCTTCCTGTTCATCTTCCGAGCTTGATTCTTTAGTAAAATCAGGTTTTGCTTTCTTTTTTTTTGCCAATTTGGTTTCTTTTTTCTTTTCTGTAAGATCGCGTTTTATTCTTTGCACACCAGTTTTGTTTGCTTGTTTCTTTTGTCGATCCATCATAATTTCATTCTTTTCTGGTGTATCTGTCGCTATTCTGCTTTTTCCAAGCTTCCTGTTTTTGCGGGTGTTCGATCGAGGCCCGGCTTTCAACGGTGGCATAAATTGTTTTGGTGAAATAAATTGTCCCATTTTAGTAGAAATTGGTGTTGCTTGTGATGCTAAATAATTATCATTTTCAAAACTTTGCTTATCGGGTGTTACAGATTTTCGAGGATTTCGTGTGTCAGTCTTTTTGGATCCATCTAACGGTTTTTCAGGCGTCTTGAAGATATCAAAGACTGATGGACTTGTTGTTTCTTCGAGATCATCACAGTCATTTGTGTCAGAATCCTGAACAGGTGTTGTCACTTGCTGTCTCTGTTCGACGAGTTGTTGAGGTCTATCAGTAACTTCTGACGGTAGGAAGTCCAGGTCAGTGAAAATGTCACAATCATATGGAAATATTCCACATTTCCTAAATGCTGAGGCTATATTAACAGGTGTCATTGCCCTGCTGTATGCAGCTCCGACACACTCAGCCACGTTATAAATTGTCATCGGTTTTCCAGGGTTTCTTAACATCCATGAATCAACAGCATTGTTATAAAACACTTTAAAGGGACCATTCAAGCCTACATCTAGGGGCTGTAATTTTGCTGTCGTGTGTGGGTGTAATGTCAAAACTGTTATTCCAGATGCCTTTGCAAGATCCAGTGCTTCAATAGATAAATGTGACTCGTGATTATCTAATATTAAAAGTGCTGGATTTTCAAGGCTTGCATTTGTTTGGCTAATAAAATGTTTCATTACTTCAACGAATAGCTCTGAGGTCATCCAGCCCGATTTATTCGCGAGTCCTAGTGTTCCAGGTGGGGCACCATATAACATTAAATCTTTGAAGTTTTTGCGAGGAAAAACTAAAACAGGCGGCAGCGCTTGACCAGATGCACAAACTATAGCACAAGTTGTGACTAAGGTCCCCTTTTCACCGCTTGTGACTCTTCCAACGCTTTTACCCTTCAGTGCTACTACTTTCGATGGTTTTTGAACAGTTGTGGTTGCCGTTTCATCGAGATTATAAATTCGGCAACCAGTACCAAAAGATGGGTGCCGTTCCATGGCGGTTTTTAAATTGGAAAAAAAATTGTTTACATTTGTGCGATTAAATGCAGTAGTACGAGCAAGGCTGCAACTTTCTGGTTTCTTAATAGAAATATCAGGATTTCTTTTCTTAAATGACCGAAACCATTCCTTTCCAGCCATTTTTTCTGTTTTCCAATTATCTGGAATTGGTATTTTATTGATCATTGCCATTTCGTCGTTGCCAAAACAAGACCTTGTATGTGCACAGATGGTACTTTTGAGAAAATCGAAAAAAACTTCTTCGTGAAAAAAAAATGTATGGAGGCATGTCAATTTTATTTTTGTTATATATGTATCTATATTTCAGACAATTTTTATAGTTATTACAGTATCGATAACGAGACATTAATCCGCTTTTTTTTAAATTTTTCTGACGACTGCTGCACATTAGAGGTTTTAATTGCTAATTTTAGAAACATAAGAGGTTTTATGAAACTAAAAATAAAAGACTACTATAAAATCAACCTCTATAATCTCACGTATTTTAAGTCGACATTCTTAAAAATACAAAATATAAAAGAAATTGTTCAGTTCAGTCACAAATCAGTTTTAAATTCCAGGCACAAAAATAAGAGAATCATAAAATGGATGATAAGTAGTCGGTCTACGTAGATAGGTCACACTAAATGTTTTGCGTAACTTAAAAAAAACAACATGTTATAACCAAAGTATTATGTTTATTGCTTTCCAAAATACTCTCCTATACATTTAAAAAAAAAAATTCATGAGATCGAACCATTTTTAAAACAGGAGGACCACTGATCTGAAAATATGTTTTCTATGAGGGGGTCCAACGGAAACAAAGTTTCCAAACTTTTAATTCTTCGTGTAAAATTTTATGAATTTGGCTCACACCAATCCCCAATAGTCGTCGAATTGTCTCATAGGTAATCCGCGGGTTTTCTTCAATTAGCCGCTTAACAGTAGCCACATTATTTTCGTTGACGGCAGTTGAAGGCTGCCCTTCACGAAATTCGTTTGTAGAGAAACCCGACCTCACTGAAATTCAGCAAACCATCGCCTCACGGTGCTCAAACGAGGTGCTTCTCCCCCAAAAGTATCTTGATGACAAGCGGCACAGTCTTGCGGAGAGAGAGAACTTTTAAAATCATAAAAAATCATCGCTCTAAAACATGAAGTAAGAAATTTTTGAGTTTTATTTTATTTTGGGCGCGTAATTTTTGTTTTCTTCATGCTCTAAAATATTTTCGGTTTAATTCCATTGTCATTGCGTACCTACGTTGAAATTTGATGTGTGATAAAAAAACATGATTTCGCGCCAAATTTTTTTATTACTATGAAGGTTGCAAAGTCATACATCAAGGTCAGATTGGTAAAGATACCAAGCCTCGCTCGCTTACAGTCTTTCCCGTGGGAATGAGGTATTTTCCCGCAGTAGAAAATAGCCTATGTCCGGCCTCAAGGTCTATTTTACTTCCGAACCAAGTTTCATCAAAATCGGTTCAGTGGTTTTTGCGTGAAAGCGGACGTAACAGAAAGACAGACAGACAATAACTTTTGCATCTATAATATTAAATAATAGTAGGGATAGTAGGGATTGTCCCGTCTGGGGAATATTTATAGATTTCAGATTACTATCAAGGTTTTCGTCATCTTCACTGATCTGTGTAGTTATTTGTCTCATCTAATAAGTATAGAGCATCTTTTTTGTACTTGAATAAGACAGTACCTATGCAAATCAAAACCTCGCAAGTGTTTATCATTAGCACAAAATATCATTTTAGCGATATTTAAAATATCTCATGTGCACAGTTGCACCACATGAGATATTTTGATTGTCAATTATTTTCGAGTGCCACATGGGAGATATTTATCGTCGCCTGTAACTCTGCGAATATATAAGATATTGACATGGGAGTTTTTGTACAAGGTGGAGAATTTGTTTTTTTACAACATGGTGTAAAAAAGTGATTTTCGTCCAGGGCGTCACATAAGAGGTCTTGTTTTGGCAACGACGATTTGATATGCTATTTCACGGCATTTCTTAACTGTCAGCCCATAGAATCGGGAAGCACAATCTAAAATGTATTCTTTTAATTCTGCTTCTTGTTCACTTGTGAAAATCAAATGGTTATCATAGTTTGGCGTCAGTCTTTTTTCCGCGAGATTATCTACTGGAACATTTAAATTTTTGGCAACATACCTGCGTAGTGTTGGATAAGCAATGTTACATTCTTTGGCTGTTTTTCTAATACTCATGCCCCCTCTATGTAATTTTAATGCTCGAAGCATGATATCGGCAGAATGATTTCCTTTTTTTCTTACTAAAACTTTGTCTCGTACCATACTGAAACAATAGAACAAAAATATAACAGAACAGAAAAAAACGAACATAATGTACAAAAAAATATTAAATTACAAAGTTAAAACACATTGATAAATACATCATTATTATTTAACAAAAAAGTATTATACTTGAACCAATATTATACTATGTAAGGCGTACGGATTGAGCCAGGTTCACTGTTGACGACTTGAAAGTGGTTCAATCTGAGACCCACCACGTTTTTGACATAACCTTTAATTTTGACGGTTTCTAAGCTAACGCTAATCTATGCTGTATGCATACTTTACAAGGTAATTATATGTCGATCAACATGCAAACACTAAAGTTACGATATTAATATTCAACAAGCTATAAAAAATCAAAGAAATTTGAAAAAAATACTTACTTTTCGCGTTCGTTTTTGTTAAAAGGCTCCGCGCACAACCGTCGCACAAGGGATCACCGCGTCGACTAGTGTGCGGGAGGGGGATCAAGTAACGACTTGTTTAGTGGTATAAGCACGATTTGGCAACGTCGCGTTTTCGAGAAATTTCGATGGTTCATTGTAACTGGCTGGCTCATTGTAGAACTACCGACCCTATATTCCCCGAAATCAAAAATGGCATGTCCTTGGGTACAGGCGAGCGAAACTGCCATGTTAAGCTTGAAAAGCAGCCAAAAGAAATTTTATGTGGGATTAAGACGCCACTAGGTTGTACAGGATTGAAGTGAGCCAAGCTCTGGCTGAAGTTCGGTGGGATACGTTCCCTTAAGTCAAATGCGATTATCCTATGGTATAGACGGGGCTGCCGCGAAACCCCAGGAGGCAACCTACGTAAATCTTTGGTTGAAGATGTAAAAAATAGGACACCACCGCTATATTGCAGTGTTGATAAGAAGCAAGCACTGATGGGGGTTCATGACAGACATCTGACGTCATATTTAGACATCACTAATTGGCATACGCTGCCAGATAAGCCTGAAAACTGCCCGATACGCTCGAAGACAGCCCCCGAACAGGAAATTGCGTAGTGTTGCTGAGAGGCAAGCACTAGCCGAGGGTTAATGATAGACACATCCCCTGACGTCATTTCAAGACAGACATCAGGTTGGCCTACGCAGCCAGACGGAACTATCACTGTTATACCGATACGCTTGGAAACAGCCCCCGTGTATCAATTATTTCATGATAATAACGGATTCACTCAACTTGATTAAACTTGCGGTTTGACAAACTTCACTTCTCTCTGCATATAACGCCAAATGTACATTTTTATTTCACATGTGTATCTCACGACTCTGAATTACATTCCTGTTTACGTTACATTTGTAACGCAACGTGTGGTAAATAAATAATTTTCTTTCTTTGTTAGTCGCCTTGTGTTGAAGTGCAATGTATCCAGCCAATCTGAGAGGCGGCCGATAGTTTGCTTTGCTGTCATGTCGTCGCTTGTGAAAATATCTCTAGACGTCAGGCGGTAGATACAGTTTGGGCACGGTCGATCATCTACTCGAATGGAGGGTAGTACAGATTTTGTGCTAAGTAAAAATTTAAATTCACCAACACGCCATATACGGAAACAAAACATAGTGAATCACCACGACCAGCCGTGTAGTTAACTGTCTAGAATTTAACCAATACAGATCTTCCTGAGTGTGGTGAGATGAGACCACATTATTTACATACATTACACACATTTATAGACCACATACATTACACAGAAAAAGGGAGCAGCTTGTATTTGATTTATTGAAAAATATATTCCATCGAAATATTATTACAATGCATTCCGTGCTTCGGAAGGCATGTAAAACCGTTGGTCCCGGCTACTATCTGCGGATGTGGCCAATATAGGAGCCGTGTCGGAAGCCAAGTCGGCCCAACAATTCCGACACCATGGTTTCTGAGATAGGTTGACGTCTACTCGATAAGAAGAATGCATTGAGGATACAGTTACTTTAATAAAGAGGCTTAACGATATTCACGTGACGGGTTGTAAAAGCTCAATAACTGCTAAATTAAAAATTTAACCCTTACTCAAGTCTTTCTATGAAGTAATTTTTGTAGATCAGCTTGAGGCCACTTTGAGAAAAAGCTAGGTGACCATTATATAAGCCATTGTATGGAGGATAAGACTTAATTATTGTCAGGTGTACGTAATTAGTTGACAAGTTTGTATGTAATGTTTTAAAACGGGAAAATCCATTTTTCTCAAGTAAAAATTACGACCTGGGCGAAGCCGCAGGGTGAACACCCAGTTTGGATTAATTTAGACAATAATGGTTCTAGCGATAACATGAACAGATAGTGGAGCAAACAACAACGGCTTAGATAATGGTAGGTGCATTCCCGTAATCATATCTAGACGGGCCTGCGGAGCCCTTAACCCTTATAAGCAACTTCGATACGCTCGAAAACATTTTCCTGTGAGTCATTGTCACAGCTAACAACCGAGTTATTCAGTTTCGGCTTAGATAATGGTAGGGTAGGTGCATCCCACAATCATATCGAGATGGGCTTGCGGAGCTCTTAACACTTATAACTTCGATACGCTCGAAAACATTCTCCTCTGAGTCGTCGCAGCTAACGAACGACTTATTCAAACAAAAGCAAAGTTGGAAGTACTCACGTGAAATTGAAGCTGTTACCTTCTAAGATACTCGTTTTTGTAGCAAAAGCGAACATCATGACACGAAAAAGACTAATTTTCACTTATTTCACGGTAATGAGCAACGAATTTAAAATACGCTTTTAAATCCGTTAAAATAATTTAAAAAAAAAATTATCAAAAAATTTCCATTACACTGTCACTAATTTCTTGAATAAGAAAAATAAATAAATTTAGACTAATATTTAGAATACGCTTCTAAATTCAAAATATAAAATAAAATATTTTTTACAAAAAATAATTTTAAATTTTGACAGACTTTAAACTGAGATCTTGTTAGATCGGAAGTTAACGACGCTATGAGGTAAGTCGAACGAGCCGTCCTCTGGTGACACAAAGTCAAATTAGCAACCAATATTCACAGGAAATGGCCTCTAATTGGTGGAAATCGAATCGGAAGTAGGTGGCGCACTCTCACAGATGCTGTGCATCGTCACATGCCGATAATAAGAATAAATATGTGGGACATCTCACACACGGCCATCTGACTTGATCTGACCCCAAACTAGGCAGAGCCTGTACTATGGGTGTCAGACAGCTGATATAGATACATATATAAATATACAACATCCAGACACAAGGCAGACACAAGTGCTCATTACACAAATGTTTGCCCTGGGCGGGATTCGAACCCGCGATCTTGTGCTTCGTAGGCAGACGTACTACCAACTAGGCTACGAGGCCGTCAAATCAAAGTCAGGCCTGTTTTACTCCCTGCTATAGGCTGCTCGCTGCAAGTACACCCACGGCCCGTAGTAAGGACGATATAATAACTATCAGCCAGAACGAGTGAGCAATACGCGATACATGAAATGCAACAACTGCGGTAGGTAAATAGGCGCCGCGTGATCTGAATTGCACTTTATTGTTATGGAATTGAAGCAGCTTTTAATTTAAATTTTTATCTTAAGTGAATCTTTTGCTCCTCTGTATTCTGTGTCAAATTCAAATACAAAATTAACTTAGAACATTATTTATCATTTATCATTTATTTAATGCACAACCAAATGGTACAAAAGATGTAAGTGTTATAAATTAGAACACATATGGACCCGGTAGGGCACAGCAAAATCAATCATCCTTAAAACTAGACAAATAGCGGTACTTAAATAACAATTATAAATGCTCTTACAATAAAACAAAATGTTAAAAATATATAGTTATGCATTACTATGCATAATAACTTAGTAACTACATCTTTTATTAATCTAAAAATGTTGCTTTCGCGGTGTAGAAATTCAACTGGTTGTTTATACGCAACATACTGGTACCTATGAAACTGAACAATATTCCCTAAGGAACATAGATTGAAATCTCAAAAATAATTTTCACTTTTCATATTATTATAAACTTTAAGGGCCTGGCCACAGCTTCGCGCGACGGCTGCGGCGGCGGCGGCGGCGGCGGCGACCAGCGGAATGTTGCCAGTGACACATAGTCAAAATTACAATTAGAGAACTAAAAAAAAATTTCATTTTTAAAATCCGCTAGTACCACCGAAATCAAGAAACTGTTTTAAAGGCGTGAAATTACCCAACTTTTACAAAAAACGTTCAATTTTCATGCAAAAAGTAACGTTTATGTTACTTTACTTAGAAAACGACTTCAACACTGTAATGTAGCACAAATAAGATTAAAATACGTAAAAGTAACGTCATGTGACGCAAAGTGCTCCAAAATATCGTAAAATGTTAGAATACTAACGTTCTGGCAAGTTTTGCGCCGCAAGTCGCCGCCGCCGCCGCCGACGACGCGCGAAGCTGTGGCTGTGGCCAGCCAGAGGGTAAGTCACGTGACTTTGTATGAAAGGTTGAATTTTAATTTTGAGATTTTAAAGTTTGTTCCGTAGGGAAAATTGTTCAGTTTCGTGAGTACTAGCCAAGCCACTATGTTGCGGTTAAATAACCAGTTAAATTTGATTTGTTTTTTATTTGTCGTGCGCATACTCTCATCCTATTGGAGGATATTTCAATATGGCGTTTTTCTCACAGCATTTTGACAGATAAATGTGCGGCGACAAACTCTTGTCGTAGCACTACATGCTACGGGGACACGTCCTCATGTTAGTCATACTGTAAAATAGCTATTATTTAATTTCACTTATCGGACAAAAGTACTATTCTATTCGACCTTTTGATAAGCGAAGGACATTTAAAATTTGTGCGAAAAGTGATGCTTGATAAGATTAGAAGAGATGACTAGCCAGCCACCTATCATCTTTATCTTAGATAAAAGCAAAAAATAAATAAAAAATCTGACTAATATTATAAATGTGAAAGTATGGGTCTGTCTAGTTGGTCAGTTTGTATAGCATTCAGACAGGAAACGGTTGAAACTTGAAAGCATCTGGGTGAAATTTGCTAGGTAAAGCCCGAACAGAGAAATATAAAACCTCGCCATATTGCGGAATTTTAAGGGAACTAATTTTATAAGGTTTCCCTTGTTGCCATAATCACAAAAATATTAATGTGGCGCCCCCAGAGCAGGTTTTTTATTTCTCTAGTCAGGCTTTAGGTTACATTTGGAAGTATATAATAGTACTACCCGTACTGAAGGTACAGTAGCAAGCACATGCGGCTGGACATATTAAATTTGAGAGCGCCCGTATTCCGTAGCGGTAGGGGTGAATTTCGTAGTGCGAATGTCCAACCGTATGTGCTTGCACCTTCCCGCACCTGCTTCAAACTTAATATTTAGACATTAAATACTTTTTAGGGTTCTGAAAACTACTGGACCGATTGAGTCGAAATTTGTTACACGTACCTATATCCGTGGCCCGAAAGCAGAGTGTAACATTAAATAAAGAATTTTAAACATGGCGACCACTTTTGGGTGCTAAATTAGATTTTAACAAAAAAGAAAAGCTTTGCAAACTGTACCGTGTTACATATCAAATGAAAGGGTTTATAACTATAACTATGTAAAAGGTATTTTTCTTAAAATATTATTAGAATAGTATTTTTTTTTAAAGGAGGAATACACAAAATATGCGGTCCTGTGGAGTTTCTTCGGCGGGTTCTCCTCCACAGCAGCGCACACATTGCGCGAACCTGCCAGTTATGTTCAAAGTTTCAAACTGATATCGAATCGCCTCTTTTAGATTGTTTGATCTCTATTTCATTGCTTAGACTTGTACATTGTTTGAGACGAGAGCCGGTCTTGGTTTGAGCGAGGCTTATTAACTTCAGAAATTACGTCATAAAGTGTTCTAAGGAAGCCTATAATGAATAAATAATTGAATTAATTAAGTTAAGAAAGCGATTCGATCCCAATTCCCACTTGAAAATAACATCACCTACTTTTAGTATTCGTAGATAAAATGTTATAGATAAGTATATTTTTTTAAACCGGTTATAAATAATATGATATAACTGGTATCTAATCAGTAAATAAAACAATAATCGTTTACAGATAAGTTAATGCGCAACGCAAATAGTTAATTAACAAAAATAGAAATAAAAAATTGAAATAAAATAGTAAAAGATGATAGGTCATCGAGATTTTGTTTTTATTCAGACATTTCTTATTTTATAGCTTTTAGACACGCTGAACCTTGAAGTAAGCACAATTAAGCATTGTTTATAAAGACAGCGCCATTCGCCTTTTTTTTTATTATATCGTTATTATTAAATTACGTTTTATTATTGCAAGGAGATATATGTCTTTCCCATGATGTAAATATCACATGTTGTTATAGGGAACTAAAATCATAACTAATATTTTATTGGGGACGTAATTATACTACTTTTCATATTTAATTTTTTCCTCTACTTATTTATCATCTTAAATATAAAATTCTCGTGTCACAGTGTTCGATTCCATACTCCTCCGAAACGGCTAGACCGATTCTCATGAAATTTTGTGAGCGTATTCAGTAGGTCTGAGAATCGGCCAACATCTATTTTTCATCCCCAAAAAAAAAAAAAAGAAAACAAATAAAAAAAAACAACGCGGGCGTAGCCGTGGGCGGACAGCTACTATCATACTAATATTATAAAGAGGAAAGATTTGTATTTTTGTGTGTGTGTGTTTGTTTGTAATGAATAAACTCAAAAACTACTGAACCGATTTCAAAAATTCTTTCACCATTAGTTAGAATTTTAGAAAGCTGCATTCACCCTGAGTAACATAGGCTACCATTTACCGCGGGAAAATGCCTCATTCGCACGGGAAAATCTGTTGACGCGGGCGGAGCCGCGGCGGAAAGCTAGTTTATTATAACCAGTTGAATTTCACAGTGTACTGTTGGTTCACATTTCACAGTAACTGATTGGTTCGTTCGAATAACGGTAAAATGGCTTACTTTCACGAAAGAAGAATTTAAGAATTTTGTATAGTGCCTAAACATTTATGACTTTATGTACACGCCCTTTGCAGTTCGGTTGACGTGGCGTGTAATATCGCGGCGATATTACCTATCGCCACGTCAACCGAATCCCGTGATAATGACGGGTGATATCATACAGAAACAAACAATAATACCGATGAAGCAGGTACATTATGATTATGACTAAATACTACTAATATTATAAAGTCGAAAGTTAGCGAGGATAGATGGCCCTTCGAGGAAACGGTTGGTGGTCGTTCGGGGATGTGGCCCTCCGAGGAAACGCTCGATAAATGATCTGGACGTTGAGGGAAAGGGGCGTTCGCGGAATTGGACGTTCGGTGCCGGATTGGCATAGATGTATAGGTGGGTGTTTCATACTCTTTCACGCAAAAACTACTGCAATAATATAGCTTACTAGCGACCCGCCCCGGCTCCGCACGGGAAAATGGTTATTGTGGGTTATCCTTAAGCATATTATGCATGTAAAACTAATTATGCGAAAAATCGTTTTACTGTGAGAGCGTGTGACAAGCACAATGAGTTCTATAATAATGTCGGTGATATCTTTAATGATTCATTTAATGCTTATGTCAGTGCAATCAGAAGTAAATCTGTTAGAATCTGTTAGAATCTATTAGATTATGTTATTTAAATTTGTTATTTATTTGTTGTATTTAATTTTTTGTTTTTCTGTTTTCCAAATTTGTTAATTTCTTTTATTAGTTTGTTTTTGACATTCATGTAGTTCCAAACGACTTATTTTATTACAAATGTGTGGAAACTTTACTGGCTCATGCACCACCTATTTACTGTTGTAATCATGTACTATTTTAAGCTGTTTGTTTTCCTTAATAAACAAAATAAATAAATAAATAAATAAATGTATTATACATATAAACCTTCCTCTTGAATCACTCTATCTATTAAAAAAAAACGCATTTAAATCCGTCGCGTAGTTTTAAAGATTTAAGCATACATAGGGACATAGGGACAGAGAAAGCGACTTTGTTTTATACTATGTAGTGATAGTGATACATCAGAATAACACATAGGCTGCCTTTTATCGTGGGAAAATACCTCATGCCCACGGGAAAAACTGTTAACGCGGGCGGTACCGCGGGGCGGAAAGCTAGTAAAATACATGATACATACTAATCTTTAGCCATTTATAAGAAATAAGAATAAGAAATAAGAAATATTTATTAAAAAAAAGTATACAATGTAATTTTCTTGCAATTAACACCGAGGACTGCTTTAGTTAAAACTGTGCTACAGTCTTCAGGGTCTTCCCAAACTATTGATAAAGTACCATACAATTTAATTGTTTAGTGTGGAATTGTGTTTGTGTGTGTGTGTGTGTGTGTGTGTGTGTGTGTGTGTGTGTGTGTGTGTGTGAGTGTGTATGCGTGTGCATGTGCGCGTGTTTGTGAGTGCGTCCGTGCATGTTAAGTATATTTTAAGTTTATAAATCTATACTATAATATGATACACAATAAATATATGACTTACTAATAAATAAATATACTATGAAACTTTCTATAAGTTTATATACTATAATAATATGTGTATTTGCTACAAGTTCTAAATAAGGCAAAACAACTTTATAAAATTCATTCGTTTACGACTTTATGTTGAGGGTATAAGATTAAAATTAAGGCGGCAATATAGTGGACACTGCCTTGTAAAGGTTAAGCTTCGTAGTTTAGTTAGTGGTAAAAAGTGGCTTCGTTGCAGATTTGTTTACTTCATCACAGAAGCGTAGCATGCCTTGGCGGGGCCCCGTATAAAAATTTGTTTGGGGGCCCTTAGGAAGGGTAAAGATTTCTAACAAAAGTAAAAAAAATGGTGCACGTTTCTCTGGCCACCACATAAAAGATACAGAAATTGCTGTATTTTTACTTTTGTCATTTGTGAAATAGAATAAAAATTGGGAAGTTTTTATTAATTTTTGCTTACGCACGTTGGGGGCCCCCGTAGCCCAGGGGCCCCGTATAATTGATACGGCTGATACGGCGGTAGCTACGCCCCTGCTTCATCATTATCATTAACAGGCTGTATGTCCCCACAGAGGGGCTCGAGCCTACCCTGCAATTAGGGTGAATAGGCCTTAGTCGACCACGATGGCCCAGTGCGAGTTGGTCAACTTCACACACAACCCTTGAATTACTTCGCAGGTGTGTGCAGGTTTCCTCACGATGTTTCCTTCACCGTAAGAGCGTCGAATAAACGTACTTATGAATTCGAAAATCGAAAACACATTGGTACGTGCCGAGGTTCGAACCCGCGAACTTCCGAATGGAAGTCAACGGCCCTAGCCACTTGGTCACCGACGCACTTTTTTTACTTGAATCCTGTGTATTCTATAGTAGTAAATAACCATGGTCTAAGAAAACAAGGTCTTCCATTTGGACCACGTGACTGACACAAGCCTACGTCATTTTGCGCTGTTCATCCTTGTCTATTAACAATTATAGACAAGGATAGACAAAGATGAACAGCACAAAATGACGTCTAAGTCTAAGACCATGGTAGCACAGAATACCAAATAGCAGTCCCTACAGAAGCTGCACTAGGCGACATAATTCATATAAATTGCAACCCTAGCTGCGTTATAATAAAGTGCAATTCAGATCGCACGGCGCTAGGCGAAAAGAAGTAGTTGCTGCATCTCTCTCTCTCGCGTATTGCGCCACTTTACTAACACGTTTAGGGAATGGGGAATTGGTCCGCAGTCAGTCCGAGACCGCTCGGCCGGGCGGTAGGTAGTTATAGCGCGCAAGTACATGGAGTGACGGAGGCCTGGGTTGCGTTCCGTCGCTTCGGGCGTAGTTGTTTAGTTAAAGTTTAACCCGTTTGAGTTGCAACCGAGCCACTGAACGATCGAGTTGTTTTTATAACCTCAAATATAGCGAGAGAAAATTCTTCTCCTGTCTCAATTTTTTTCCACTTTTATATATGTCACCGTAAGATTATCAATACCGTTAGATTACAATCTATCTCGCGAGATTGTAAACTATCGAAAAATTGTGAACCAAACATACTGATTACGATTTAACGGATTATTTTTCGATAGATTGTAATCTACTACAATCACGCGAGTTAAATTGTAATCTAACGGTATTTACAATTTTACGGTGACATATACATTACAAACGTATTAGACGTCTGTGATATACAAATTTAACAAAATTATTATAAAGTAACTACGAAACAAAATGGCGGACTTTTCAAGTCTTTTGATTTTGACATAAATTGCAAGCTTTTAACGTCAAATAGCTGTCAGAGTAAAAGTTAACCATCTCAATAGATGGTTGTTTGGTTGTTTCGCGCTGAGCCACAGAACGGGTGAAACTACGCTCTGACAGCTGTCAGGGTAAAATTTCACCGAGCCACGGAACGGTTAGAGCGCGCTCGAGTGCACTCGAACGAAGCGACGGAACGCAACCCTGATGGTAGTAACTCACCTTAATGTAAGGAGTGGTGACTTTGTAATCTGTGTTGTGTAGGTGGAACAGGATAGCCAGCCCCATTATCGCCCTCTCTGTAGATGTGTTCTCCAATATCAGGGTCACTCGAAACACCGGGCCTAGGCCTTCCACCTGTAACACAAATAAATCTATACTAATACTCGTATTATAAAGTCCACAAAGGAGAATGGGTAAGAGCGTACCCAGACACAAAGTTAATTGTAGCATTATGAAATAAATCGGTCTTTATTGCCCGTATGGAGTACTTTAATATCATTGATCTCAACTACAATCCTTATTTCTAAAACAGACTCTGATTTAAATCAATGCGCATTAAGAATTCATGGAAAAATAAATAAATAACAATGAAAATTCAGTTTTTCTAATGAACATATCTTTTTTCTCCTCAGACATTCTGTCTTAGGTTAATCAAACTACTCCATTAGGGCTACAAAACCCGACATATCTCATAATGCTACAGTATTTATTATTTTTTGGGTACGGGGCCCATACAAAATTACCCATTATCCTTTATAGTTGCTCAGCGAGCTATGGAGAGGACTATGCTCAGAGTCTCTCTGATGGATAAAATCAGAAACGAGGAAATCCGTCGGAGAACCAATGTAACCGACATAGCACTCGAATAAGCAAGCCGAAGTGGCAGTGGGCTGGTCACATTTGTCGCAGAACCGGTAATCGCTGGAGTAAGCGCCTAAGCGGGTTCTGCAGTGGGGACCACGTCTAGGTAAACCAAGTGTAGGACGCCCCCGATGATGGAGTGACGATCTGCGAAATGTGGCTGGCAGCAGGTGGGTGCGTGCGGCCGAAGTGAGGGCCAAATGGCGCGCAAAGGGAGAGGCCTATGTCCAGCAGAATGTTATAAAGAGAAAAGGTTTGTTTGTTTGCATCGAGGCTCCGAAATTACTGAACCGATTTCTAAAATTCTTTCTCTGTTGAGAAGCTATAATATGATCCCTGAGTAACATAGGCTATATTTTATATCCAAAAAAATTAGGAATCCTTAGTGAATTTTCAATAATGTAATCCAAGGTGTAAAAAAAATACCTAAAGTATCCTAATAATTGAATAGGCTCTTGTTATGTATAACACAGCTCACCGTGGCCTCTAGCCGCGCGGGCTCCAGAGCGCCGGCCCCCGTTTCGTTGTCAGAGCTGCTATGGGCCTCCAGTAGTGTCTTCGAAGCCAGGAGCCGTAGCCTGATCAGCTCTTGTTGAAATGTCTCGTGAATTGCTGCGAATAAAAGGTATTTTACCATCATGATAAATTACTTTGTAAAGCTAGACCACAGAAAAAATCTCGCCATAATGCGGAATTTCAATGGAACTAATTTTATAAGAGAAATTGTTGCCATGGTCGTAAAAATATACACGTGGCGCCCCCAGAGCAGGTTTTTTATTCCTTTGGTCAGCCTTTAGAGGCGCAGCTGAACCTTCGAATACCGGCTGCATTACAAGCTTACTTTTGAAAATTAAAGAAAATAGTAAGCAAGGTTTGAAGTCATAATATAAATTGCCTAATCGTTTTCCTACTATTTTTTTAATTTGATAAAACATCTCTACTATATTGCTATAAAAAAAATTAAGGCATTACAAACATGTCTAGTCTACGTGTAGGTATGTTTAAAAGTAAACATTTCAACCCTTCATAAGGCAAAACAACTTTATAAAATGCATTCTTTTCGACGATATTGCCACCCTAATTTTAACCTTATGGGTATAAGTATTATATACCCATAAGGTTAAAATTAGGGTGGCAATACAGTGGCCACTGCCTTGTAAAGGTTTGATAACCACGAAAATGTTAAAGTACTGCAAAGATAGAAGGATAACTAAAGGAAGAGCGTCGGTGGCTAAATGGCTAGGGCCGTTAACTTCCATTCAGAAGTTCGCGGGTTCAAACCCGATATGTTTTCGATTTTTCCAATTTATATTACGTTTATTCGACGCTCTTACGGCAAAGGAAAACATCGTGAAGAAACCTGCACACACCTGCGAAGTAATTCAAGGGTTGTGTGTGAAGTTGACCAACCCACAATGGGCCAGTGTGGTCGACTAAGGCCTATTCACTCTGATATCAGGTTAGTTAGGCTCGAACCCCTCGGTGGGGACATATATGAGCTGTTAATTATTGAAACTTACATACAGAGTTCTCCCTCTCCCTCACAGACTGTTCCAGAAATAATTTAGGTTTCTTCGGTATGAGCCAGGGTTTCTGCTGCACATTATTCGCCGCCGAATCAACGCCTGCCGAATGCGCGTTGAAATCAGCTGTTCTTTTTAATATTTTTAACATCAAATTGCCACCTGAAAATGTGTTATATAGTTAGTATTTTAAAAGTACAAAAATGTATGGTTGGCCGTGTGTCACTCCACAGTTTAGGCATGATCGGCCGATGTGCCCCCGGGAGGTTATACATAGGAAACTAAACGTGTTAGTAGAGAGGCGCGAATCGGCGCTGTATGCGATGGAAAGGGAGGCAGCAACTTCGTGTTTTTAGCTGGTGCCGTGCGATCTGAATAGCACTTTATTGTAACGGATCTAGGGTCGCTATTCATTTGAATTATGTTGCTAAGTGAATCATCTGTAACCCAAACACTTCGCTGAAAGTGGATTTAGTTTGGGCTCACGAGCTTCCAAAAACTCTGTTCACCCTGTTAGGGAAAATAGCGTGTCTTTACGTATTTATTTATGGCTGAGATTGGTTGACTACGTAACGAATATCAAATTCTACTTTCAAATTTTTTTTTTATTTCGTTTCGTAACGCACAGGGAAGCGGACCCATGGGAAAAACGTTTTGTGTGTAATAAGAGCGTTTTCGGGGTCACGACGACGCTATGAATCATCACTACATAGTATAAAATAAAGTCGCTTTCTCTGTCCCTATGTCCCTCCCTTTGTACGCTTAAATCTTTAAAACTACGCAACGGATTTTGATGCGGTTTTTTTAATAGATAGAGTGATTCAAGAGGAAGGTTTATATGTATAATACATGCATAATATACCTACTGAAGGATAACCCACAATAACCATTTTCCCGTGCGGAGCCGGGGCGGGTCGCTAGTGAATATATAATATTGAATTTCAGTCAACATCAATCGTGATTCATTTCGTTCATTTTATAAGTTTCGCATTTCGTAATAACTGAATCAACGCATACAGAAGAAAATTACAACTAATAACAACAACAATAAAAACAAAATAAGACAACTACATTTACAACTTACTTGCGGTTATTATTATAAAAACATGTTCCTCTTGCCCCAACCGGCCAAATTTCATAACCGATGCCACATCTGAAAAGATTGCGACATACAACAAATATCAACATTGTTTAAGCTAAATTAAAATGTGACTGTTTTACAGTCTCTCTATTGATGTATTTTGTCTAGATTTTAAATGAAGGATAAATAATCTTGGGACGATATTTTCATGCAAAGTATAGTCTGTCCAAAAAAAGTAGAAATTAAAAAGTAGCAACATCGTAGTGTCGTCTCATTTTCACCATACTTGGTTGGAAAGCGACGACACTATGGTGTTGCTACTTTTTAATTTCTACTCTTTTTGGACGGACTGTAGCGGCCTGCTTGTTATTGGAGCTATGTCGGAATCCTGGCCACAGCTTCGCGCGACCTGCGACCAGCGGAATGTTGCCAGCACAGTGACCCATAGTCAAAATTCACATGAGAGAACTATTTTTTTTTTTCATTTCTAAAAATCTGTTAGAAAAATGTAGCACCGAAATTAAGAAATTGATTCAAAGACGTGAAGTTACCAAACTTTTGCCAAAAAAGTTCAGTTTACATGCAAAATGTAACGTTTATCTTATTTTACTTAGAAAACGACTTCAACACTGTAATGTAGCACAAATAAGATTAAAAATATGCAAAAGTAACGTTTTGAGTCGTGTAATGCAAAGTGCTCAAAAATAACGTAAAATGTTACAATACTAACGTTCTGGCAAATTTCGCGCCGCGCAGGTCGCGCCGCCGCCGCCACGATTAGCTGTGGCCAGGGGTTAAGGCGGTTTTATTATTCCGACACGAGCGTTTGTGAGGTAGGTTTACCTCAAACCGACACGATAAGCAAGCAAGCATAAGTTAACCGAAAATCTGTTATTCTTTTAAGATCAGGACCATAGCACGATATGTATACTTATTTTAAAGGAACATGCTTTTAATACCTCTAACAAAAAGGCTGTCGCGGCGTGCTTTCCCATCGTACAGGTGAACGTGGCCCGAAGCCAGCGCGACTCCCACCAGAGTTACCGCGAGGTGGGTTATAGGTAGCAGCGTCATCGACACCGGGCGGTGTTCTAGATTTATTGACCATTGTTTCTTCCCCTATAATCATAATTGAAGACAAATTAAGTTAGTTATCTGTAGGAAAAAATTGAGGAGCGTTTCAGAAAGCTTAACAAGTTACTTATCTACAGAGGGAAAAGTTATAATAATAATAATAATAATTGGGGATTGCGGAGCGTTTGGAAAACTGAACTGCAATATATTTGAACTCGACACTAAATGTAACTTTATTTGGCATACCTAAGTGATGTAAAATATCCAAAAGTTAAAATAAATTGAAGTTCCAGATAGATTTTTTTGTTTGTTGATAAAGTAAGTATATTTTATTGTATTGTAAATTATTTATATTTCGTCCAAAACATTTTAGTGTCTCAAAACGAGAGGTCATTTTAATTTACTGTCATTTAATTATGAATTTTAAATTTGAAATTTAAATTCCGTACTTCAAAAAGCATAAACGGACCTAGGATCACTCCCCTCAAACCCATGGCCGACTGAGTTGAAGTTTGGTACAGTACGCGCCAAACTTTTAGTCCTCTTTGAACACTGGTTTGTTGGTGTGTTCACATTAACGCATTTCGAGGAAGACTGAACGCACACTAGCGTACAAACACTGATGCAGCGGCGGAGGAGTGGGGAGCGGGACCTAACGAATCGTACTGTGTTCAGAGCGGACTACAAGTTTGGCCTGTGCGCGTACCGTACACAACATATAAATAAGTACCGTGAATTTACGGTTAGACGTCTCCCGACATGGTTGTGTATATTATAGGGACTCTGTTAAATAAAGTAAAGCCTGAGCACAAAAATAAAAAATACACCCCCCCCCCCCCCTATTTGTTTTTTATGTATGTTTGAAAATAGTTCCCGCTGCCTCCTAGTAAGTGCAAATTCCATTGTAAAATTAGTTAGTTCCATTGAAATTCCGCAATATGGCGAGGTTTTTTATTTTTCTAATTGGGCTCTATATTAGTACGAACCTTTTTACTAAAACAGGCGAGCGTGTTGTCAGCGCAAATAACCATGACACTGTTATCATGTGGCATCACTTCTATCGCTATGACGTCACCGGCAGTCGAAAACAGGACCCTACCTTCGGGCCAGTCGCGTTTTATCACGCACACGCATTTCTCCCTAAAAAAAACGAATAGCAACATTCAAAGAGTACTTGAAGATGTCAACAGATGGCGTTTAAATAAATGGTTATGGGAACTTTTCCAGTAGCAAATTAAGAAAAAAAACTTTACAAAACGGTTCAACAGATGGCACTAGTAAATTGTGAGGTAATAAATACCTAAGTATTGGATTATAAAAAAAAACATTCAAAGTAATCAACTAATCATCCTAAAATGAATCTCAGTCAGAACCATGTACAGAAACCAGCACATGCGGCTGGACATTCGCACTACGAAATTACCCCTACCGCTTCGGAATACGGGCGCTCTCAAGATCAACATGTCCAGCTACATGTGCTGGCTTCTATACAATCCGACAGAAAAAAAGTCAAAAAGTCTACAATAAACCTTACTGTTCTCATTATTTTACTAGCGTCGTCATCTATGGAAATGTTATCTAACTAAAACATAATATAGCTTATACATCAGAATAACACATGAATGAGCTACTTTTGACTGCGGGAAAATCTGTTAGAGCGGGCGGAGCCGCAGGGCTCATGTATTTTTAAACTGAATTACAAATTTATCCACAAAAGCTCCTAAACTAAATAAAAGCGTGATCCAACATTTAAAAAGTGCCAAGTGCTAGCCGAGTTTAGAGTATAAACAAAGAGTGCCAAAAAGTGTTTTTGTGAGAACAATCTCTGTTAAGTTGTCACACCTTGTCGCAATAGTGATCCGGTAGTCCACATTGTACAACCCCGTTGCTATCATTTGGTATGGAGTTTTTTTAGCTCCTGATATTTTGGCCTAAGGACATTGAATATAGTTACAAAAAAAATACTGAAAACATTGGATGGCTTCCCTGCATTATATTTAGCGAAAGCATGTTTATAAGTTTGGATGTTTGTTCTACTACAGAGGAGGTAGTCTATATCATGAACCAACGCTGAGGCTACTTTTTACCACGGTAAAATACTCCATTCCCACGGAAAAACTCATTAACAAGAAGATAGTCACAGGCGGAAAACTACCTAGTGATTGATGACGTAATAAATAAATATATACCCTGGACAGTTGCGTGAAGGTCTGTGGTTCAAGAAGTATAACCTCTCCATCTTCAGAGCCAACTACCAGGCATGTAGCAGCGTAAGGGTCTAATGAGCCAATCTTTAATGAAGTAATGCAGGTCACCTCAGGAGATATGTGCTCAGGGACACTTGTTACCTGAAAGAGAAGGATTTTGTGGACAGTCAGATGTAGATTGCTATGTAATTGTAATGTTCTACTCAGCCTATAGTAGTTAACTGCTAGACTAAGGCCTCTCCTTTAAAAAATAGTTTAGGAGATAATAACATAACCACATAATACCAAATAGTAGTCCCTACGGAAGGTTTACTCAGCGACATAATTCAAATAAATAGCAACCCTATCTTCGTTACAATAAAGTGCAATTTCAGATCGCACGGAACAGGCTTAAAACACGAAGTAGCTGGCTCCCTTTCTATTGCATATCGCGTCGATTCGGCCCTCTTCTTACACGTTTAGTTCTCTATCTAACATAACACCACCCGAGGTGGTGCTTCGGCCGATCATACCCAAAGTGCGTAGTGACATACGCCTGATATAACTAGATATAAATGGTAAAACATCATCATCATCATCATATCCTCTAGTCCCTAATTGGGGACATAGAGCCCTATGTCTCAGCGTACTCCTCCGACTCGACCGATCCTGCGCCGCAACCTCTAACTCCGGCCAGCTCATGCCAAGGAATGAATGCATGGATGGATGGATGCAGTAGGATGGTAAAATTTAATATTATTTTAAAAAAGAGGAAAAATTCTGCCTCTACAGATTATACTGATTATTTTTACACAAAAATAAACATTTACATACAACACATAAATATATGTAATTACTAATCAAAAGGCAACTTTTAACTCAAACTCAAAGTAATGGTAAAACATTATATTTTTCAGGCAACCTAATTTTTAACTCAATCCTTCAGCTGTTCTTCTCCACATTGTTCTTTATGCATTTCATTTCTTCACCATTCTTTAATTACACACCTGTTCAAGATACTCTAGTTGTTCTTCAGTGTTCATCGCGAGGAGATAATGTGACTGATAGCTGAGTACCTCTGGTGGGACTGTCCTCAACTTCTCAACGAATGGCTTCAGCAGCTCTGGTGATTGCGAACTGGGGTCTATCAGCTGGAATTTGGCAATGGAAGGATTTATACACAAAAATCATGTACGAGTAAGGTACATATATTAAAATAGGAAAGATTTGATTATTGTTTTGTTTGCATTGAATAGGCTCAAAAACTACTGAACCGATTTTAATTAAACTTGGTATAAAGATAGAATAGCCCTTGGGGAGTAACATAGGCTAGGGAATATTCCTTATTCTCACAGAAAAAACTGTTAACGTGGACGGATCCGCGATTTAAGTCAGCTACAAGCTTTGGTATTTTATGTGAATTAAATTCATGTGTAAAACATGAATTTAATTCACATATTTTTTAAATTTCTTTTAATACTCTAAGATGACAAAACTTGTAATCCTATAGGATAGAGCTGTAAATCTTTGTGCCAAGCCCTATGATAGCAGCAAATAATAAAATTGCCACTTAGACCCTTATTTATCTTATATAAACAGTTTAGATTTACAATCCTTCCATTGTTCATAAACAATGAATTGTAGTAGCAAACCAGCCAGGGGCAAATCGGAATAGGGGAATAACGGCCAGAGCCTATTGTAGCATCCATATTAATATAAAACTTATATTCAAATACATGTGTCTACATTTAACTGTTCAAGAAATGTTATATGTATTTACTGCAATTTAATTGAAACTCTTACTTACCTCTCTCCAAACATCCAATTCTATTGGGTTCAGTTCCACTGAAGGCAAACGGTACTTATAAACTGTTTTCAAATTCCTCAATATCTCAACACCGGAGCCAAATGCCAGAGCTACGATTGGTGGATTTCGGGGTGAAGACTCATTTGCATATAGACTAACTACACCAAGAGGGAAATCTTGTAACATTATATCAGATAGTTGCATAGTTCCTCTGAAAACCTGAATAAGGTAATCCACAGTTAAGCATTATATGAAAAATCTGCATCAGGATGCAGAATGTCTTTTGGCCTAGGTTGAAGATAAAATTTAAAGGCAAAAAAGTTTAGGGAGAATTAGGGGCGCCGCCTCTTTTGCGGTGTTGCCATTTTATATCGTGCTATCATGCTTTAGCATAGGGATATTTCTGAGAAGGAAGATTAGTTCCGTTTCAGGATTTTTGGTGTTTTTTTTTTGCCAAACTGTTAAAAGTTGTAATTACATAGCAATTTTATACCTTAAGTTTTGGCCCCTCGTCACCTCTTCCCAAGTCAGCGACAAGCAGTTTAATTTCATTGTCGTTGTGCAAATCCACAAGGGCTAAATTTGAAGGCAGCGTATTCAGATCTATCTCGTCCGTGCCAACTTCAACGTCCAACCAACGCGTCATGCTCCCCATTGTTGAAAACAGTTGAAATACAATTAAATTGTTGATTATCAAACGAAACAAAGTGAATAATCATGTTTGTTTACGAAGAAATGAAAAGGAAAGCTAATTTGGTTGCCTAGCAACAGGTTGTTAAGAATCCTAATAATGCACAGCCCAATAATGTACAGCCAGGAAAGCAAATCGAATTCCATTCGTACATTTTCCTGGTCGTTAATTATTGGCTACACTTTAGCAACATGGTCTGACTTTGTACAGTAGCCAGCACGTGTAGCTGGACATGTTGACCGTGCGAGTGCCCCGTATTCCTTAGTGGTAGGGATGAATTTCATCGTGCAACTGTCCAACCGCATGTTCTGTACAGTCGATACTTTCGGAACAGCCAAGAAAACTTCGTGGTGCTGATGTTCGCCAATTTTTTAAAAGCTTTGCAATATCTACACATAGTGATGTTGTACGATCAGTGACAGTGAATATGAGTCCGTGACATTTTTTTCATGATATACATGTCGTCGAACCTAATCCAAACAGTATGACGAGTGATCGGAAGTTCTGATTCAGCTGCGTTTGCCCAAATCACTCTGCTATGCCCTTCAAACGTAAACTACACGTAGTTAGCATGCCCTGAATTTTTTTACTCGCTTCGCTCACACCCTCCTCCCCTGTCTATTTATTTATTTATTATTTATTGTATACATAATTATTAAATTATTAAAAAACAGACACAACAAGCACAGCTTATTTCTCACAAAATATCTTCCAGCTGGCCTTTACTAAGAGAACACTTTTACAAAGAGCGGGTATAGTCGTGTAGGTAGGTACATAAAGACTTCATGTCATACAATCATATAATAAAGGTAGGTACAATGGAGCTCGTTCCAGGGTTGTCCCTCAATAATGAAACCACCAGGAACTCTTCAAGACTCTATATTTTTACTTCTTCAAATCCAGTTCAGGTCTTTTCACGACCTTTTCTATAATTGTTATGACAAATTATCTTTTTTTTAAATGCGAGACAATTCCTAAATCAAAATAATATCATTTTTCTAGAATAGCGGCATAAGCGCCAGTTACATACAAAAGGAGTTCGCAAACGCACTAATGCAAACTCCACATCCCCCGCGGTCACAAGAATTGTCTCGCTTAACACAGTTGACAACCCTAAACTCATGACCTAAAAGTGGACAGGGCAAAATAAACACTTAACATAACAACCTGTCAACAAAGTCTGTTGCTAACAGCTTCCTGGTGCAATGCAAGCAAACAAACCAGACCATTACACAAGAAACGAATGCCAAAACCTGTCCCAAAAGACAGTCGCATCATTGATCAGGTTGGACTACCAAACATCGTGGCTATAAGCCAATAGACTCTAATCCTAACAGCGTCACAAAATGAGTAACAGTCAACCTGTCAAATCAGAAGTTGTAACCAGCGTCCAAGAATTAATTTAATTCGCTTTAAAAATATAAATAATAATCAATATTCCAAACCAGGACACGCAAGCCACAACGCCCAACAACGACAAACGAACAATCAAACACAGGGCGCACGCGTCCTAACTATCACTTAAATATTTCAACCTAAGTTAATTTAACAAAAATTAGGGAATGCGCGAATCTTAGATCTTCATTATACAATTAAGGTAAATCTCGACGAATTGACGCGTACACCGCATCAAAGTACAGCATCCCGGAACGTCAGCAACATACTAATCGTTTTTTTTTTTAAAGAAAAACCCTAAGCTATTTGTTGTTAAGACATCATTGAAAAAAAACAACAAGGTGTCAACAACCCTACACTAAGCTCTATCCCCCCCCAAATAAAATTAATAAAACAACCCCATTGTTTTATTAATCGTATAAAATTTTTAAATTCTTCGACGCTGTCATCATGGATGGTATTAAAATTATTTATTTAAATTATTTTATTTTATTTATATCTGAAAACAAACAAATCTGCATAAAAAGTTTCAATCAAGGTAAGATAAACAGTCAGTAAATGTCTAAGTCTTTATGCTCACACTAACTCGTATCAATCATGAAAAACTAATCATCACAACAGTGTAACACAACGAATGTTCACCGGATACATATGTCCATAAGTGAGTACAAGCCATAAAACTACCCGGCGCCTCCACCAAATGGAGCTCGTTCCAGGGTTGTCCCTCAATAATGAAACCACCAGGAACTCTTCAAGACTCTATATTTTTACTTCTTCAAATCCAGTTCAGGTCTTTTCACGACCTTTTCTATAATTGTTATGACAAATTATCTTTTTTTTAAATGCGAGACAATTCCTAAATCAAAATAATATCATTTTTCTAGAATAGCGGCATAAGCGCCAGTTACATACAAAAGGAGTTCGCAAACGCACTAATGCAAACTCCACAGTACTCATGTAATAATTACATACATACAGGTTGTCAGATGATAGCCGTCTTGGCTAATATTTATCGTGATAGGCAAAATCTGTACAGACAATTTATGACGAATGAATTCCGTGCAATATGGCCGTACAATCAAATAATTCAAAAATTATGTACATGAACTATTGGGTGGTACATTATAGCTTCCAGTACCTAAAAAAATCATATGTCATTTTCGTGAATGTTCGTTTTACCACTAATTATTTCATTTGTTTGATATTAAAAGTCAAATCATTCAAAACACACGTGATGATGGCGCATTGTAAAACAATTAACTATGATGTATGATTTTATTTTTGTTCGATCTAATCTAAGGCCAAAAGTCTTACTTAACTGCATGCATTATAATTTAAATCAAAATTGTACATACACATTAGATGACAGATTAGTAATGAAATTAAAAGAACTTAATCGTTCTGAACTGAAACATTACTGTCCAAAAAATTCAAATAAAAAATAATTAATTATTTTATTCATTAATTTGCTTTTCTTGGGTTGTCAAGAAAAGTCGGTAAATGTAATGATCTTAAAAGGAAGGTAAAATTTTGATTTGATTTGATTTTAATTAATTAAATTTAAATATTAATTAGAGTAATTCGTTCGGATCGGACGTTTGTATTGTATATTTTGAACGTTCAGTCCGACAATTTAACACCTGTGTTTGACACACAATTTGACATTTCTCTTCTCTCCCTCTCTCTCTCACGAGGAGTTTTACGCGGGAATCGAGAGGAAATGGCGGGTTCATTGTTTCGTCCTTTTTAAAATTAGTTTTTCATGGTAATTGTGGTGTTAATATGGTGGAATTAGTGCATAATGTGCCGTTAAAGAAGAACTATTCAATGAAAGTGAGAAATAATGAGTGGTTAGCTGTTTCTGGTTTGATACCCCGCGTTAAACTTCAGTATAATTGGAATGTAAGAACCACCCTTGCATTTAAATGATCCCGTAACAAGAAATGAAACTACCAAGAAATGACTAAAGACGACGAAATGAAACTGAAGAAATAATGACTGAAGACATTAAACTTGGATAATGCAAGAAACTACTAAAGACTAGGCTGTATGGGCTTAGATCCCTTTGCCTTTCCCACAAGGGAGAAAGAAACTAAAAAAAAAAATCTCTCTCACGAATATCTGTAGGCCTACTATATAAAGCCGGCACTACACTCTCGACAAAACCCGAGAGCCGAAAGAGACGAGGTTATGCGTTAGAATGAGATGCAAATACACCGCGCTCTCTCTTGCGCATAACTGCGTCCCTCATATTGGCCATGTCTCGTCTAGTTTTGTCGAGTGTGTAGTGCGGGCTTAAGCAGCGACAGGCTCGAGAAGCTGTCAAACGCGACATATTGACAGAACTACTATGGCTCTAATGTCACTATGTCGCGTTTGACAGCTTCTCGAGCCTGTCGCTGCTTACATAGTAGGCCTACTGCGAGTTTGTTTGTTGTGGTGTGGATTGCGAATTTGTTTTAATATTTTTGTTTAGTTTTGAGAAGACCGAAGTTGTTTTATAAGTTTGTTTCTGTAAATAGTGTGCACGAGACTTTCAGTCTTTATCTGCTCAAATACTTCTCCACCATAGGACCTATAATAACGATTTTAAACTCGTTTTAATATCATCTTTGTGGGTAAGTACTTTTCTTTTATCTGTACCTCTTCATCTACTTCCAGAGCTCGAACAGCCTGCTTAAGGTTATGTAGAAAAATAAAGGTGTTGATGAAGCTCCATTAAAAGTGTAATACACCTATACAAAATACCTGTAAAAATAATTATAAATATGTGGAACACATACATCTGATCCAATAGATAGAGCCTGTACATGGGTATCAGACAGCTGATATTATACACAGAAAATTCATTTCGGTTGGACAGTCAACTTCATATTACCTACTCTAATTTACCTCTAACTTTTGTTTTAGAATATTAGCTTTGATATTAAGAATAATTTTACTATTCTACTAATTTGTTCCATAGATTAGTGGCGCCTTGAATCTCACTCTCCTTCATTTTTAAAATCTAAATCATTTATTACTAGTTTTGAAACTCGCTGCTCTGCCCATGTCAACAGTTTTTTCCGTGAGAATGAGGAATTTCCCATAGTAAAAAGTAGTGTATGTTACACCCCAAGGTTCTTCTATTCTATTTAATACCAAGTTTCTAAATGTAATTATTAGAGAAACACATAAATAGTTTGGCGCCTATTTAATGCAACCAAACCAACAGTAAAATCTTTTTTTTTCTATATTTTTTTGATGATCATATTCTTTATTACACAAATACTTAAATATTTGTGAAAATAATATTAGTATAAGTAAACACATCTATATATTTTTTTGAAAGTCTGATAATCCTCTTGATCATCCAGGAGGAAAGCCCCTGAAGTATGTTGTATTATTAACATTATTTTACTACATACTTTTTATTATCATTTTACATCTCTTGATTATTCATAATAATTCATATTTAGGACCGCTTACTGGACTGCTTGAGTAAGTGGATCTAAAACTTATGTTTTATTTTGTTTTATTGTGGTCATTGTGGACTTCACCTGGCTGACTCATGAATCGGTATCTTTTAATTATTACACACTCTTTATTCTTCAAGAAAGTTAATGAATCACTTGAGTAGAATTTATTGGCACTATAAAATTTTACCTAGGTTCCTGTCAAAACCATATTATTTTCCTGTGTTTTATAGATTACTAGTTGTTCACTGAGTCCAGAGTTCTAGCTCATGGCTTTGCTCACTTTTTTTTTCCAGTGTGATTAATATCATTCTGCAATAAGTTCTCATACAAATGTCCTGTCCCTGTCCTGACAATAGAAAACACAGCAAAAAATAAACAAATAACTTAGTGCAGATGGGCTGAAGGGCTTAAATGATGCATGTAATGTAACAAATACATTTCGGTGATTAATTTTTACATGTTGATAAGAAAATAAAAATTATATTGTACCTTAATTAACTACACACTTTATTGTGAGATTTTTCAGATAATGAAGAAAATGATATGAAAAAGAATGTTGTTGTTTATCTCTCTATTGTAAATGCAAAATATGTTTTGGATATTTGGGTTTACAGTTTAATGTTTAGCTTTCACTCAAATATTCAAAAAATTTTACGTCGCACCGCACTTTGTGGCCGCGCCACATCAGCGAATTGAATTAGATATAACAGAGCAAATTAATGTCCATTAAATATCGGTTTTTTCCTTCATGAAAGATACAAAACATCAAAACAACATTGTCATAAAAAAATATTTTTTAACAAAAAGACGTAGTTACGTTCTATCTACCTCACCCATCAACATTTTAGCCAAAAGACTAGCTGCTGAATAATAGGCCTCACCCAAAGAGCTCCATAAACATTGGTCCTATCCTGCATTCTGCTGCTTCCCGCTACCCTAGCATGAATTTACGCGTGACAGACATAATTTTGTCGTGTCGTGTGTATACTCTTATCCTCATTCATTTCAGCCGAAAGACGTCCACTGCTGGACAAAGGCCTCCCCCAAACTCCTACTCTTATCCTATTGGATGATATTTAAATATGGCGGTTCTATTTCGAATTTTGACAATTAGGTAAGGGATATATAGTTTGTACTTCATCATCATCAGTTCTTTTGGGGAGACCTTTTTCCTCATTTACACACCTACCTATATGAGATTATGTTGTTCTTTATACACATTACTTATACATATTTTTATCTCACACAATTTCCACTGCAATTTTACTGCACAATTTATTCAAGTTTATTTTGCAAAGAGTAAAAGAAATTATGTTGAACCTATAGGTGACTCACAATCAGGTTCTGTGCTGGCTCAAACAACCAATGCATAGGGATGCTATTCAAGTCCGGTGATATATTTTTAAGGCTAGAATTTTTAATTTTTTCCTTTATAATGTACTCCTGCATCGTAAAAATGTCGATGCAAATTAAAAAAATAAACGTAAATAATGAATTCGATAATAACAAAACAACATTATTGCAAAACGTGTCGAACCCCTGCGTTCCCCGAATGAAAATCGAACCGAATAGAAATTCAGAAACAATTAGATAGCTATTTTAATCCCTGATACTACGCTTTCAAAATACTTTTCTCTTGCTCGCTGTTTTTTGAACTAAATTGACTAAATAAAATAGGTAAATCTGTTAGACATGTTATTTAAATTGGTTATTTATTTGTTGTATTTAATTGCTTTTCGTTTTTCTGTTTTCCAAATTTGTTAATTTCTTTTATTAGTTTGTTTTTGATATAATCATGTAGTTCCTCATACGACTTATTTTATCACAAATGTGTGGAAACTTTACTGGCTCATGCACCACCTATTTACTATTGTAATCATGTTCTATTTTAAGCTGTTTGTTTTCCTTAATAAATAAAATAAAATAAAATAATACTCGTAAATATGTCTAGCTAAAATTTTGAAATGATTTTCGACGCAAAAGTTCCTCAATATGTTTAGCGTAACCCATTGATTGGCCTTATCAATATGAATAGGAACGTATCGTTTAATTTTTTGCCTGAAGATTTGCTATCGGCTTCTTAAGACCACTTTTTTATGTTACCTACCTAAATTCTGAATTGCCGGACTGAGACAAAGCATAAATCGCATTCAAGGCGAGACAAAGAAAGCGACCTTTGTCTAAACATGAACCTTGCATTCGTGATCTCTCCGTCTGCCTAGTTTTTTAACATCCAGACGTTATAAAATAAAGAAGCCAAATAAAGGTCAATTTGCTACATTTCACGATATTTTAAATTATATTCTCCGACTAGCAAATAAATTCAGAACGCTAATTTAAATTGCTGTCTCCAAAATTACTTATACCGTTACGTCTTAGTCTAATAGATCTTAATTGATTGCTTACCCATTGATTACCGTTCAAACCGATCAGTTAATCGAGTTTTTCTTACTCGATCGTCCGGTCGGAAAACCGTTGAAAATCATACGGCACCGTTATCGAACGGAAATTGTTCTTTCGACACTTCAAACAAGCAGAGAAACATTGAAACTACTTTAAGAACTATTTTTATGAAGCTAGTAACAACTAAGTCTTTGAAAAAATCACTTAACGATCATTTTAATTATTACTTCAGTTACGCGACGCTCCATGGTTTTATTTTAGCGGTAGATTTTTAGTCTGATCGCTACAATATGGCTAGATAAGGAAAATGTTGAATTGACTAGTCCCTTCTTCTTCTGTCGAGTCGATGGTAATTATCCCTGCTGTCTATATTTATAATTTCCCCGCCTAGAACTCTGCTACCTGGACCGCAGCCTCGGAACCGCCGAACTAGTCCCTGTAATTATTTAGGTTTTTGAACATTATCAACAACATTATATTGAAATCGTTAATTTTGTTTATTACTTTAAAACATACGAGTAAAAGCGACATAAACTAAATCTTGAATGATTTCATTTGCAATCAGTTCAGTTCCCTTCGTTCTTCGTGATCGTATTTACTCATCATTAGCTAAGAAATAAATTAAATGAAATCGTCACATTATTTGCATTTGTCAGACTAGCTCTACGTGTTTCAGTTAGTCTGAGCTTAATCAATAGCGGTGGAGGAAATGGCGTCGATCAGCTGCATTCCAGCTGTTTATTGAGATGTGGAGAATACAGTGGCCGCACTTATCATACTAATATTATACGGAGGAAAGATGTGTGTGTGTGTGTGTGTGTGTGTGTGTGTGCATGTTTGTAATGAATAAACTCAAAAACTACTGAACCGATTTCAAAAACTCTTTCACCATTAGAAAGCTACATTCACTCTGAGTAACATAGACTACCATTTACCGCGGGAAAGTGCCTCATTCCCACGTGAAAAACTGTTAACGCGGGCGGAGCCGCGGCGGAAAGCTAGTCATTCATCATATCCGAAGCATGTAAACAAATACTTATTACACTAACACACATTTTCACGGGTTTTCTCCACGATTTCGTTTTAAATTGACCTTACCGATATTTCGACCGAGTTACACCCTAACTCCTAAGAATGTTCTTAACAAATATTAATTCTCAAATTAGATTTATTTATGTAGTCTTAATCAAATCACTGTAGGTAGGTAAGTAATAAACTAAAAAAAAATTACGTTATTCAACTTAGTATTAATTTATTAGATACTAGCGACCCGCCCAGGCTCCGCACGGAAAAATGGTTATTATGGGTTATCATTAAGTTTATTATACATGTATTATACATATAAACCTTCCTCTTGAATCACTCTATCTATTAAAAAAAACCGCATCAAAATCCGTTGCGTAGTTTTAAAGCATACATAGGGACAGAGAAAGCGACATTGTTTTATACTATGTAGTGATCTTACATATTTGAAGCTATTTTATGCATAATCGCTAATAATTTAGTCCGCCTTTTTGTGTATTCTTCTCATCTCTATACATATTTATATGCGAAAGTATGGGTTAGTATTTTTACTTTGTCCATTTAGTGCTGCAATACAAATCCTGGGTAGATGTTCATTAAGTGTGTTGTTCAACCTTTTAAGCCCATCTGAAAACAAATTACAGACTGAAGACTGTTTGACCATTATTTAGAGCAAATGGCCACAAATGTAAATATTTATGACATAAACCAATATTATCTTATTGGATCAATCAATATATTTTATTAAATACATAATCATATAAACATGCAAAGTGCACATTTCGTCGCCGTTGCACCATAACTGCGGTGTTGGAAGTAAATACACTAGTGAAGAAATATACTTAAGTAAAACAAGGTTTTTAATTGCGGAAGGTTGAAATCTTTCATCGTTTTTAAAACTGCATTTAATTTATCTACTTGCAACAGTAAACTTTTAAAGACTTTAATATAACAAACGATTTCCAAACATCCATCTTTGCTGCAGCAGTGCGTTTCTTTTATCGGTTTTCTCAGCCTAGAATAGGACCAACCTATCCCTTATTGGGGGTGTTAAGTTAACACATATTGCAACATGTGGCGTGCGCGTACCTCGCTTCCGGATCCTTTTGTCCCGCTCTCTGAGAGTCTCCCGGCCGGACATCGACTTCCGTGGCCAATCTGGAAGTCTTTAAACAGACTTCGGACCCAGGTTGGCCGAAGAAAAGAAAACATGTTCAGGTGGGGACTCTCTAATGATCCAAACTTGGAGTGTATGTGCGGAGCAGCAGTTCAGTCCATGCCCCACTTGGTGTCCTGTCCTGCCTGTCCTGTCACCTGTTCTCAGCAGGACCTGATGGACGCCACGGATGGTGCAGTACAGATGGCCGGGTTCTGGGCGGCAAACATATAGTTCGATTTGTCATCGACTCGCAAAGAAGAAGAAGAACACAGATTCAGAAACAGCGTAAGGCCTCTGTCCTTTGGACGGCGGGTTGGGGGTTGCAGTTGTTCCTGGTTGGTTACGGGATTGCAGTTGTTCCTGGTTGGTTACACAGACAGACGAACGCTGTAGAATTTTCGTTTCCTTGGATTATATGCTTTAGGAAATGTTGAGATTATAATCATTATAAATTGCTTACAAAATGTAGGCTGTTCATCTTACTTTACAGTCATACAAGGACATGCAAGGTAGGTAATAGATGTGCGGACGATCATAATTATGTACATTTCTACGTACTGCAAATATCATAGTAGAGAAAATGCAGATAAGTGCTTGCTGAATGAGGCTGAGTAAATATGTCTGCAATGTGCCATAAACCTACATAGCATGTAACCGCAGTGATCTATAACGCCACCGACCACGCGACATGATACTATCTTGTCGTGACGTGACATGATCCTATCTTGTCGCGAGCTTCCCTTGAAATTGTTTTCAACAAAATTAAATATGTCCAAACTCGAAATAAAATTGTTATTCAGTTTATACCGAACGAAAACACAGGCTGAAGACATTGTTTGATTGGCCTAGTGCTTACTTGGCTAGAAAAGCAAAACAACAACAAAAGGACTACTCACAAACTGTTGTAGTTTGGCGAGGAGTTTAGAATAATTACTGTTTTATGATAAATAAATAAATATATAAGAGTTTATGGGATTACTTATTCGACCTCACAAATACATTATTATTATTTTTCTTATTTTGTACGACGATAATAACAAGCGATGACGTATCTACACACAAACTTTACATAGATATGTAACAACAACAAACATTACCCTCTTTTGGGACTATTAAAACTGCCGAAATAATGAAACCACAGAATATATAATTAAACATGAGAAAGAAACAAAATAATTCACCATAACATTTTAATTGTAAGGAAGGAACGGGTCGTAATAGGCCTTCGGTAATAGGAAGGCGTGAGATAACGCATCGTATTCGCTATTTACTCATGTCCATTTGTGGGCCAAGGATCTAGTTGCTTGCGCGCAGCTTGTTATACCAATTAGATAATGCGTTAATTTTGAACTTAGAATCGGTCGGTTAAAGCAATCATATTGGCTACAGTAATTTTGTTGTCTATTACATTCGTCTGTGATCGATCACATTGCTGTGATTTCTAGTATAGAACTTGGCCAACCCAAATGTTCCTGAGGAATCGGCTACGACTGACAACAACTGCGATTCGAAACATGCTTCTCAAGCGCAGAAATTATGATCGCACCTCTATTTCAAACTTATTATTATTCATCACTAGCGACCCGCCCCGGCTCCGCACGGGAAAATGGTTATTGTGGGTTATCCTTCAGTATATTATGCATGTATTATACATATAAACCTTCCTCTTGAATCACTCTATCTATTAAAAAAAACCGCATCAAAATCCGTTGCGTAGTTTTAAAGATTTAAGCGTACAAAGGGACATAGGGACATAGGGACATAGGGACGAAGAAAGCGACTTTATTTTATACTATGTAGTGAAAAGGCTTTTCTCGATTAAACCAAGGCTGGTTTTCGGCTCAACTCAGGTCTTGGCTCCATCTCAATGAAAAACCTTAGCAGGAGATTACTATATATAATCTAGCTTTCCGCCCCGCGTTAACAGGTTTTCCCGTGGGAAAGAAGTATTTTCCCGCGGTAAAAAGTAACCTATGTGTTATTTTGATGTATAAGCTTTATTGTAAAGTTTCATTAAAATCTGTCAAGTAGTTCCAGATATAAGCGTGTACAAACAGACAGACAGATAGACAGATTTTTTTTTTCAAATGTTGTATTTTTGTGTTAAAAGCTACTCGTGCACTCCCTTTTATCACCTACAATATATTTTTTTTAAACAATCAATGTACAGACACGCCGATTTTTCAGTTTTATTATAGTAGATAAATAAATCTTTAAAAGTATTCCATAGAAGAAAGTCATTAATCAAAATGAGACTCCACACAATTTTCTCGAATTACAGTTTAGATTTTTTAAACTAATAATTTCGTCTGCGCAGGCAGGATCTACGCTGTAGTTTCATACTCTTTGCACGCTCGGGTTAGCACGCTCCGCCATCTGTGACACTGAGGACGTTGTCTTCACTCCTCAGGGTAATGATCTTCGCACCTGTCAACACTGGTCAAATTGTTTAGTATATCCCTTCACAGCTTCTAATCGAGAAATAGAATGTCCTCCTTTCATTGTAAAGAGATTCTTACAGGAATAGCGGAGCCACCCCTCACAGGTACCTATATTATATTTACTAGGATCCAACCTTTGCAATATTTACAACATATTTTTTTAGATCAAATCTTTGTGGAAGGCTGTAGGCTTACTATGTAAGAAGCGAAAAGCTCGAGAAGCTGTTAAACGCGACATCACTACATAGTATAAAACAAAGTCGCTTTTTCTGTCCCTATGTCCCTATGTCCCTTTGTACGCTTAAATCTTTAAAACTACGCAACGGATTTTGATGCGGTTTTTTTTAATAGATAGAGTGATTCAAGAGGAAGGTTTATATGTATAATACATGCATAATATGCTTAAGGATAACCCACAATAACCATTTTCCCGTGCGGAGCCGGGGCGGGTCGCTAGTATTGACATAAGAGCCATAGTAGTTCTGTCAATATGTCGCGTTTGACAGCTTCTCGATCCTAGTAAGCCTACTGGAAGGCTCTGTGTCACTTTGAATAAATTTATTAAGAAATTGCAAACTTTAACTTGTTAAATGATTCTGTGCTTCGGGAGGCTCAGTTAGCTATGGAAATAATCGTCAAACACTAATTCCTTTAAATGACTCAATAATTCTGACACCAGAGTTGTTTGTTTGTCATTGCACAAAAATATATTGACCCAACCTAAGTTGCGGGTCTGAAACCTAGTTCTACTTTGACGGAAAAGGACAGAAGACGATGGTGGGCAAAGCAAATAAATAAAGGAAACCCGCAAAGGGCAACACGCGGGAAATGCGATAAGCGTGGCCGTATGCTACAACAACTTTTAGAGAACCATCGTACACTATCTTTGTCAGGACTACCCCAATTTGTCATCACTATTGAAACAGACTTTACCAACTATATCGAATTCCATCACAATTGGAACACACTATACCACCATAGACTCGATTGTTTGTTATCATGAGCGATCGGGACCTAATCAATCCCTAAAAGGGGTTTAGGTAGATCCGAGCACCATCAAAATGCCATAAGGGGAAACTGGCATGGAAAACACTGAACAATTACAAACTGACCAACCAAGGGGCCTCCCCGCCCGGACCTTATGTAACTCGACCATATTACAGTTACTCTACCCGCGGTCATGATAACAATGCCATAGCTAACACCATACGAATATCAGAACCTAGCCAACCTTGCTAACGACACGATAATTAGATCACTTTACTCACGGTTTACAGACACCACTGGACTGTGGTACAAACAATATTCCAACAACCATTATTTCAACATACATCCAGATCTCACATCATATCACACATCACAAAACACACCGGACCAGTACGTCCACCAGAATCACACTAATTCTCAGACACACAAAGTTATCAACGCGGCTGCGGATCTACCCAGAGGGCTCGCCCGCCCTGAGCAGCGCTATTTATGTGAGTGCACCACCCGGTCCCACTCTCGGTAGTAGGGCCTTCTGTCAAACGTCACCGCGCCAACTTCACACCGGTCGACTATATCGATTCTACCCTCTAATACTCGAGAACGTAAAATAAAAACTGTCATCGATGTTTACAATCGATTTAAATGATCAATCTGGCTTCAATCTCCGACATGTAGAAGAAAACTAGTCTAGTCTATTAATTATAAATTATCATAGACTAGATCGATTATGTAACTTTTTTTATTGCAATTGCAGCTAAGATTAATTAATTAAAGTCCAATAAAACCTTTGCTCCAAATATACTTGTAATTACATTCGATCGACAGCACCTCTCTCTTAATTTACATTCGATAATTTGTTATCAGTCATATTACTTATTTTATTATTAAGTTTAATGTAGTTATGTTCAATGATTGATGCCTTTCGTGTCATGGGGTTAAGTCTTGACTGTCAAAGATACCTTTCACTCGTATGAGTTGGTACATATTTAATTTATGATACTAAAGTATTACTTTTCCGAAATGTGTTAGTTTTTGACCAAAGTTTGTTGATGGAAAGCCACAACGTGGCCGATGATAATACGCACACTCTCACTCAGAATATGCCTGTTCACTCTTTCTTTGAATATACCATGGTTGTACTATTCCAAACATCCATGTAAAAAAAAATATTCTTTAATTTTTGTAAAAAAGCTTCAACCTTAGCTTTGGCTCAATTTACGACCATACAACCTACCTAGCATAACGATTCCGCGTGACTGGCATAATTTTGTCGTCCTTATTTATCTTATCCTTTTGGAGGATATTTCGATATGGCGGATTTTCTTGCAGATTTTTGTTTTAAGATCCCCCCTCGGATAAGAATTGAGGCGTTGCTATTCTCCCTACAGGCGATAATGGATCTTGGGATTGGGGTTCACAGTTGTTGCTGATCTCACTGGTAAATGCTGCTGCTGCCTACTCTCTGCTCGTACGACTACCAATATGGAGTCAGAAAATAACTACACTCATACTATATTTTCCAAAAATAACACATAATGTAAGTATGCAAGCTGCATGAGTTTGGCTTCAGGAATGTTAGCTGCTCGGTATCCGGAACTGATTATTTAAATCACGTGTAAGAAGATAGTTTACACATCAATAAATTGGATTAATAGCTGCGCCCGCGTCGCGTTTCTCAGTATGAAGTATGAAGAAATAACGGCAAGTTAAATTCCGATTACACACACTGAATCTACATCTAACAACTAATTTAATCTACATTGCTGTGTTGGAGATGCAGTTGTTTGTAAATCAGGACTGTGACAGCATTGAACTGCAATCAACATAGATATTAATAAAAAAATTAATGGATAACTTACGTAAGCTGATTTTGTTAGATAAATCCTCGAGGGCTTAATTTACAATGAGCTTAGTATTGAGGTTTAACATAGTAATTTTCAAGTTGCAAAACGCTCCTAGGCAGTATTTAGAAGTAAATTTCATTGCTCCAATCTGTACTTAAAATTACGTTACTGGCTTCGTAACTTGGCTGTACACATCTTTGAAAATTACCCTACTAAATACTTTATTAAATGAAGAATTACCTTTTTAATGAAGTCTAGCAAAGGGATAGTATCATTAAATGAGTTGAGAGAAAAACCACCTAAACATGCGGAACAAAAACAATACTATTATTACTATTACTATTATTTATTCTGTGGCCGTACAGAGGATTTATTTTTATGTGGGTAGCGATCCACTGTGGACATTATGTATTATGTTGAAAGAAGATGATTCAATTCAACCAAGGAATAGATGGTTCTTTTGATTGTGTAAAATACATTATAATAATGTACCACCTATAGAAAGGTACCTCGTGTTGTTTAAAACCGATCTCCGAATTCATTAACAAGGAGGAATGTTAGAAATGGTTTTTTTTTCAGACTAAGCAAACATATAGAGTTGCAGACTACGTTCTGTGAAGTTTGATACATTTATTTTGTGTAATTTTGAGACGCAATCGTAGCTCAATTGAGAAAAAAAATTGACGAATGGAAATGTACCATCAATTTGTAATGCTATATCCAATCAACTAACACTAGTTATTGTCATCGAGCATCTTCCCCAGCAATACGCGATGGTGCGGCAAATTGGCGCTCTACAATGAATTATCAGTTGTAACCATCAGGCGCCTGTTTCACTATGATTTACAATTACAATTCGATGTGCGTTGCGTAGTCGATATGACTGAAATATAAGTGTTCATATTTGAGACTAAATTGGCTACGCATTGAACAACAAATGTGCTTTCAAGTTATAAAGCCCAAGATCTTCTGAGCAAGCCGCCGCGCCGCCGGATGTCTGTACGTACGTACGGCATTGATGCGTTGAGCAGGCGCATGCCCCGTATCTATACTAGGAACCATCTAGGAACAATATCTGTGATAAGTGAACTGTCTTAAAAGTCTTACCATTGATATCTACTAGAACAAGAATAGATCTTATGTTTTTTGATAGCTACTCAGCTAAACCTCTACTTGATGCATAATTGCGGTCAGCAGATTGCATATTGCAGTCAGTCTAATTAGAGTTTTGGCTTTGGCTTTCTTTGTCTATTGACGAAATCTAGTTACTATTTGGACAAAAAACACAAACGTACTCGTATAACTTTGAATGCTGGTCATGTCTTTTCTTCTCTTATTTTTTCCGTTATGGAAAATCAACTTATTTTCTTTGTATTCCGAAATCTAATCTACCATAAACTTATCAAAAATTATCTTTATTTGACTCCATTCAATCTACGTCCTATTAATAGTTAAAATCGTTCGAAACAACCACAAATGCTAGTTTGCAAATAATTTTACACCAAGTGAGTACGCTTCACTCCAGTCAAGAAGCCAGTGAGGTTAATGTCCGAGTGTTAGCTTGCAAGCAAGTGTATTAGCTTACAATTCATACAGGGTCTTAAGAACATGTAAATGTGTGAAATGATGTTGGAAATGCAATGTCAGAGTTCTCCAACCTGAGAGTTGCAATGGTCAGTTGTGAAGTCTTTGAACCGACTACGAACAGATTGGCTAAACTATTTAGATTAGGATAAATACGAGTAAGAGGTTGAGGTTATATTGCGGTAGGCTGGTTGAGGTTGAGGTCAAATTAGGCGTCGTCGCCCATAATACAGCTTGCGATGAATCGTTAGCTACTTTCACACTTAAGACACTTTTTAACATGCATTACTCAATGCTAAAGTTGCAAGTAATAGCATCTTAAATGTGGCGAAGTAGCCAATGATTCACACTGGTGTGTAAGGTTAGTCGGGCGATAGATCGGGTTCTTGAAGACATGCGTATTCACCTATTAGATTTGTTTCTAGCTACCGACAATGCTTGCAGAGTAATAGTCATTTAACGATTTAGTGTACAGGGATGTATCGACTCGAGTAAAAACAAGAAAGATTTCAAATCTCCGATCAACTAAGATATTTGCGGATATCGATGCTTTTTTTCTTTTTCAGTTGCAAAATTATTTAATAAGTCTCTGGCTATATGTAACACCCCTTTTTCTCTGTGTAAACACTCAACACACAATTTTGAAGACATTGTTGTTTGTATTACGCCTTTCAAATTGTTTTCTATTTGCTGTCTTTAAGAGGTTTCATCTAATCGTTGTTTAATCTTTTTATTAGGTTCTTACACCTGACAATTTAGCTCTGCGAGCACGTGTAGGGATTCAAAAATGGTTGAAGTGAAGACAGGTTTTACTTGTTATACTGAATTTTATATTAAGTTTTCTTTTTGGTCGTCTTCATCTTCTATGTATAAGAAGATTAGTTCTTATTGTAAACTAGCTTTGACAGCAAGACATAGCTGTGTGATATTTTTTCATTGGCATTATTAGAGATAATCAGATATTTTCCTACGATAAAACGTAACTGGTCTATGTTGTTCTTCATGATGTCATTCTACCACACTACGTTTTTTGTGGAGATATGACCAGTAAGTTATTTATTAGAATATAATTTAATTATTAGGGAACTGTTATTGTTTCTTTCTATTATAGGTTGTTACTTTGTGTAGTACTTTATGCATCTCTTACTCACTATAAGAAAGAAGTAAAAAGTAGCTACGAATATTTTCTTTTAGCTTTGGTTTTTACTATATTTACCTATATTGACTTGTAATATTACCGTCAAATGTAGCACGTCCCACAGTCACACGGATTAAGTTACTCATCTCACTTAGACTCGAGTAGCGTTTCTAGAGATGTGACTACTTAACTAAAATTAGTTCACAGAGCTTCCCATAGCTCGTAAGTGTAAAAATCTGATTAGTTATAATATGCACTACTGATATTAGGAACTATCTCTATTAAAATAAGTACTGGCTTGCCTTTCGAACTACATCTTGCCCTAAGATTTTTTTTAGTACTTCCATATTTTGTGAATAAATTACCTAGTACCTACGGATACTCAGTCAAATCACATTTAAAAAATCATCCAAATCGGTCGTGCTATTTTTTCATAAATAATAATCGAAATAAACAAACTAGACACATTTCTTTAGAGCCCATTCCTGCGAAAACTATTTGTATTTTTTAAATAGCATTTAGACACTTTGGTAATCTCTACTGAGCAGGTAAAAGAAATTTATTATTTTATTAAATTCCTATACATACGTACGTACATATTCCTTGACAGGTTATGTGTAGGAAATAAATGTAAGTCAACAAACCCGAGGTGTTTAACCGTATAATGCTTTGGTAGGCACGTACGCGAACCATAACATAACGTAGGTAGGTACTAGTCCTTTCATGTATTAGGGGCCTTAAAAAACCCACCGTTTAAAGACGTTGTTGTTCAGAAAATAAAATTTGCCAAACCATTAATTGCAATTCCAGGATCTCCAGGCCTTTTACAAGACGACGAAATTGATGTTGATGAAACAATTAGTGAGGACATTATTGTTTTAAAGATGACAGACACGGTACGATATGATGATTATGTAAAAGAATCCCTTAATTTGCTAAATGAAAAAGAAGCGGACGATGAAAATAATGCTATTTATGAGGATATTTAAGTTTCTAAAGAGATTATGGTGAAAATGGTGAAATACATAGGCAAAATTAATTTCTACTCGATTAAGCTAATGTTTTTAGTTAGAACATATTTACCTACAGAATAGAAATTAAGATTAGACATCGGCTATCAACATAACAAAAATATTGTCAGAATTCCATTCCAATATGGCTGTAGCTTTATTAAAACGAAGTAAACAAGCAAAACTACAGTTACAAGTTTAGTGTCAACTGCCTCCTTATTTGATGTTTATCATGATACGCGTAATATGAAACCATCTAGTTTTGCATTCTTGTCTACCAAAAATGCTTATTATGTAAATTATTATGGGTGAGTCATCCTAGCCCAGACTAGATTACCTGGCTCTATTTTTTTCAATGCCAATTTTAAATTATTTTCTTTCATATCGCCGACTTTTTTATTTTTTACTTTGGGAATGAGATATTTTTTCCATTGTAAAAACTAGCCTATTTTTCTTTTGTAATGCTATTTATTAATTTAAGGCCGCACCTCGAAAAAATAAAAGCGCATTGGAGGCGTGGTCTAGACGTGCGACGCGGGGCGCACCCCCCGCGGGGCTCGGGGAGCCGCCGGGTCCGTCAGTTTAAAATACCGCGCGCTTAACTTAGCCACGCTTTGTTGGAACAGAGCAGAGCTAGAATTTATACTATAATTGTAGTATTTGTCTTAGTAAATACTGTATACTGTGTATCCTAATAAAGAGATAGTACGATAAACTGCTATATTTGTTTATTCCTTTCCATTTACCCTTATACGAATCAAAATTATTTTTTCTATGTACAAACATTTGACCTCTACAGTTTTATTATAATATAGATTTTATTTGATTGTATATCTTTTTATTTTGAGTTTATTTCTATTGAGTTTATTTTTGTTGTTGTTGTTGTGACTTTGACTTTGACTTTCGACTTTCGACTTTCGACATTGACTTTTACTTTGACTTTTACTTTGACATTGACATTGACATTGACATTGACATTGACATTGACATTGACATTGACATTGACATTGACATTGACATTGACATTGACATTGACATTGACATTGACATTGACATTGACACTGACACTGACACTGACACTGACACTGACACTGACACTGACACTGACACTGACACTGACACTGACACTGACACTGACACTGACACTGACACTGACACTGACACTGACACTGACACTGACACTGACACTGACACTGACACTGACACTGACACTGACACTGACACTGACACTGACACTGACACTGACACTGACACTGACACTGACACTGACACTGACACTGACACTGACACTGACACTGACACTGACACTGACTTTGACTTTGACTTTGACTTTGACTTTGACTTTGACTTTGACTTTGACTTTGACTTTGACTTTGACTTTGACTTTGACTTTGACTTTGACTTTGACTTTGACTTTGGACTTTGGACTTTGGACTTTGGACTTTGGACTTTGGACTTTGGACTTGGACTTGGACTTGGACTTGGACTTGGACTTGGACTTGGACTTGGACTTGGACTTGGATAGACGTGTGCGCCGCCGCGCCACGCCGCCGCCGCCGCCGCTTTTGAGCCACGCCGCCGCCGCCGGTGACGCCACCGGCGTAAAATCGGCGTGATCATTTTCGCTTGATAAAACTTAAAAAGCAATAAATTTGCACCTTGTACGCAATAAGGACTTGAATTTTTAGGAGCAAACTGTATCTAAAAATAGATTGCTACTAAAAATGAGGGTCCAAAGTGTTCGGAAGAGATTTGTCCGTTGGGCACACCCAATTGACGAACCTGGCGACTACATAAACTGTGACAGCTAAGCTTGAGCTACTGAAAAGAATCGAGAAGTTATATGGACAGGCTGTACACGACGGTCACCTATCAGCCAAGCTGCAACTGAACCTAGAGCTAGGATAGCCCGGCGGCACTATACAAAAGACAAGTAGTAGTAGTAGTATAGTCTCCCAACAAGCGGGTTTGAAGATGAACATGGAGAAGACAAAAGTTATGTCGAATGCACCCACTCCAATAAAAGTTGGAGACTGCTCTCGAAGTTGTAGACCATCGTCTACCTGGGACAAACAGTCCAGTTAGGTAGATCTAACTTTGAGAAAGAGGTCAATCGTTAAATCCAACTAGGCTGGGCAGCATTCGGGAAGTTGTGCAATATCTTTTCGTCCCAAATACCGCAGTATCTTATTGACTTAAGTCTTTGACCAATGTGTGTTTCCAGTGATGAGTTGATGACTTACGGATCTGAGACGTGGTCGCTTACGATGGGCCTTATAATAAACCGGGAAACCGCGAGACGCGGGCAGCGGAGAACCGATCACTACATAACTACCTATTTTATGTTTGATTTGACATAAATCAGTTAATTTCATATGCACTTTTTAATTTAAATGTATATTCCATTATGTTAAATCAATAAAAAAGGTTACGCCGATTTCACGCCGATTACGCCGCCGCCGCCGACCGATTTTAGCCTCCACGCCGCCGCCGATCAAATCGTAATCGGCGCACATGTCTAACTTGGACTTGGACTTGGACTTGGACTTGGACTTGGACTTGGACTTGGACTTGGACTTGGACTTGGACTTGGACTTGGACTTGGACTTGGACTTGGACTTGGACTTGGACTTGGACTTGGACTTGGACTTGGACTTGGACTTGGACTTGGACTTGGACTTGGACTTGGACTTGGACTTGGACTTGGACTTGGACTTGGACTTGGACTTGGACTTGGACTTGGACTTGGACTTGGACTTGGACTTGGACTTGGACTTGGACTTGGACTTGGACTTGGACTTGGACTTGGACTTGGACTTGGACTTGGACTTGGACTTGGACTTGGACTTGGACTTGGACTTGGACTTGGACTTGGACTTGGACTTGGACTTGGACTTGGACTTGGACTTGGACTTGGACTTCGACTTCGACTTGGACTTGGACTTGGACTTGGACTTGGACTTGGACTTGGACTTGGACTTGGACTTGGACTTGGACTTGGACTTGGACTTGGACTTGGACTTGGACTTGGACTTGGACTTGGACTTGGACTTGGACTTGGACTTGGACTTGGACTTGGACTTGGACTTGGACTTGGACTTGGACTTGGACTTGGACTTGGACTTGGACTTGGACTTGGACTTGGACTTGGACTTGGACTTGGACTTGGACTTGGACTTGGACTTGGACTTGGACTTGGACTTGGACTTGGACTTGGACTTGGACTTGGACTTGGACTTGGACTTGGACTTGGACTTGGACTTGGACTTGGACTTGGACTTGGACTTGGACTTGGACTTGGACTTGGACTTCGACTTCGACTTCGACTTCGACTTCGACTTCGACTTCGACTTCGACTTCGACTTCGACTTCGACTTCGACTTCGACTTCGACTTCGACTTCGACTTGTATGAAAAGTAGATGTTGGCCGATTCTCAGACCTACTGAATACGCTCTTGACTTCGACTTTGACTTTGACTTCGACTTTGACTTGTATGAGAAATAGATGTTTTCCGATTCTCAGACCTACTGAATACGCTCACAAAATTTCATGAGAATCGGTCCAGCCGTTTCGGAGGAGTATGGAATCGAACACTGTGACACGAGAATTTTATATTAGTTAGGGCTCCCTATGATTACTAAAACTCTGCTCACCCCGTTAGGGAAAAGAGCGTGTTTTTACGTATTGTATTGTATATTATTTCGTTGTAGTTTATTTTATTTCACGCAATTACATTATTCAAACGTACCTATCGATTAGATGGAGCGTCGTCAGTGGCATAGTGGTTCGTAGGTAAGTGCGGGTTCGAGACTCATTACCTACAGTCAAGAGCCGTCTAGCCATTGAAACTGAACACGCACATCGTAATACTCTGCCTTATAAACAAAGTGATTTTCATAGAACATTTCGGGTAATGTTTTGGGTGATGTGTAATGGTACGGGGTGATATCACCTTTTCGAAAGTAATGAGTAATGTGATATGGCATTATAACGTACTGTTTTGCGCATGTCTCAGGAAAGTTCAAGGTCTATATAGAGAAAGTTAACCCTTCAGTGGTGCAATATTATGCAGATGACCATGTTAATTTAAAAAAAGCATGTACTTAGTTTTTTTTCTTATTTCAAGCATAAGTCTCCGTTTTCTTGCCAAATCTGCCTTTTTTTTATTTTTTGGACGGCGTTTGTTTCCCATCTTAGTAATAAATTATTTTCGATTTCGCCGGTGCAATTTGCGATCGCCTAGCGCAGGTCCGTCGTCGGCAAAGGTAAGCGGACGACTGATCGCAGTGCGGGAAAGTGATGACGCTAAGCAGTGCCGTACGTGTATAACAGAGAAAGGTATGCTGTTGCGCGCTAGAACTAAACAGCGTAAGTGCCAAATTCTTTGGTGTCCATTTATACAAAAAGTAATGCACATAATAAAAATGTTTCGATATGAGACATTAATAAAGTTGAAACCCATACTTATGACCACGTTTCAGCATCCAATTCATTGCCGTTTACCTATACAAAGCGAAAAAAGATAATAGAAGGTGCAACTTTGGCTTAATGTTCTATCGATAAAATTTTCAGTAAACGTGTTTTCAGTGAATAGAGTCTTGAGATAATATGATCAAATAATGTATATCTAAAAATTAACTAACTTACTCATATAGATTACGAGTACTGACGAGTCAAAGAACACTAAAATTTTCCAGGTGCCGCCTTAAGTCGTGAAATCATTTTGGCGTTAAAGCGTAAAAGACAGAATTACATTCGCATTTATAATATTAGTTAGGATGAAATAGGAAACTATTTGTTACAAGCAAACAACATTTATCATTGACACAGATGCACTTGCTTTAAAAACAAAATAATTTTAAATTCCGAACGCGCAGGATACGTTACGAATGCTTGCAAAATAACATTAGCTTTCGACTCCAGCGCAAGGACATTCTCATTTCAAATTCTCGATTCTGATTCGTCGCACGATATCGATCGCAAACAGCACAAGAACCTTTACAAGTCGTTTTCTTCGCGTAAAAACAATTTAGTGACGATTGCTTTTTGTTGTTTGTTGGAAGACCATCGCTGCTTAAATAAAGATCTTTTTGTGTAGACATAAGAGGAACTTCAATGAATATCAAAATTTCCTGACTTAACCGATTGCATCGCACGTACGAGCCAAAGCCCAATGACCGCTGCAGTACGTGATTTGAGCCTGCAGTATTAATTAACACCTTTCCAGTATCGGTTGACGCTTTAAAGGTGGTGAGAGGATCACTTTCGATTTTTTCTGTCAGTTATGACGAGAAGACGTTTTATTTTACAAGGGTGACACTTTGTGAAAGCCAATATTGCATAACTGTTTGTTCCTTTAAACTACGTATGAGTGTGCTTACTCTTGGCACGGGGGATTTTTTGCGATCTGTTATCTCATCTTATCAGCATTCAAAATCCGTTTGAGGTAGATACATAATGAAGTCATGGACTTAAACCTGTTTTCGATTAGCATGTTTCCGAATCATTTGTTAAGATTAATAGCAGTTATAGAAATGATGGACGGTTGATTGATATCTATGACGCAAAGAGAAAAAAAACGCTAATTCAATAAAATAAAAAATATAAAATTAATAATGAATAAATATTCTAATAATTAGACAACTTTTAATATGCACAAACAACTTACATAGGTATGTACCACATATAGAGAGAGATATACTTGAATCCAAAAATAAAAGCATTCATAGGCAGATGGCAGATGTGGCTTCTGATCTGTAACTTAAAGCCTAACAAGTTCTATTTATACCCCATATCGTTCATATATTCATCTCAAGAACAAGTACGCACGGAGACACAGGGTCTTGGTTCGTGGCATGTGGTGCCGTCGCTGGTAAAAATAAAACAAACTGCAGGAGCTAACCCGTTACTAGAAGCTGATTCATCCTTTCGCTTAGTTGGGATTCGCCAAAAGTGTGGCTGGCGTTGGAGCGCATTTACAGTTTTTGGAAGAGGTCTGCGACACAGATTTTGGAGCCAAAAAGTGGCTGTATTATGTTATGATGGCCTTTAGCCAAAACATTACTTTAAGTCCGTATCCGTACTAAAATTTAGATATTTGTGTAAATTCTATTTGACAATATTTTTAAGAACTAAAAATTTCTTTTTGGTTTTTCTATATGGCGAAGGCATGGCAACGGAGTAAAAACACTTGATAGTAAAAACTTTAGTTCATCTTACCACTTACTAGTATTACTCAAGTGTATTCCTACAATCCCTAGTAGTATTTACTATAACAACTATTACTACTGCCTTGTCCTCCTAAATGCTCTTAATTTTAATTGTCAAAACAACACGAGGCTTGTCTGTCTCATATAAATATCTGTCTCATATTATAAAAAATATATCACTCACTTTGTGCAGTTTTAATTACTTTTGCTTTTTCATCTGTGACCTTCAGTAAGATCATTATTGAGTCTTCGTCTTTTAACATATTTACTAGCAGCTGAATATCCGTAATAACAAAACCAGCCCGAGAACTATGGCATTTAGTTAAGTGGGTGCAATGCCATACAACATTATTTTATTTTTATATCCATTTTATTCTTCGAAACAGACTTTGTGCCATTATGGCTTCTGTTGCTTCTCGAACTTCAATTTTCCTCAACGATTCGCTTTATATTTAATTTTATTTATACCACCTGAACGGTAACCGCCCAAAAATTTGTTACACAGATGATTTAAAAGTCTTGGGATGTTTTTTTCTCGCCTATTTATTATATAAAATTTGGAGATCTGTTTACTCTATATAGTATATTATATATTATTTATTATATTTTACGTATATAGTACTTACACGTGTTGTTTACATGTGTACTAGACCCGTATTACGTAAAACAAGTATAATTCCTCAAAACCCTTCGCATTGTCTCGATCACGCATTATGAAGACGTTTAATCCGCCAATGTTGACACTTAACACAGCGTATATGACGTCAAAGATTGTAGTTCTCAACCATCACGTGGTGATATTCTCACGCTTTTATAACATCAAAACTAGCGGGTTATTGATCATTTCTACTTTTTACATCGTCCATGTAATCGGTGCTTTCACCGTATTGAGTGACAGCGAAGAGAATGAGATGAGTCGTGTCGTGTTGTCCACGCCGCCGTTTTTATCTTATTTCATTTTGTTTATTACTTTCTATTGTATTTTATTATAGTTAATAACTTGTTAACGTTATTAACTATACATTAGTAAATAACACAATGATCACCCCACACGTTTAGAACTAAATAAATAAGATCATATTTCGAGGTTAGCATAATAGGAAATACGTTTTATTGTTTAACACCAATTAACACAAATTATTGCCTCTAGACTCTAGAGGGCAGTTAATAAATCATGCTCATTTACGATGACATACCAGCAGGGTTCCAAAATAATGAACACCTTTGATGTCAAAGACCGCATGCAGTCATTGACAATGCCTGTATAGAGTCAAAGACATAGATTTCTGTCTCCGACGCCTGGTTCTTCCGGAGATATCAGAACCACTTTCAGGGTCCACTTTCGTTGGCTTTCCAATCGATCGGGAATGCTGCTTCATTCTCATTTTATAGTCGAACAAGATACCAGATAAAATTGCTGGTAATAAAATCACTGGTCATGAATTTATTGATTATTTATCACTATTAACACGCCCTTGGTGTCTGAGCCTCAATGTATATTTCATATTTTCTATCATTGATTGATACATGTTCTGAATTTTGATTAGGTCTTAGCGTATTTGTAAAGCTTTCAGTGTCTTGTATTTTATTATAATGTCATTCTCTTCGTTCGTTCATATGTACTCATTCAAACAAAAATTTTTTTACAATTGTGCCATTTTCGCATAGTATAATGAGAATGCGGTACAGCTTCAATCATCTAATTACTCTTATCATCTTATCAGTGTCATCCTCATTGATCCTTTCATCTAGAACCCCCATTCTCACAGCTAATATAAAAATTGCGTCATCAACTTTCATTGTTTTAGCAGTATCACCAAAATGAGATAACATTTGGTTTGTCACGACGACCCTGGGAACATTTCTTTGACTTTCCATCTTATTTGTCGTAACAAAGCGACGCGTAACGCGGCCCATTGTTGTGTCTCTCAAAGTTTTTAAGTGATACATCATTTAATGTTTTGTATGGTCGCGAAGATATTTTTTATATTAGTTACGTGGACACTTCGGACTTACGAAAATGAAATAATAGATATAACTGCTTAGATGACAACTAACGAGGAAGTTAATAAAGAATACAATACTGACGGCTCCATCAAGTTTTCTAATAATAATAGTTTTTAAAATGTGTACATAGTTAAGTATAGTTACGCAACGCGAACAAAATTGATTTTCATTGTTTATTTTAGCTAATTGGCATTTAATCAGATTGATTAGTGATGGTGAGTTCATTTTCATCGTAATAGTCAGTTATCTCTTCAAAATTCTTCCAGGAAATTGATTAGGTTAGGCACTTCTTCTTTTTATCATTTCGCTTATTCTTTTCTTGAAATGGTGTGATCAGGACTAAATATACCGCGATGGCCCAGTGCGGGTTGCTCGATACCACATCCACACACACATGATATCTTTAGCATGCTAGCATGAGGTTTCATTCACGTGTTACAGACATAGTTTTGTCGTGCGTTCAGTCTTGGAGTATATTCCAATAAAGCGGTTTTCTCGTAGCTTTTTGACATATAAATCATACTAACATCACCTTAAATTATAAAGAGGAAAGAATTGTTTGTGTTGAATAAACTCAAAAACTACTATGCCGATTTCAAAAATTCTTTCACCATTAGAAAGCTACATTCACCCTGAGTAACATAGGCTACTTTTACCGCGGGAAAATGTCTCACTCTAATAATAGAATGCATTCAAATAAGATAAGCTTGTTACAATGCTTCATGCTAGGAGACACTAAATCCATCGACAGTAAAAAAATGGTTATCTTTTATGGAAGCAACGCAGGGCCAATCAATACGCCCTTCGATCGCATGCCCTTTAAGGATTCTACATGAACTGTCTTGTGTCATTCATGAATGATTATTAGTATTTACCGTGCGTTCTGGTTCTGGCTTTCTCTATTGCCGGTTAAATGCCATAATGGTGTACTAACCGCTACTATTACGACGTATATGGAACAACCATAAAAGTACACCATAAAAAAGTTGGTTAAATATGAAAGTTTTGTTGCCATAACAGCCCTAATTTATGATTATGGTTACATTTCGATGTAACATTGATCTTCTGGTTTTCTGCTCTGGTTAACCTGACTAACATTAAGACATTTGTTGATTGCATGGTATGGTTAAATTACAGTAATATTTGTTGGTCGTGTGGTTCCCGGTTTAGAATTAAATCAACATTAAATTGTAGCTGATATTATGACAGACGACGTCATTGCCAATCATTTTCATCATCATTTATTTTTATATAATATGCACGCAGAACTATGGACGAATTACCATAGTTACACTATGTAGCTATGTTACTAAGTCCATGCGCAGAACCAACAATACTACAAAGGTTCTCTAAAATTGATTGCTACTTTAGCAAAAAGGCCGGGTTTTTCTTTTTCTTTAATTTTTAACTTATTGGTGCATCGTCGTTTCTTGAAGATTTATAGATATTTTATTTTTCGTTAGTCCTGTCTGTATTGTTCTTGTTTTATATTTCTATACTACAAATTTATTGTTAAACAATCTCTTTGAGTGTTAAGATAAAGCAAAACACTAGATGCTTAACAAATCTTAGTTCAGGAATGCACCGAACGCGCAATATTTACAGGCTGTAGACAATATTTACAGGTGGTGTGATGGTGTCGCATTGTGTCCGTTCACGATCACGTCATCTTCTATTTCTAGAGGTAAGGACGTACATAAGGCGTACATCGGTATTATTCGGTATTTTTGCTTTTAAGACGATTTGATAACCCATTTATGTATTTATACCTCTAGGTCGTTTATGGCCCTTTAAGTTTGTATTTATTTATATCTAGTACGTATTTATACCAAGGTCGTTTATGGCCCGTTAACTTTCAAAAACGAGCAAGTTTGACAACTAATATTCCTATGTTTAGTAAATCTAAGACTAAGGGCATAGAATTGGGATAATCTGGATTACTTCCTCCGCCTCATTAGGTCCTCGATGCTTTTGAATTATTACCGGATAACCCTCTATCAATATTTTCAAAATTTATTTTATAAATCATGTCATGATGCGTCTCTCATGCATCATGTCATGATATCTTTATTCGCTACTTTATAGAGAAAGGTTATTGTATAGTTCAGTTATATACACGAGCTGCTTTAGCTACGGTTAATGTTAATTTATCTTTTTTTTTATCTTTATCTATATCGTTTATCTTATCAAAACCATTGTTATTGTTTATTTTTCATCTATTCATTTTATGTACCTATTAAATAATTCTATTAATAAAAGTTACGGTAACATTATCACTATGAAGAGCTGTCTCTTTATAAGACTTAAATAGACTAGTAAATTATTTAATTATTACATGTCTTTTTATTCCCATTCAAATTACGACTGATAGTGTTTTATAAGTTTAATTAATTATAGATATATATCTTTTCTGTTGCCATCTTACGCAAAGCGCTCCATCTCAGCCTTCGATCAAAGCCTGTCTCCAGTCCTCCAACGGCGGCGCGCGTGCGCACTCGCGCGCGACGTTCCATATTTAAATATTTAAAAACAATTCCTTTTTTGAATCATCGATATCAGTGCAGTGACTTTAGTGACGTCTTTAGATTTCAGTGTCTGTGATCTTCTCTCTATTTTAACGATAAAGAGATAGATGTTATAGTTTACTTTTTGGATTTTATTTGGAACCTCTTTTGCTTTCTGTCGGTGAGTTGAGTTGTATTGGCATTGTATTGGCAGGACGTTTGCCTTTGGCTATGAAATATTAATGTCTTCTAACGTGTTCTGTCCATGTGATTATTTTTCGACACATGTTTTAAGGTCATGTCGAATTAGTCGTTTTAGTTCTAAGATAAAAACTATTTATCATAATATTTGTAAAATATTTTGTAAGTATTTGAATTGAATGCATATTTTATATTTTAAGTATTTATTTAGCTGGTCGTTCTTTTCAGGTCTGCAGCAGTACCTTTGCTTGGCATATCAAATACGGTGAGTTTTTACTTTTTAGGCTTCAAAAAGGCCAAAAGTTTAGTTCTATGTTGTTCTACTTTAGGTACCCAAAAAATCGGAGACAAAATATTTCTTCAAAAATATATTTTTCATCTTAACATTTTTGTTCCTTGGGGATGACGTATAACACACAAGTTAAGAATACTATATGTATAAATATTCTTTATTGACAACAGTAATAAAATATGACAGTTAGGTACTATTTTCAGAAGTTAAACAAATAGTCCATAGGTGGCCCTTGTTTCTGAAGTAACAATCTGTTCCCACCAAACACATACTTCTCTTTAACCACAATATGTAAATCATTTAAATTAACAGTAGACAGTTCGCCATATTTATTTTGTGTACTAATTAAAAAATATATTGATTGTGAACTAATTGTGTTCAGTTAAATTGCACAGTGTGCAGGCCGGCTGTTCTGCTGACCAAGAGCGAAATGTCAGTGCAAACTGCCTAGGTACTCGATTAATTAATTACTCAAACTACTTGCAAGTCTAGGTACCTAACTACAGGTGTGGAATGATACGGGTATATGCAAAGTTCGTCTTACATCAGAAACATTGCTGTAAAACTGGAACACACCTGCAAATAAATTCAAAGTATGTGTGAAACATCTGCTGTACCGGTTAATTCAGTTGGAGTAGGCTCCAATTGGTGATAAAATGTTATCTTTTTTTTTATTAATTTAAATACATTATAAGTTATCGCACATATAAAATCATACATTTCAATCTTTTTCTAGATTATGTTTGATTAATTGCAGGCTTTATACATACTTACCCTCAATTCTTTTTGTTTTCATCTTAACAAAAGACGATCTTCAGTCAGTACCTACCTAGGCTCTATTTGTTTCTTTATGTCCTCAGAAAAATGTTTTGTTAATTTTGTTATCAACTAAAATCAATAAAAAACGTATGTCCTCAAAAAAATTCAAGCATGCCCTTCTTGCGACATGACAACTTTTTGAAAAATATCATGGATGGAAAGATCTAAACGAGAAAAAAAACATTAGATTCAAAAATTTTAAAACCCCCGTCACAAAACCGTTACTTACTTGATCCTTTCAACTACAGATGATCTTCAAATGGCTGAATATATTTTCGTGGATAATAGCTAAGAACACTCTCGATTGTTACACCTTGGAAACAAAAAAAAACTAGATCAAAATCGGCACATCCTTTCAAGAGCTACGAAGCTACGTACGATGCCACAGATAACAGATGCCTCTTTTTCGTCGGGGGTTAAAAAAAGTTACTTTGAATTGAACACAAACAGCTCTTAAAGAAAGTGTACATGGAAAAAGAACTAAAGTCACTTTTTTTCCTATCAACTGTGGATAAACATCTAAGATAACGTGTTGCATCACATACGTAACAATACAGATAAAACACTGCACCAAAAGCATGAGCTATCTTAATTTGTTATCTGGTAGGCATTGATAGATAGCTTGATTTGTGTTACTAGTAGATTCTGAAAAGTGACTATGAGCACGTTGTCCCTAAAACTTATAAGAAAAAGCTTTTCGACTTATCTCCAAACATTTATTTACTAAGGGATTTAACGTTGATATTTACAGTAGAGTAGGTAACTTTTTTTTTTTTTTTTTTTTTTGAATTGACCTATGCTTGTGTCGAAAAGGTACGACAAATCAAGCTTCACCGGACTGGAAGAGTAGGTAACCTAGTGGTAACCTATCAGCTTCTTGCTGAGAGTAAAGAAATTCCTAAAAATAATAATAATAATAATCTTTATTAAAAATAACAGCAGTTACATAATATTGTGCCTGGCCCCCAAACTAGGTCACCCTGTGCTATGGGAAGCCAAGCTAAATAAAATAAAATAAACTTTATTAATCCCATAAAGTAGTACATAATATGTAGACCTGTGTTACATAAATCTAATGGTTGATTTATTAATTAGTAGAGCTCCTGTGGCTTTAGAATGACTGTCCGAAAATTATACATATTATACATACGTCATCTCATAATATATACTACGATACAACGCTATACAAAATTTTGATTTTCCTTGACTGTCTTTATACGAAAGAGTGAGTTGTAAAGAAATATAATTATTTTAAAAGCGTAGTCGATGTAAAACTGACTCGTCTTCAAAGATCTCAGCACTCTTTTAATTTGATCCTTTAGCTAACGATTTAGTTAGTGTATAAACATGTTTGGTAAAAAAACAAACATCCATTTTTCGATTACTCCAATTGAACTAGTTTTAAAAGGTCAAGTCGCTAAGACCTAAACTCTAAGATGTCATACTAACTAATAACAGCCGCTACGTTGACTAATGTTATGTTTAGACAGGTTATTTATGAAAATCACTTAAAACATCGACATAATTTGATTACTACGGAAAGGTCAAACCGCATAGACTAAATTGTACGATTACAAGAATGAATTCCATTTTCGATCCAAACTCTTGAATAATAGAGTCGTTGAAATAGAGCAAGCGTACACGTGCCAGCCCTCAGTCCGTATCGAATTCCTAAAGCACTTACCGTCACAAAAGATAAGACCTGGCAATTAAACTCAGTCAATATATAATAAACATTCTTAAACTCTAAACGACTGAATAAAAGAAAGAATGTATTTTTTAAGACTTTTACGGTAAATACCTCGTTTGTAATCATGTGATTATTTGCTTGTAAATGCAAATTTCGGACAATCAGGAGATTCAGCCTGCAATGTCCTAACCAAACCCTATCCCTGTCCTGTTTGTGCCTAAGGCGGCTCAGGGTTTGTGAGGTAGTTTAGTAACCTCGAAAGCCACTCGATTAGCAAGCAATGCAATTTTAGTAGTACCTATGTATTATGTTTTCCTCGATTTGTATTAGTGTTAGTCACCTGCTAAAATGAAAATGAATGGATGAGCTGGTAGGTAGACAATTGTGGGCTGGAATAATGACTACCCTGATTCCTATCAGGTCTTTGGGGCATTTTTTTGCCCAATCGCTCTCCCACAAATAATGGTTTTTGTCGAAGACTCGGAAGTACCTACTTCCTACTTCCAAGTCTTCACAAAAATCACCCTAAAGACCACTGCCACCCGAGAAAATCTATTGTGGTCAAAATTAAAAATCCCTATTGTAGATAAAACTCAAATAGCTAATGTACCCAAGACATGCAATTAATTGTATAACATCATCATCAATTAATTGTAGAAAATGCACTAGGAACCATCAGAAATGATGAAGAGAATTGTAAAAAGCTCTCCATTATAATGAAAACGATATTTAGAAAATGGTTTAAACTGCCATATGGATGGGCATCAGTTTTATGGAGATTAAATCATCACTAAATATATTTTAGTTTGGCTAATACAAAATACGCAACAGATCAATGAGATAACAAAAAGCTGCACCGCATCTTTGTGACTTAGCGTTTCGATTTGATAAACAAACGGATGAGGGAACGGTTGGCTTTTCATCAGTTTTAAATGTTGCAAAGAACTCTGCATAAATACTGCATATGAACCGATATTTTGAATTTATAATATATACCTACGTTTATCATATACGAAAGAAAATATCATGAGGAAACCCACACCACACCTGTGTGTGAAGTTGATCAACCCGCACTGGGTCAACGTGGCTAAAGCTTATTCACACTGAATTTAGGGTAGGTTTGAGTCCCTTGTTGGGACATTATATCAGCTTATACGGAGATAAAGATGAAAGATGGAGATGATGATAATGATGATGATGATGATTCTTTTCATTGCTGATACACCTAGCTAAAAGAGGTTAGGTACTCTTCTGGACCTAATCATGCCTCTGCTTACACACAGCAGCGCACAGAATGTGAGAGTTACGTGCAATACATTACGTATAGTACTTAGTACAAACTTACTACTAGTAATTTCAGTGTTTTGATGGCTAATTTTCTTTTTACAAAGGCGTTGTTGTCTGTCGGTACTTAACACGAGCAATTAAATGATTTACATCGCACATGATTTCTGTACGTAATTCAAAATATTTTATTCTTTGCTTTTCTGTTACATAAATCTTGGATTTCCCTGGTGACATAAAATGGATCAGTTTTGCTTTATTTTAATACAAATAACATATTATTAACAAGTGCGTCAGTGACATTTACTTTTTTATTATCTTTTTTTGGTTTTCATCTATGTATGATACACAGTAGGTACTCTTATTATAATAACCAAATACCTACTGGTTTTTGTTATAGGTGTTGGTTGTGGGAAACTCAAGGTACTCGTAGTTTCAAAACAATTGGTATTCTTCAGCCGTATTCTGTCTGAAGGTCTAGCAACCTTAGATCCGCTGTATCCGGCGTATTTATATTCTGTAGTACGCCTTTCCTCGGCTTGTTTTGATTTTATTGATCAATTTGCGGTTTTTTGTCCTTGGATATTAACAATGCAAACCCATTTCGAATAGTTTGGTTTTATTCATGTGTGCCGTTTCCATTAGTTTATAAAAACAGGTAATGCTAAAGTTGAGTAGTTAGTGCGTGTTTTACCCCTTTTTCTTTAGAGAAATTACGAGTTTCTTCTAGTTTTCCGCGACAAATGCGTAATACTGAAAAAGGCATAAAATATATACTTTATAATGTCTCATTTGCCCGTAAAGCTCAGACTGTTCACTTTGCAACTCTGCAGTCTGAACTTGGTGTTTGCTTGCATTGCTTATACGCCTCATATTTTCTTCTAATACCTCAGTAGCGAAGTAATGCACATCAAAGTCTGTCAATTTATTGGCGATGTGTTTACTGGAATCAATGTCAACCAGTCGTGGAATGTAGCAACCATTCGAGTCACGAGCGGGAAACCGCAGGTTGGTTGAACTTACAGATTCCATGCCCATTCTCCGCGGTGCGATATCTTACTGCAAGTCATTGATGTTAGTATGCCTTACTTTCTTGTTCGGAATAAGTTTATGATCGTGACGTGACCATATTCATGGTTTTGAAGTTAAGTGGAATGACCCTCATGGTGATGGCATGTTTGTTAAAGGTGGTTTTACCTTTAATTGTGTCTGGAAATAATTGATATTTTACTACTGATCTTTTTATTCATTCAATAGATTTTGCGAATGAAGTTAGGTTGTTAATCTACAATAGCGAAATGAGTAAAAGCTTCTTTAAATATAATTGCGTTATGGCCTCCTCTGTTTTGTAAACACGGGAAACCCTGACTTCGCGTCATATGATGACACGTATGATTTGTAGAATGAATAACAATACAATATAACTAATAATATTTGAACATCTTTTGCACACTAATTAGGAAACTTGTATAAGCGACTTGAACGTATCTACGTGTTTACTATTTGGTACTAGTATTGACAATAAAGTAAATAATCTATCTGTAATAATTATTGTACAGGATACATAACTTCAACCTTATTCTGATGAATGTGATGTCAGTCACTTCGGAATCCCTTTTCGGTTTCGTAATTTCACATTAAATTTTATCAAAGCACCAACAATCAATTGTTCGCCATAATGAATAATGACACATTGGCCATTGTCTCTTATCATATTGCTTAGCTCATTAGGAAATGTGGTGGTCCCGAAGGCGTGTACAAGTCTGGCACAATTGATCATGTCTTAGAAAGTGGTGTGGCTGGTTTTGTATTGGGCTGTTCATTCACTTGTATCTGCTCTATTGTTATCTATTTGGACGCCTACGTCTGATGGCGTCGTGTTAGCTATTGTAGATTGTATTCCAGATTTTTCTGTATCAGTTTTGCTGGAAAAGTGACGAGGGACAATTTTCGATTGCGCAATCTTTTTCAATTTACTGTTTCTTTTTCTAGTCTTATTCAATTTCATGATCTGCGTTAACCAGTAACCAAACCACTAAACTTCTTTTATAATGACGACGTTCACTTCGGTAAAAGAAACAAAAAAGCCTACCTACTTATTTAACTCTTTGTATGCCAGTTCGTACACTTTTACCTTTCCTTTGATACACCACTGCCATCAAAAGCTTGTGAATGAAATATTTAATTGTCCGAAATGACTGCTATTTCGTAATTATACCACCCAAGTGATAGTTAAAAAAAGCAATAACGTACTGTGTTCCGCATGATATAACCGAATAGTTGTCTGAACCGCGCCTTGCATTCTTTTCGTGAATTCTGTTACCTCTTGTCATTTGAGATCAGGATTAGGGCTTAAAATATGACTATGACAACCCAAAATGGCAATGTGTATAACGTTGCTATTTCTGAGCTTAACTAAAACGGATATGGAGCATCTGTTTGGAATAGTCATTCACTAGGAATTATGATGATAAGACAGACAATTCAAATAGGTATGACTTGATTGAAGCACCCTGCAAAAAAAACCTGTAACTTTAGGTTAGGTTAAATTGTATTTAAAAGTAATTTAAAAAAAAATCCCGTGTGCTAGCATATTTGCATCGTTTTTCATTTTACGCTTCGATTTAAAATAGTAAATTAAATTGTGTTTGGTCAAATTTTATTTAACTTCATGTTTTGCATCTTGTGAATCATTAAAATTATCAAAATGTTTTAAATCACTTACAGAAACCTCATGACAATATAAATTCTCGTTTTTGTTGAACGCCGGAAGCGCATTCACTTTCAGCTATTGCATCACTTGCGTTGTGATTGATGATAACATTCTTCTGATAACATCGAACCACCTGATATTTGCTTAGCCGTATTTGATTTATTTGTTCGCCTTATCTTGAATTTGGTGAAAGGACTTTTGGTGACCACCTACCTACGGTTTACGATTTACGTTACTATATTATAAGAGTATACTGTGCACGAGTTTCCAGAGTCATTTGATATTACAGAAAGTAAATCGATGAAGCAGAAAATTTGGCCCTTAAATTTTTTTATCAAATCCACTTCATTTGTATTCTAGTTAGCAAGCGCTTTTAATAGTCGTTTTTTTTTTTTGTAAATCTCTAACTTGCCTCTAAACGAATAGCTTTTATTACAATATACATACACCGTGAATTTAACTAGTTGTTTATACGCATCATAGTGGTAGTACCTACTCATGAAACTGAACAGCTTTCCCTAAAGAAAATAGGATAAAATCTCAAAATTTAAATTCAACTTGCCCTACAAAGTGGCCGGTCTTGTGATGTGACTGAAGTTTAGATGAAAATATGAATTTAAACTTTCAGATTACACCCTATGTTCTTTAGAGAAAGTTGTTCAGTTCAATGAGTACTACCACTATGTTGCGGATAAATAACCAGTTTTGCCCCGTGTTTTATAACATACTAGCGACCCGCCCCGGCTCCGCACGGGAAAATGGTTATTGTGGGTTATTCTTGAGTATATTATGCATGTATTATAGATATAAACCTTCCTCTTGAATCCCTCTATCTATTAAAAAAAACCGCATCAAAATCCGTCGCGTAGTTTTAAAGATTTAAGCGTACAAAGGGAGGGACATAGGGACAGAGAAAGCGACTTTATTTTATACTAGCGACCCGCCCCGGCTCCGCACGGGAAAATGGTTATTGTGGGTTATCCTTCAGTATATTATGCATGTATTATACATATAAACCTTCCTCTTGAATCACTCTATCTATTAAAAAAAACCGCATCAAAATCCGTTGCGTAGTTTTAAAGATTTAAGCGTACAAAGGGACATAGGGACATAGGGACATAGGGACGGAGAAAGCGACTTTATTTTATACTATGTAGTGAAGTGACTATGTAGTGATAGTGATTTTATCGTCTATCAAAAAGATGGCTAGCTGTAAAATTTGTGTGATGCAATTTACAAAAAAAAACAAATTAAAGGGTTTTGATATACGAATACCTCTAAACGAAAAATTATTATTATTATTATTAGCATTAAACTGTCATAAATAGTTAGTAGATACTAGTATTTTGGGTCAGTTTGATTAATGTCATCAATATAAAATTAAATATCCTTAAAATATAAAAGGTGAATAAAATATTCATAATCTATCTGCAGTTATTGCAGTTGAGCCATATAGTTACGATAACATTGTTATACTCTTTACAGAAATATTTACATTATAAGATATTAATGGGAAATTTACTTGTACAATGGAAGTATTGTTACAGTTTCTGGAAATGACTGCACACTGACCACTTACTTACTAAATTAGTCATTATGCAGTTGATAAGAACACAGTATTATATATCCTAGAACACGCTTTGTTATTGTCACCCATATCTAATGATCGCCTCAGGATTTTTATTTGTCCAAACATCAACTCCTAGGAACCCGCAATGTAATGTAAATGATTTACCTTTAGAAGTACCTTGTAATAAATTTAGTGTTAAATGTTATTCATTGCCTTTGTTTTAATATTTTATGTACATTACATTATGTACATGCATTTATGTATGTATTCCTAATTAGTCCGGTCAATAAAGAAATGTAGAGTGCGTGAGCGGGAGCCTAAGCGATTTCTTCAGAAACTTATTCAGAGTGCTTAGGGATAAAACATACTAAAAGTCCCCACGTCTAGGAGGTGAGCTGGAGGGGGGAGGGGGGGTTAAAGGTCTCATTTTTAAGTTTTTCGCCAATATTACAGAAACGGTGCGTTGTAGCAAAATATGATCTTAGATGAAATGAAAGCTTATAAAATTCTCTACAACTTTTATTCTATATCAATTTTTCATATTCCTAACCGTTTTTGAACTACACGCTCCTGAAATGTAGGAAGTACTGTTTAGTAGGGGATTTATTGAAATGTTCGTATGGGAAACATTTTTTATTGGACGAGTCGACGAAACTTGGCATGGTTGTAGAATAGGTGATCCTAAGTAGAAATCCACCGGGACCCATGACTTGTACTCCCTCTGAAGCCGGGGGGAGGGGGGTGAAGTTGGATTTTGCTGCCCTTTTTGTTGACGCTATATCTCTAAAACCGTAAGTACTATGACAAGTTTGGTATCATTTTCGAATAACTCGTTAACGTAGAACTTATTTTCGGAATTATAAAATAGGGTGGCCATACAAAAAAACTAAATTTTAGGACAAAATTCACAAAACACTTTAAGTCTTTTTACATAAATGTCGTTTACTTTTCCCATGGGAATGGTATCGATACAAAAAAATATGGTCGGGTAGCAGCATTCACGGGCTTTACAAATATATAACTTTTATGGCACTTACTTGATAAAAAATGGGTTAAAAAAATAAAATTGCATGTGCGGCAGACAAAGGTAATGAACATGGAACTAGCTCCAAGACCAAATTTGTCCTAAAATAGTGGTATTAAGGGGTGATAATGTATGGCAGAAATGTTGTGGGTGTTACAAAACCTTCCAAACATATAGGAGATGTAGAAATTCAGGTTAGAATGGAAAGTTAGAGCGGCCGGAACAAACGGTAGGAGATTAAGAGGTGTTTTTTTTTAACAAGTAAGTGCCTTAAAAGTTATATATTTGTAAAGCCCGTGAATGCTGCTACACGACCATATTTTTTTTGTATCGATACCATTCCCATGGGAAAAGTAAACGACATTTATGTGGAAAGATTTAATCTGTGTTTTGCGAATTTTGTCCTAAAATTTAGTTTTTTTGTATGGCCACCCTATTTTATAATTCCGAAAATAAGTTCTACGTTAACGAGTTATTCGAAAATGATACCAAACTTGTCATAGTACTTACGGTTTTAGAGATATAGCGTCAACAAAAAGGGCAGCAAAATCCAACTTCACCCCCCTCCCCCCGGCTTCAGAGGGAGTACAAGTCATGGGTCCCGGTGGATTTCTACTTAGGATCACCTATTCTACAACCATGCCAAGTTTCGTCGACTCGTCCAATAAGAAATGTTTCCCATACAAACATTTCAATAAATCCCCTACTAAACAGTACTTCCTACATTTCAGGAGCGTGTAGTTCAAAAACGGTTAGGAATATGAAAAATTGATATAGAATAAAAGTTGTAGAGAATTTTATAAGCTTTCATTTCATCTAAGATCATATTTTGCTACAACGCACCGTTTCTGTAATATTGGCGAAAAACTTAAAAATGAGACCTTTAACCCCCCCTCCCCCCTCCAGCTCACCTCCTAGACGTGGGGACTTTTAGTATGTTTTATCCCTAAGCACTCTGAATAAGTTTCTGAAGAAATCGCTTAGGCTCCCGCTCACGCACTCTACACCCCCCTTTGAGCCATTCATTGGCCGGACTAAATTGCATTGTGATCTTATTTTGATCTGTCTCCATGTCTGTCAATTCTTACTGAGAAATGGTACGGTTTGTTCATTTATGATACACCGTTTCGTAATACCTTTAAATACCTTTCTGTAATAAATCGTGCGAAGTTATTTCATTTACAACTTGAACATAAAACTAATTAATCACAATTTCGTTATATAAAAATCTTCACTTTCATTGCTTCAATTTTCTTGACTCTTTATCCAATTTATCACTCATGTCTGTACCATCGTGCTTATTTGCTTCAAATTAATCTTCACGATCAACGTCATGTATAATTATTATCAGTTGTCTTTACTATCGTTTGTATAGAATTAATCATTATCATCATTATTAAAATAAAAAAACACTTCGTCACAAATTCGTCACGCGTATCGGATGCGAATATGCGGACGTCAGCGTGGTGGCCTACAAAATCGCATACGTTGCAATTTCTACAGTGACTCATACTTCATTAAGAAACAGCCCGTCTTCTGAATGGCTTATTGGTTTGTCATTGATCAATTTGATAATTTTACAATAGCTTGGGTTTTAAATGACTTTTATTGTTTTTATTAACCTACTTTGTAATTATCTTTACTTGCTTTACTAGTTGCATCTAGACAGTCGTCACTGCATAAGTCATAAACGAAGCACTGGCTAACCTAGGTATATTTTAAGATAAAGGATCAAGGTTTATTTTATTATTTTAAAGTTTTTTAATACCCATCTTTATTAAGAAGTGCCAGACATTTACATGTGTCCAGATCACATTATTTAATCCGGATAAATGGATAAATGCCAATAATTTTATTTTTGAATAATTTTTTATGTAAAACAAGCGAGTTTAGATTTTATAATATAACTTTTCCCTGATGTAATAAAACATTCCATTATATTAATTCGTCACGTTCAGAAAAAAAAACCGTATTTAGTTAACCAAGTTTAGTTTTGATAATATCAAGAATCTAAAATTGTTTTGAATTCTAATAGAAGGCTTTACGTAATGTCATTCAGTCTCTTTCTATTTAAAATTAGCTCTATGACTAATATGTCCCATTTCATCACTTCAGAACATCTAAAGCAATTTGAGATTCAGTTTGACCGCAGAACCTAGTGAAAGCTGCCAAAATAAACTTAACATTTGCGCGCATGTTCAGTGTACTTCATACAAACATAACATACATGTTCGCCTTACATTCAGCAGGCAACGGATCTTGAATGACTCAGATTGTGTACACAACAATTATTATTGTGAACTAAGAGAGAGTCAAGTTCTTTTAAAAAACCTTTCTTAAATTTTCTGATCGTCACAGCGTTTTGGAGTATTGGTGTATTTAATTGAGTCTGTTTTTGCGGGACCTATTGTTTATATATTTACTCATCTTTAGTTGATATATGTCTTAATCAGCTAATAAGATTTTTCGTATGGATCTACATTTTCAAGCTAAATTGCAATATTTTTTTGAAAATAAAGCAACATTGTTTACCTTCTCTTCTTCTTGTTCTGCCTTTACTTGGAGTACGCCCTTATCGTTTCTTCGTAGGCGACAGGAGTTCTGGTTCAGGGTTGTCTGTATGTCCAACTGCGCCATATTGTATGCGCTAAAAAAATGCTTTTCTACTCTCTAAAGGATTGCGATTGGCCCTATTTATAATGTACAAAGTGTTCTATAGATCATTGCATTGTAACGATTTTAAATCTTATCTGTTTAAACTGCCGCCGTGCGCTGTTTGTCTAAGCATTCCCTACCTTATTCAAGTTTGGGCTCGGCTCGTGTCGAAGCCTCGTGTTGAGTTTCTAAGCCGAGGTCAACGTGATGTCGACAGCTGTTTTAAATAAGTATGTGATCATCTGAATGTAATGGTGATTCGCTTAATTTTTATTGTTACGAAATTAATGTTATTTTACCTGTATTCGAATTAAAAAGGAATGTATAGTATACGCTTGTATTTGACTTTAATATCTCGCCGTCTTGTCTGTTTACAATCATGTTCCCAATTGAGCAAGTTCTTCTTTGTCAGTAATTTATACATATTGCTGCATAGTATCTGGGTTCAGACTTCATTCATCAGTAGTTTCAACCGCCTATTGCTGACTTTATTTTGGCAAATCTCTTAGAAACAGGTGTTTTTAGCTTTTCATTTGTTATTCTTTTCTGTGCTATTCCTCAAAATTCGCTTTGTCGCTCACCAACAAACATTATTTCATACTCACTTATCTTCTTTTGACAAATATTACAAGATTAAGTAAAAACTAGAAAACCAGATGTTTCGCTGTTACATCATACCAAAGTTTACTCTCAAACATATCACGATTAATTTTACTTCCTAAAACCAATATTTATAGAGAGAAAGATGAAATAAAGTGAAAGTTTGATTCTGTAGTTCAACGGTTCTACTAGCAAATTAACATAACGTGTATAATAGCTGTAACGTCTTTAGCATACCTAGTGTAGAAGTTTTAATGGCTTGAGTAAGAGATGATAGTGAAGTATTATTATCTTGTATTGCAAGGGCTTTCTCTCGAAATTTTGCAAACATACATTTCCCTGTAGAAGGGAATTTCTTTGTAATGGAGTCTCGGACAAGATCCCAATAGGTATAGTAAGAAAAAGAAAGTTCTTCTTCACTATCACTACATCACTACATAGTATAAAACAAAGTCGCTTTCTCTGTCCCTATGTCCCTGTGTCTCTATGTATGCTTAAATCTTTAAAACTACGCAACAGGTTTTGAAGTGTTTTTTTTTTATAGATAAAGTGATTCAAGAGGAAGGTTTATATGTATAATACATGCATAATATACTTAAGGATAACCCACAATAACCATTTTCCCGTGCGGAGCCGGGGCGGGTCGCTAGTAGTACATATAAAATAAAGTCGCTTTCTCTGTCCCTATGTCCCTATGTCCCTCCCTTTGTACGCTTAAATCTTTAAAACTACGCAACGGATTTTGATGCGATTTTTTTTAATAGATAGAGTGATTCAAGAGGAAGGTTTATATGTATAATACATGCATAATATACTGAAGGATAACCCACAATAACCATTTTCCCGTGCGGAGCCGGGGCGGGTCGCTAGTTAGCTATAATCCCTACAACATAGGTCAGGACTTTGTTATATTTGTAAGGCATGATGATGAGTTTGATGCAGATTATGCGATCCTTGTAGCTATTGGTATGTTAGACGCCTTTGGTGGATCAGTAACCGATTATTTTGAGTGTTGGTTGAGTCTATAACAAGAAATATTTATGTTAAACGTGTATTATGTTGAATTGGTTCTTATTCTTATCAAGCTTTTCCGAACTAGGCTGTTTGTGCCGATGCCTTATACCGGCTCCGCTATTATCTACAGAAATCGCGTCTGATACATTGATTAGCTCAATAACTATAACACTAGGGATCGTGAGGTCAATTATCGACACAATGGGAAAAGGAAAGGTGTGATTTTCTCTAAAATTATTGACAGCGAAATTGTTACTACCATTACGTGTGTCATGAAACTGACCTACATCGTCTATATCTAACCCAACTGCAACATACTTCTCATGTCAGCCAGCTGTCATGTTAGCATGCAAATTACTTCATTGCACGATGCAATTATAAACAGTAATTACTAGCGAAATGTTATGAATATTTACGAGTCTGTAGTAGCTTAGATTTGTTTGAAGATAAACCGATGTGCCAAGCACAATCAGTGGCGGAAAGGAATTCGTAGTTTATTAAGTTGATAAATTTAGTCAATTAGCGAACTTTTTGTGGCTTATAACGAATGAATAATTAATATTGACTGCCTATGATGGGAAGACCAATAAGTATAAGAAACCAATGATCTTATGAAGGTTAAGTTGGGTGCCATTGGATGCAAACCAAGTAAGTATAGCTGGTTGTTTAGGATGATATGGTGATAATAAATTATGAATAAAATTTATGCATTTATCGTACTGTGGCATATTTTATGAACGGTGATGATAAGGACTTTGTTGTGAGGAATCTTTAACAAACAAGTGAGATCATGCGATTTAATAAGATTGAGTAGTAGCTGGATTTAATTGCAAATTATTTATATAATATTTTTTTATAGTATGTATTGCAGTTCATATTTTAAGAAATCATAGTTTGTTACTAGGTGGCCTTTACTAGTTTGAAGGCTTGTGAAAATGTTCCGTTGTTTGGAAAAATTATGACATAATGCTACGATTGGTATCTGAAAACGCTATTTAAAATTTGCGACGACTTTGGCCTATAGCGGCTACAGCTTTGGTTGTTATCAAATCTAATAATATTTATTCTTGTGCAACTTTTATGAGTATAAAATTTTGTTATAGTTTGTTAGCTAATTAATTTATCAATCTTGTTAATTCAATATGAGCTACTGTTTCAAAATAAAAAAAGATAAGTTTTGATTATCTATTTTGTGGTGTTTTGGTCTCTCCCCTATTTTATAATAATATTCATAGCCCCTTGCTATACAATTGGTCCTGCGCTAGCCACATTCAACGACTTCCCACAACCCATAAATTTAATTACCTTCATCAATTTACATAAAACTTCATGGCCAAGCATGAACTTAAACCATTTTTTTGCCAAAGAATCTTAATTAGCGTCAACTTATTATCATTTAATGGCCAAATTAAACGTAAACTCATAACCCACATTACATAACCTTAATATTACATTAATTATGACCAATTACGTCACATCACATAAAACAATGAAGATTATGCGAGTGCTCCCACTTGAGACTTTATATTCTTTTGTTAGGGCAATAAATGTACATATTCACAATCTGATATGTTCTTATTTGTAGCATTCAAAGTTTCATCATAATACATGCATAAGCATATTATGCCTGTTTAATAAATTGAGGTCTAAAAGTACGTGACATGTCACGAGATTTTCTTGTAGGAAAAGATTCTGAATTGGGATCGAAAGTTCTGCACTTAATTATTTCGCTCATTTCCAATGCAAAAGAGTGAATAAATGATACGGCTTTTTCTTCATCATACATCAGATTTCTTACAATAGTTGTTTAAAGTATTCAATGGGTGTTACAAATGAGATGTTTTATTCCCTATCAATACGGTCGGAAGTATTGATAAAACAATTACTACCTCGCAATCACTGCACGCACACAATCATCTGTGCAAAAACACTGCTCTTCTTGCTAGACCATTACATGTGCTTGCTAGTCTCCTAGGCATTGAATACTCATTGTAACAAGTTGGTTGGTAACAGTTACTTGATAATACGAATTCGTAAAATAATTAATCACAGTCAGAAATACTTTATTAAAGTTTTATTTGGATATTGCAGCCTTCATTCATTTGCTTCTTTAGCTATAACTATAACTTAACTAAACTGTAATAAAAAAAAAGTGTCTAAAGGATCATTAGCGGATATTCTCCGTAAAATTGAAAATATTGTGTTTTACTATACTGATCTTCAAACACATCTAAATAAAGAGCTGGTTTCTTAAAGTTAGTATGATATAAAAGCTAGTGGTAGTGCCGAAATAGATGAGGCGTAATAAAAAGGCATAAAGTACCTATCTCAAGTTATTATTTGGTACCGATTTTTTTTTCCGAAATGTTAGGAAAACGTTATGATGGATGAGACCATGGAATTGAATGGTTAAGAAGTGACTTAGCAAAGCCAGCGTGGTCAAATACCTAAGGTTTGTAGATTCAATTTCAGGTTATAGGCTAGGTGGAGACAATCTTTCTCTTTTTTTCAACAAACTGATTCAAAATCTAATTACGAAGTTTTTATCTCTGAGGTGATTAAAAGTATACTCTTATTTCTACCGGATATTTAATCATTGTCGTGTTATTGGTTTAGTAACTGCATTTGGTAAAGCTAACACTTATTTATCATTAGGTATTCGCTCATGATGTTCGTCATTCGTTATCTTAAGTATTAGCAAACTGGGATTAAGAATATTAATATTATTTTGTTCGTCTATTTCCCAAGCATATTTTCTCTTTTTCAGTCTTTGAAGATGAAATTAAATGGGTTGTATGTACCTATATCTGTCAAAAATAACTCTTACGTTATTTCTTTTGGTCGTCATTACTCATTTGGAAATCCATCATTCGTTTACTGCATTGCGTCTTTTCACTCTTTTGTCTTGCATTCTTATGTTATTTACGGTTTTGACATTTTGGCCTTAGCTTCTTTAGCAACATTATTATCAGCGAAGTTATTCGTAACTGTAAGATATCATTCATCATTACAAAAATAAAATGTTAGACTCGTGGTAGAGTATCTAGTGTCGTTACCTGTCAATTCTATCCATGACGAACCAATGTTTTTCCGCCTTTTGTATTCATAATATACGTTAATTTGACGCTCTTACGATGAAGGGAAAGGCCCTGATGAAACCTGCACACAGCTGCCAAGAAATCCACTTGGTAAAAACGTATTAATTCGGGCTTTTTTTTATTAATAATGATCTATGCTTTTATCGAAAGAGTATTACCAATAAAGCTTCACCAGGCTTGAGGTCTTCGGCCAGCTAAGGGTCGCTTTTTGACTTTCTGATACAATAATTAAGTGTATTTGTATCTGATAACGTACCTGCTACACGAATACTAGTTGCAAGCAGTTGAAGCAGCTCTACAATGCAAGAAAAGACAATAAGTGTCGTGAGACAGAACACCGCTTCCTCAAGCGAAACACGGATGCCGCACAAATTATACGCCCGCGCACTGCGCATCGCTGCAAATCTCAGATAACTAGGGTTTACCACAAAGAATATCTTGGTCTGAATTACACCAGAATATTATACAATTTTTAGTACAAATCTGCAAAAAATTAAATGATAAAATGCTGAATTCTAAATTTTTGTCAAGATTTTATGATCAAAATTCGTGCATTTTGATATTTTAATCAATTACATCGTTTTTCTTAATTGGCAACCCTGCGTAAACAGCATGTCTGCAACTATTGAAAACTTTGATAGGTATGTTGAGGTTTCTTACATCGCAGCTCCGGTTTCCTCGTGACAGGTGATGAAACGTTTTAATAAATAAATGGTTGTAAAATATATTACTGTTAGCGTTAATATTTTCTCTGGCTCCTTTATACATTTAAAACACGAATAGTGACGACAACATCGCTTTTGCGGGTTTTTCAACTTTATTGGCATTTTTAAGATATCCCAAATAGTTCGTCAAGGGACAGACAAATCTTTCAGGGAGAAACGTGTTACTAAATTGAGAAAAAACTATAACAGCAGAAAAAATTGGGCGAGAAAGTTCAGCTCATAAATAAACTAAACGACTCGAATTAAGCTAATTGAGTTTAATTCCAACGAGTAACTACGGTCTTTCCAATACAGAGGCCTATAAATCACAGTTGGTAATAGCTTTATGGAGTAATTCTAAATTATTATACCCTATTACTTATGTCATTTTCTCGTGAGAACTCTATTCTTTAAAGATACGTGGAAATCTAATGTGATTGTTTTGTTTGACAGATTATGCAGTTAATGGGACTTTTGACGCAGCAGGTGAGTTATTTCAAATATTTTACAATGCATGTGCTCGAAAAGAGCGTTTTTCTAAGCAGCCAAACAGTGCGGAAAGTAGCACTTTTCTGCACTAGTGCTTTTTACTTTTCAGTTTTTTTTTAATTTTTGCTCAGCCTGTCATTCAGCCAGTCAACCTAACATTTCAGTATTTGAGATATTTTTATAACCAATTGTTACTAATATAAAGGGAACAATAAAAATAACAATTCAATAAACGCGTTTATAATTAGTATAATTACTTTAGAAATTGATTTTTATTGATAAATTACGTTCAAATATTAATTAAAAATTTGCGTGGCTGAATAAATTTTACTCATTGCCTTATTGCGATTCGACAGCTTTGCACATGCGCAGTAGATGTTTTTTTCAGCGCGAATGTGTTTTGTTTATGAAGCCCGTCATTTATACGCCTTTTTAATATAACTGTTTTTTTTTCTTGCACAATGCATTGTAAAATCTTGTATGATACACGTGCGAAAGATGATTTCCGACTCGTGTCGGCTTATACACTCGCTCGCTTTGCTCGCTCGTGAATAAAATGACACTCATCGGAAATCACATACTTTCCGCACTAGTATCATAAATAACTATTCCCTCATCATTGTGTTTTCTCTCGATTTATAGAAATACCCAAATATTTTTTATTTTTTCGTCTTCGACACTTGACAATGGCGCTAATTACTTAGAGAGTCGCGGCCTTTTTTTTATATGGGATGCAAAAAGGACGGGAAATGAATGAATCAATTGAAAGAACGATACTCGTATTAAAAATAAAAGTGCAGCAATAAAAAAAATAGGTGTAATTTTTAATTGAGATATTTTTGCATCCAGTCCCCGTAACATGAAATGCTATGACAAAAGTTTGTCGCACATTTAACTGGCAAAAAGTTGGCGAGAAACCCGCCATATTGAAATATCCTCCAATAGGATAAGAGAATACGCACGACAACATTATGTCTGTCACGCGTGGACGGGCAGACTTAAGATAATTTTTAAATTATATCACAACATCAAAATTGGCGCCAATGCCTGCATAAAAACTAATCTTCACTACATAGTATAAAACAAAGTCGCTTTCTCTGTCCCTATGTCCCTCCCTATGTCCCTCCCTTTGTACGCTTAAATCTTTAAAACTACGCAACGGATTTTGATGCGGTTTTTTTTAATAGATAGAGGGATTCAAGAGGAAGGTTTATATGTATAACACATGCATAATATACTTAAGAATAATCCACAATAACCATTTTCCCGTGCGAAGCCGGGGCGGGTCGCTAGTCTTATTAATAAAACTTGAAATTCTTCAGGAGATTGTTGTCCACGACAGCATCCTTACATCACCTCTTCCTATTTAGCAGCATCCAAAACATCTTTCTCTAATTAAGACAAGATATGATTATGATACCTGCATATTTTAATGACAGGCTTTCATAATCGCAATTAGTCATGATAATTTAGTTAGCCGAAGAATGACATGCATGCAAATTAAAATGGCTGTCAAATCATCGCAGCCGAATTAAAACGCGAACATTTGGACTGATAGATTAATCTCTGTATGATTGTTATATAATTCATATTTAGGGTTGCGTATTTTGTATTTTTTAAGAGGTACCTATGGTTCGACGCTTTCAAAGCGTCTCGGTGAAGCTCCAATATTTATCTATGTGTTTTCGACGTTATGTATTATTCGATGGTCAAACGATGAATGAAAATATCGTGTAGATATCCTTATCATATTGTCAAATTACCTACAATAGCACAAAAAAATCAAGGTTCTGAAGTTGCTCAATCACCAAAATAAGCTCTTTAAAGCTCTTTAAAATACACTCTACACTTAACTACTAAAATAACGAACAACAATAAAATCCTTTTCTGTCATCGTTACGTATATATTTCGAATCCTAGCGTCTAATTCGTTCAAACCAGTCTGAATTTGCCAAACTAACCAGCTAGACTGGTTCGCAGATTTTTTTTGTTTTAGTAAAACATGGGCGCTCTTTGCCTAATACAGACATGGACCGTTTGTTTTAAAAAGCAAAGCTTTACCGGTCCGTTTAGCCGTTTGATTACTTTATTTTCGTACCTGTTTTGCTTACCTTACTACTTTTCGCTTTTTCCTGTCTGGGATTTTTTTTTTATATCATAAATTAAGACCTTCGCTATATCTCAGACTAAAAACTAAATCAGATTTTTTCACATTTTTTTTTAAACTTTGTTATCCATCAAGGGACTCTATTATTCCACGAATTAATCTAAGAATTACTTCTCTTCTTCTTCTTGTGTTTGTTTCCAAATTACATTCTCCTTCACTGTAAGAACGAAAAATATCTAACTCAATAATACCATGGTTATTCACATCATATTGTAATTCAGCGTTGGCTTGATTCACATAGAGAGCTTTAAAGGCTTCCTTAAACCCAACTCAATACAAAAGCCACCTGCAGCAACCATTAACCATTTTCGTTTACGAAAGAAAGTGTTGTTACGTCACATTCTTTTTCATTCAAAAAAGTCATAATTTTACTTGACGCATGTAGTACAGGGCGTAATAAATGTCAGAGGTGATCACTCAGTCGCATGACTTCAGACACAGGGTGTTTAAAACCTGAATGCTCAATTATTTCCTTATGAAGAAATTTCAAGCGAAATTAAGCGTGAGAAGAGATCTTTCCTGTTTTTTTTTTTGCATTGCCCGCGATTCTTAAATGCAGTTTCAGATCTAGAATGGTTGTAGATAACTCGGCACTTTATAGGATATTTAACATAACTATTGAACAAACAAAAACATATTTTACCAGTGGGCACCTTTGCGCCGGGAAGGGTTCGGGGCGGGTTTTTTGAATGTCATTTTTCTTTATTTTGTTTTATTAATTAATGTTTTACTTTGACTTCTGAATAAACGATTTTACCAGTTACCATGAAATTAAAAGTATTGGAATAAATTACAGCTCGGCTCTTTTCTTTATTCAGAAAAGTTCCTCGTCTGCATTTATCAGAATCGCGGCCATTATTATGTCCATGCGTCGTTTAATTAAAAATCCTCGCATTACGTTGTGTTGCGTGCGTCGGCGTATATTTGGAAGGAAGACTTTAAATATATAAAAAGAAAGAATTAATTTATTGAAATAGCATTTGATGTTTTTTTTGTATTTTCGATGTTTTTAAAAAAACAGGTGGTTGTAAGCCTTCTATAAAATTTCCTTTGTCCTAAAAGGTTAACTTCTTAACAAACCTGGTAACCTTCTTACTTACAGATGATTTTGGTATTTATATAAAAATCCTTTTCAAAAATTCTTTCAGTTTTCTGATTTTATAAGTCACGAAGAAATATTTTACGAAAAATTTATTGAATTTTTCAGCATCAAAGTTCCTTTCGCAGCAAAGTGGCAGAAATTGTCCATATAGTGTTAAGTAAGAATATTTCTCGCTTTTAAGTTTACCTACCATTCATTTCATCTGACTTAATAAAAAAGTCTCATGAATATTTTTTTGGATAAGAAACAAACTCGATTAAGACAAGTTTATTTACGTAACTTTTTAATCTTTTAATAAGACTTAACACTTTTGATCTCATAATTTCAAGAGGCATTATCTCTTTTTTATTGCGTAACTGTAATTCTGTAACACCAAATTCCTGATCTTCCAAATATGAAGATCTGGTTTCCTGACACGTTCCCTTTAACGGAGAAAGCAATTTTGTTTCTCTTGGACTCGTCTGGCTTAATAGTTATTTTTAAAGATAAGGATAAAGATCAATTTATTTGCAATAGACATGGTTACATGAAGATGGAAGGTGGATTATTCACAGAATTTCACATATCTAGCATATTGTAAACAGCATGCAAAAATATTAGTATAATTTTAATACAACTAAAAATATTTTAATTGTTAAAAGTACGAATAAACTTAAAAGGGCCCAAAAACGGATCAATAAAAAAAATACCTTAATACTTACACAATTTCTTCTTAACAATAACTTAGAAATTCTCTGTTAGTAATTTTCTAATAAATTGTATTTGTTTTGTGAATTCCAAACATTATTTATTTATTGATTGTTTTGTTCTGTTTTTCTGTATATGTTTGTATTTCTGTTTGGTGTCAATAAAGTACCTATATTAGTATTGTATTGTATGTATAAATAATAATTTTAGTAGTTTGACCACCCATACTGTAACTAATTCTATTCTTATCGCGATCATGCCATCAGCTAATCGATTTCACACAGCTATCATTATTAGACTGTTCTCTTCACGGATGTAATGATTAAAATGTTTTGCCAATGTCTATAATTTAGACATGGTGGATTGCATGTATAATCAAATTATAATGGCGTAATGCATGCATGTGTGGTAGGTACATTTTACTTTTCGACCATTATTTTTGGAATGTTATCATAACGGTTGAAGAGATATTTTCTTGCATCAAAATATAAATGACGGGAACAGCAGTTAATACAATACTGAGATAAGGAACTCAAAAAACATTAAAAATTATATTAACGAAGTTAGAGAAAATAAATTTACTTGTAAAACACACTAATTATACCTATGCTACAAGTGCAAAGTAAGTGAAACAGGAAGTTATCTAGAGTTGTATATAAACTCTCAGGGTGTTCAAATTGCTAGAGCTAAAAAATCAAAGAGGTTTAACAAAAATATTACTATTGACTCATCATTCTTTGTTCTTCGCATGCCTATGATTGAAAATTTTCGGGGACAACACAGGTTTCTACAACCAAACATAAAGTATAACATGACTGGAAACAGTATATTACCACCTAAAGAAGAGTTCGGGTTTCCATATCTGGCACCGTTCTGGACACACACATCATCAACATAAAAATACTCTTTGACGAGGTTGTCACAGAAAGACTAGCTTATTTCCATAATCACCGAGACAGTTTCTTTACAGTTTTCTAGTGCTTAGACTAGGCATTAGCAGTCGTAATGCTACTTAAAACACGAGCACCTAGATTTAAAATTTTCTCTTTAAGTTTCGTGTCCGCTGTATCTATAATCTTTTAAATATCCTTGACGATCTTGCTCTACTGCATTTTTAGAGATCTCCGTGGATTATTTTAACTTTTGCAAATTCTAATGTTTTTATTTTTGTTTGTCTCCTGTCATTTTAGTCCCTTTGCTGTCCCTCATCTATGATGTCAGTTATTCTAGCGTTTAGAGATTTTACGTCGTTTTTTTTTTCATTTATCGCTAGTTAGCATTATCTAATCTGTCTGATAACGTATTCTGTTTTTTTTCTAACTAACCTATCTATACCGGACTGGTGATATAGCGCGAATCTGACATTGGGGGGAAAGTCAAGGGTGCCATCAGACTGGTTTAGAAATTGTAATTGACTAAAATAGATATACAAACAAGATAATGTTCTTTCTTCCACGACCGCAGCGGCTGACTTTAGAACAAACATTTCCAACCAAAAAAGCAGGCTAAGGTACGTAGTTATTGGAAATGATGGAAACTGCAATAATCTTTACCTTTCCTTTCGTGGTCCAATGTCCAAAATGATAATAACTGAAATATTACAAGAATGCTACTTTTTTTTGGTACGGTCAGTCACGTTTATAAGTCCAGTCATATTACGTCATCTATAGTTTAAATTTACTTTTTTTCTAAAAGCATTCAGGACATATAATTTGAAGTTAAATATTAAGTCCAGGATAAAAGTTATTTGAAATTAGAACAACACGTGATATGGCTGCGCTTATGAACTTGTAAGTACTTACTGTAAAACAATTATCAGTTACTTTTACTTTATTCGAACTTTCCCAATCTATTCCCATAAAAATCAAGACTCATCAACGAATCAATGTTAAGTACGTAATTGTGCCTAATGGTACACTTTTAGAATTCACACTTCATGTGTATACAGTTGTCTATAGGTCCAGCAGTGAAAGTGTGTTAGTTTGGCAATGCTATGTGCGTCTTACTGTTCTTTATTACCTATTCAGTAATGGTACGTATTGCGCACGCGTGAAGATTCAAATGAATAAAATACTGGGTCTTCAATTTGTACTACAGACAGATACCGCTATTAAGACTGCACTATATAGTATTCTTTGTATAGACCGTTGAAAAGCAGACTCAATGGTGATTGGTGGTAGGTGTTACAATCGAGTGTTCCTAGCTATGATCCAAGAAAATATATTCAGCCATTTGAAGATTATCAGCTCTTTTCTAGTTATTGAAAGGATCAACTAACGGTTATGTGTAGGGGGTTATTTTTTTTTATTTAGTATTAATGATTATAAGCTCTTTTTACTTGTTCTCTATTTTCAGCCTACATCGTTCGGCAGAGCAAAATTGGACTTAATTCTTCAGGTCTCACAGAAATGATGTATTTCTTTATTTTCTGTTTTATAGTGTTTACGCTTTCGACGTCTTATTCAATAGTATATGACACGGACTTTGAAATATGACTCGGGTCTCTTACTAGGACGTCGTAATTTAGACGAACCCGCTCTGATTTCTCAAATTTGAATATGATTAATTATGTAACATAGTTAACACTATTTAAAGACATCCTGTTAAATGTCTACTATTGGCTTTGGCTGTTCCAGCCGCGATTGTCTCAACATCATGATTTTCCCTTCGGCCGTGTACGAAACTGCAGCTCCGTAACCAGTATCGTACAAAGAATTTTTATTCTTACGACGAAACTTTCTCATATAACATCAAGGCAATATCAAGTTGCAACTAGAATCACATTAAAGAAATTTCATTAATGCGATTGATTGCATTCTGTAATTAACTGTCAGAAAGTTACAGCTATTGAAACGGAATTATGTGTTGCTCTAGATGCCAACAGTAATTTATATCAGCTTGAAATGCCTTTTTCACCATCATTCACTTCTCATTATGATCCAATGTTCTAGATTCCCTTTTTCATTTAAATATTTTACAGGTTTTGCTTCTTCATCATTAGGCGTTTCATTTCAATCGAGAAACATTCACTGCTGGACAAAGGCCTCCCACGAAGATATGCGCAACGATTCAATTCAATTCAATTCAAATAAACTTTATTGCACATAAAACACATTGGTACAGAGAATAAGATGAAGGTTAGAAAAGGCAATTGGCGGCCAGTCCGATCAGTCCTGCCTGCGCTGCCCGCATCCAGAAACCTCTTGAGGCCCTCACTGGATCGTCGGTCCTACTTGTAGGGAGCTTGCCTACGCTACGCCGCCTTCCGGCCACCATTCGAGAACATTTTGCTCCAACGGCCATATCGGATTCTATTGATATATAATAACATTAAATTTAAAAAATAAAATACCCCCGCCACAAAACCATTACTTGATCCTTTCAACAACTAGAAAAAAGCTGATAATCTTCAAATGGCTGAAGATTTTTTCTTGGATCATAGCTAAGAACACTCGATTGTGACACCCTGCAAACAAAAAAACTAGATCAAATCGGCGCATCCGTTTAGGAGTTTTGATGCCACAGACAGACAGACAGACACGTCAAACTTATAATAACCCTCTTTTTTGTCGGGGGTTAAATATATAATTTATTTATATTACCGAGACAGTTCATGTACTTACTTTTTACGCTAACTGCACTAACAGCAATAAACTACATTTTATTTAAAAGGAAAACAACAACATCAGTGATGTGCTGTAAAATACCTGGAGACTACGTGATTGGTGAGGTATAAAATATGCAGTCACGGAAATATGCGTTACGTAAAAGAGGAAAATGAAAAATATGTTATTGTCCTATTACTCAAACTCAAATACTTAACTGAACTAAACTATAGAACTTAACTATGAGACATTGGACTCAATTCCACGCGTCCACCGTCTAAATAACTTAAAATTAAAATGTCTAAAATTTAACTAGTTTTAGTTGGTTATATCCACAAGTGCTATTCTACGGTGCCAGGCCAACTAAATTTAACGGGGTTTAAGCGACTTGCTAAATTGTCTAAGTTGAGTTCAAGTTGTTGGTTTTCCATGTTATTTTGATGAGAAAGACCAGTTATATCCTTGCCATACAACCTAATCATAATATTTATTTTAATCGCCGCTAAAATTAGTCAGTTAAGCGATTTTTCGCGTAAAAATGGCATACATAGAATTACTAAATAATCATAGAATACATAGAATTGCAAAGTGGTTTAGCGACACCTAATTAAAATTAGACATTTTAACGGCCACTCTGGAATTGAGCCCACTGATAAAATGTATCTTTTTTTGTTGCCTTATTTTGGAAATAACTTACTTTGGAATACCAGTTGATGGTGAAAATACAAAATTATGTAAATTAGGTATACCTAAATAAATGATAGTTTTCATGACCAAACATAGTACGATAGTCGTGATTTATACGCATTATATTATGTAATCCAATATTGTTACTAGAAAACTAATGTAACTATTATATTATAAACTACTTAGCCAAATGAGATGATATTTTTTAAAACATGGAGATAGACAATCTGAATACAATGGACATCAATTAAAAACATCCGTCTATTGAAACATCAAATTGTATAATAAATATTAAATTTATCTACGATTTCCATTTAGTTAGGCAACTTTTTTAATATAGAATTTCAACTGGGTTATACTTACCTACTTTTTGATTCTAGCATTAGTTTTTTTCTTAACAAGTAGGTAAAGGTAAAGCGCTTAACTCATTCATGAATAAGGAAATGCTTTTAATTGTTTACGAAGTAGATAGATAGATCTAAAAGTAAAAGAAGCGGATTGAACCTGATCAATAACTAATAAAGGAAATCTGCCTGTTCAGGTATAACAACACAAAGCTATTAATTTAAACAAGAATGCAGATTGCAGCAGACAGGTGCAGCGACCAATGAACTTTCAGCTTTCCCTGGGCGTGTTCGTGTAACGCAGCCTTTTGCAACAGAACGAGGTAGCACAAACATTAAGCAGTTTATCTCAAGTACTCACTAAATGTCACTGTTTGTTTTACCAGCCATTTCATTTCACATTTCACGGCATGGTGTCAAACCGTAGCTATCCCACTTCTGATTATTTATACGTCCAACGAGAGCGAGGCTCTTCTATTTAAAGAAGATCCATGCATTACTACTATCATTGTCATCAGCTTTCGGCTATCTTCTGATGGACATACTCCTCTCATTGTACAGATCGTTACTCCTTACGATCGGGGATCGTGTGCTTTACCTCATTTGCCTAAACGTCCATTGGAAACCCTTTTTTTATTAAGCTACGCTTGTGTCGAAAAGTTACGACCAAGTAACTCGCCTGCTCTGCGTTCATGGTCCTATGCACGTTTTTCTTAAATATATTTTTGGAATATCTCATCATAAAGCAATCAAAAATTTCATAGCTATTTTTAACTAGAAGTTGTCGTGATTGACCTACTCGTTATTCTTTGCAGTTATGCAACCAATCAGTAAATACGGTTTATCATTACTTGTAAATCTGTTGCCGTTTCAAAATTAGACTTCACACTAAAGAATATTCACGGTCTTGATGAGTAACCAGTTAAACCTAAGAGACACTACGTTCATCGACCTTTGGTATTTTAGACCTCTGCACTAAGATCTTTCTTGTAAACTTGTTTTATCTATCTATAGCTTCCCATACTTAATTATTGTCTACAACATTTCCCGGAACCGATAAATACCTTTTGTATATTTATCGTTAAGTTAGTTATGGACTGTAGTTTGCTATATTTTTTGAGTATTTACGATACTTTTCAATGTTCTCTTTGATTTGGAAATTAACTTAACGATTATACTTGTTTTATATTTAACCTATTAAAAACTTTTATGACTACTTTTCGGGTTTTCTTTTGTGTGTGTAGGTAGGTATGTTTTTTTGTATCGTGTTTGTAAATATATTTTTTAGAAACAATACACCAGTTATCATTTACTTAACAGTTTGTTAATCGTATCCAAGCTTAATAAGTTAACAAACGTCACTTTAACCAATTCCTTTACCTTCACCACACATGCATTTAAAAAAAAGATTACGACATAATTTTATTTATTTCTTTATGGACTTTGGTGTTACCGCAGCTACTTAAGTTTTATCAAGCAGTAGCAACAAAAGCAGCAAAAGCAGGTGGGTATAAAATTATCTCGAGTTCCTTGCATCGCAGTTCGATCAATAATTACAGTGAAGTTGAACATTCTTAAAAAACTATCGACACCCATTGTTGCATCTGTAGCCGCATTTACATTACGTAGGTTCACTTACACTTGTCTACTTGTAATTACAGGTATGTGTGCACGTTTTGTAATATATTTCTCAAGTAAAAGACAGCGTTGCTTAACACCTCCTAGCTGTTTGTTTGATGTAAATAATTGAGTAATTGATTTGCATATATCTATAATAAATGGTAAATTATGTTCAACATTTTATTTTATGTCTTCTTGGTTATTTTCGTAGATTTCTTCGTGTAGTCTTCAAATAAAACGACAAACTGATGAATTGCTTCACCATCCACTTGAGCCTTACAAATGATTTATTTAATTTATTCGACATATTTCCTTTTAAGTTTATCTCTAACTCATTAACTCTCGTGTTGTATAGGTACTGTGGATATTTCGTCATCAGCAAAAAGACAAACTTTATCGTATTTTTCAACAAAATAAATTTCATTTGCTTACGTTTAAGTATCCAACTCACAAATACTATTTTAATTTTACAAATTATAATTTTTAATAGAGCATATTAAAAGTATAATATAAATTATGATTTATTTATGTTGGTTTTCATTCTACTGTTTTCCTTAAATCAATGCGTGAGCATTAGTCAAACAGTAGGTACAGTCAGGGAATGAAAGAGTTGACCACCTTAAGTTCTGTTTTCGCTTGCAGCAGTACAGAGAAAAAAATGCCAATATAATCAAGCGATAAATAGTCTGTACTAAGACAAATTTTCAAAAGGTACTATGTGCTCGTAGCTCGCATATTTGAAAACTGAGCAAACTTTTAATTCCCTGACTGTACACATGAAAAATTGCATCACTAACTACGCCTCCAGTTACACATACAAGTCGCACAGCAAATAGCATTTGATATTTTTATCGACATGTAAAGCATCGATGGAAAGTGTGATGCAACAATCGATTGTTATTCCTAGACACGCTGCATGTTATACAGGGCGAGACACGGAAGGAAACCTTATAGTCGCGAATCCGACTTGCTTCCACGACAGGCTTCCTTTAATCGTAACTCGATATTGTCAGACAGATTGGGTACACGTTGTTTGTCGGATTACTGTTGATGCTTGTTGAGGTCCTAGTACGTATCATTTTCAAACGAAGAAGTTCTAAGACTTTAAACTTCGCAAGCTTTAAGCTTAACGAGTTCTTTGGCTTCCGTGCCTTTATGCGATGAAAGTATGTTGCCGTCCGCCTACGCCTGCATTCCTTTAAGAATTGTTTTATATGCGGAAAAGACTTCAACAAAAACAATGAATCAATATGTGCCGTTTCTTTGCCATTTCCTACTTAATTTTTTTTTTTTATTAGCATTTAATGTCAGCTCATATAAGTTATCATTTAGGGGATCGAACCTACCCTAGGTCTTAGTCAACCAATAGACCTTTGAAATTCCGCGCAAAAACGATTTCTGAAAAAATACAATTCTCACGTACCAATTTTTTTAACGTGGTCACCGATTACTATGCCATTTGTTTTGTTTTAAATATCAACTTGACCTCCTCTTCTTCTAAGGAAGGTGGAAAAAACTATGTAAATCAATTTGCCTACGGTTGACCAAATTTGTCTCGTGACGACATTATTTACTGGGTCATTGACTTTACCAGTTTTATCTTTGGTTTTATTAGGAACAGTCAATAGTAGAAAAAATGTTTTAAACTAAGAATTTAACTTATGCGAGCCTCTTTACGATTTAGGAAGAAGTTTTTGTAAAGTAACATGCTATATGTAAGATGTCTATCAATTTAAGCTATTGTATAGAAGAGTATGATGAGAAAACATAATACTTTTTTAATCTCTTCGTAATTAGCAATTTTCCGTCGGTTGTTTGAAGTAATAGGAGTCAAGAAGTCACGACAATCACGACGTACATAGTAAAAAGTTGTTATTGTGCGTTATTTTGCTAGATACTTCACTGCTAAAGAATCTTCATTTAATTAAAACCTTGATTTATTTTTTGCTTTTATCATTAAATTATGCTTTGATTTTATTGTGTATGAAATCCTAATTAATGTTATAAATCTTGCCAAGGCCTTGGACTGTCTCAAAATTCTGAAGACATTAGATGAGTTTATAGAAAGTTCGAAGTTTGCAAATGTAATCATCATGATAAACTGAGATGTAACTGTCCTCATTCAAAAACTAGGCGACAAATAGCACATTTACCTAATAGATTACACCTATTGAATAAGAATAAAGAAGGCAGGAAAGGAAAAGTATAGATATGGTTTTACATATTTAACACAAATAAGTATAACCAAAATCGAGTTGAAGAAAGATTTAAAGAACCCAATCACCAAAAAAATCCTGAGAAAGCGCATTTTCAAACACTCTACAATAATCAGTAGCACCATGAGTTGTATACAAAAACGGTACGACGTGAGGCAATGGTTGTTCTGACCCGCATTCCCCAGTAATGGTTAGAACAGAGCTGGCGCGGCATGGCACGACGCAAACCGACTGATCGACTGAAACAATGATATTGTTTGCTGTTCCACTGACCAAGGTCACTTCGTTGATAGTACACCTTATTTTGTAGCATTACATGATGAAGATATTTTGGACAAAAGGACGTATAATTCCACTACCTCTACAACAATAGATGCTATTAGTTGAATATCTTGTGGGAATAATGTAATGTAGGAAGGAAGGGAGCTAAAACTAAGTCGGAACTCATTATATTATACATGTTCTACTGTAAGGCTTATAAATTTACTAGTTCCTTCCGCTGATTTACCTAGTTAAGTACTAATGCATTTGCCAAAAATACACTTTTCTTTTCCTCATAATATTATTAACCTAACTCAAATCAAAAACGTTATTTTTTCCTACTGACAATGCCAGAAAGTAGGACAGTTAATACATATAATATTCCTGTTTTCAATTGAATTTCCGCATTCGTTCCATAAGCAAATTAGACAAAGCTCTGAGCTAGGTTCAAAAGACTGGCTCTGGCCAGTTTTATGGCTATCTATAATTTTGTTACCTTTATCATCTGATAGTTAACATGGTGTTGTGTTTATACATTATCAAGGTGCCTCTGTACTACTCATATATTTACAGGTATACAGGTATTTGCCTATACATTTTTTATACTGAGAATTTCTATGATAAGTATATTTATTTAAAAAATAATCAAAATTATATGTATTTTTTGTTTATTATTATTATATTTTTACTAAGCTACGTCTCTTCTTAATCCTCAAAAGATCCTTAAACGTAATCCTATTGCCAGAACACATAAAACGCCCGAAATTCCCTAATTACCCTGTAAGACGAACAAAGTTAATAGGATGAAGATAAATACTCCAAAGAATTTGGTCAGGTAGCTGGCAATCCGGCTTGGCTCACCCAATTTCCACTGGGTCACGTCATGCCGAGGTCCGACTGGATCGGATGCCTCAGCCGACTGCTGGCTGCTCAGCTCATTAAAAATCAAACTCGTTCGGCGCGCCGCGAAGGACGCACGTGTAGCGCCCGCCGCCATTTTCTATATTTGCGTTCGAAAACCACCCACTGAGTGAACTATTAAAAATAACGTTAATAATCGTTGTGTAAATGATGAGTGTGTGTGACGCAGTGACTTTAGTGTTCTATGTGAAAGTGCGTTTAAGTGTTTACTAAACTATTTGGATTTTATCGCCAGTAGAGCAGGTATATTATCGTCATAGATTAAATATGTTTTAATGATTTTACTTAATGAAATTCAATTAGAGATCGGGTTTGATAATGACCAGTACTTTCATAAACTTGTATAATTAATGCTGTATCGTATTCTGATACAAAGGCTGATGATAATAAAAACATTTATAATGACTTAAATGTTTTAAGTCCTTAGCATCTATGTAGCGTGGTTAAAGGCTACAATTAGATGATAATGATAAAAGATTGATATAGTAATAAATAACGGTGTTTAAGGTAAATGATAAAGTAAACAGCCGCTCTGCTTGAGTGAGTTTATTAGACTGATTTTTGCTGTCATAATCAATATACAATAAAGTGTATTCAGCAAGTAATGATTGCAAAATAAAATATGTTATATTAATAGCTAATTACTGTACGTTTGTCCGTACATCTTGCCCACTTAAAAAAGAAAGTAACTGTAATCAGTATTGTAAATAACAAACAAATATGATATAAAATATACCTTAAATATTTGACATTTAACAAAACAATAACTGTAATCAGTAATGTAAATAATAAAAGATGATATAAAATAGCTTAAAATATTCCACACTTCACTACACTGAAGGTACTGCGAATTTTCGGGGCGGTGCTGTTATTGGCGAAGTACCCTGGTGAACACTCGTGACGCTGTCTGTGCGCCGAATGTTTTCTATATGCGACTGCGTAGCAT
>OX419586.1:14461851-14506626 GCA_948473455.1 Teleiodes luculella
CGCTCTGTGTCGTCGCTCTGGCTTCTGGCTCTACTGATTGCTGTTCAGAAGTGCGCGACTTCCTCCGCCTCCAAAAATGAATGATTATACCACTCAGAATAAGCAACCCGATGAGTAGAATGTACTGCAGACTGTAGTGATGCATGTCGTGGCTATTAAACTCTTGAAATGAATTCGTTTTTAGCTCATCAATCTGACTTTTCAGTTGATCCATCATCTCTTCGTGACTGTCTGATGTGATAGGCGCCTTATATGGAACGCTGCTATTAATGATAGAATTCAAAATAGAAATTTCAGGTATCTCAACAGCTGCCGCTTGTTGATGTACATTACTGAGAAAATGTTTATGTGTATGGATTGTAAATGTCTCTCCTTTCAATAAACAGCCTTGACCTAGGCTAATATAACCGTTCCCTGTCAAGGTTCTTATCTCCGTACCAGCTGAGCAAAATATGCGTACTTTGCATTCGTGACAACAGGAGTACAGCCAAGTGTTGTAGCGATGTAACTTGATCCACTGACCGACGGGAGGGCATCGCCATGGCTGTGACGTACACGGTGACGTGTTCATTGTGTTCATGTTTACTATGTTGATATCACAGACGGATTGTTTCAGTTTCACGTCATAAATAGGTTGATCCAGGGAGCATAAAATCTTGTCCGTTTCAGTATGAATACAGCCTTGAAGGTCTTCATATGATAGTAGGAATGCCATGTCTCTCTTCAAATTAAATGCGATTAAAGGTAATGTTGGTACTAGTCGATACATTTCGTCTCCCCTACGTTGTGGTATCGAGAGCACGTGATCTAACTCGAAGATATCTCTGCTCACCAGAGGAACTCTTATTTCAATGATAAGATAATCGCTTAGTATGCTTGAATGAACCTTCAGTAGTTTGTACAGTTGGCGTATATCATTTTTATCTGAGGGCAGAGTAAGATCACCGTGTAGTTGACTCAGGATGAGGTTAGTCTGCTGCTCTAGTTGTTCTGGCGAGAATAGATGAGTGTCGATGCGGCCTTGACTGATATCTGTAACGGTGTTCAACAATGTTTGCTGCATGAGTCTCAGGTTTGATATTATTATACTCGCTGCTAATGCCGAAGAAGTGAGGTAGATTCCGTTGTTGTAATCCAGACGGACCTGGCCCACTTGCAGGGTTATGTTTTTTAGGTGTTGCTGAATCAAAGAAAACTGTTGTTTCATTGTGTCTTCATTGCGACGTAGTATGTTGTATTCAGCTTCAAGTACAAGTGTTTGATTTTTCATAAGATTATTAAGATGATTCTCATTCTGCATTACTCTGTCTATGTCGTTCTTATACTGCTCTGCGAATCGCTCATCTAAAACGCCAAATAATGAGTTCGCCAAATATCCAATGCCATTTACTAATCCTCTTTTCACTCTCTTCTTTTGATATCTAAGGAGCCCATTATAATGTTCGATTTCATCGATTTCATGTTGCAGTTGTAATGCGACACTTTCGAACTGAACACCTGATGACGTGTGACATAGTGACTTCAAGTGAGTGACGTATTGTTGTATGTCTGATAAACCATGCCAGTATGTAGTCATGTTGTAATATATGACTAATTTCCATTCGTCTCTTATATGTTGCAAATCGGATATTTTGTCAAAATACAGGCTTTGTTCGTCATTGAAGGGTGTGATATTGTAGGATACTGTACTCTCTTGCACGCTGGGTGTAATGAGTGCCATAAACATGATAAGAGCCAGGTACATGAAATGAGCAAATCTATTAACTCTTCTTCGCCTGCGTTCGCGCGTGGTGTCCATAGTTGGTTGATTTTCTGACGGCGTAGGCTGGTTTATTTTATTAGATGATTCAAGGCTGATTTCGCTTGTAGGTAGCATGATAAGTTTGTTTACAGGGCGCTTGAGTGTGCTGTTCTGCGTTTTTAGCGTAACGACACGAACGTAGCCATCTTTTCCAGGATGAAGTTCCAACACGCGTCCAATAGCCCACTTGCCTGGGGGCATGTTGTCTTCTTTGATAATGACTAAGTCGTCGACCTCTAAGTTTTTGCTAGCTGTTCTCCATTTTGACCTTGATTGTAATTGTTGCAAATACTCAGTAGACCACCTTTTCCAAAATTGCTTGTTAAGAGCTTGCACCAGTTGCCAACGAGTTGGTAAGTTGGTAGTATCGGGGTCTGTCTGAGGTCTTGATAAAAGTGCATCTCCCACTAAAAAGTGGCCGGGTGTAAGGCAGTCATCTTCAGGGCTCTCAGTCAACGAGCATAACGGCCTTGAGTTCATGCAAGCTTCAACTTGGTACAGCAAGGTGATGAACTCTTCATAGGTAAGCCGTTGCTCCCCCAGTACTCGCTTAAGATGATGTTTTAGGCTTTTGACTGCAGCTTCCCACAGTCCGCCTGCGCTGGGCCAAGATGGAGCGTTGAAGTGCCACGTAATTCCCATCTCATTGATATTTTTCATAAAAAAGTCGTCTATGGTCTCTAGTATAGCCTTGTATTCTTTCTTGAGGACTCGAGACGCGCCGATAAAGTTAGTACCGTTATCACTGTATACGTGCTTCGGGGTACCACGTCGAGCGCACATGCGATGGAAGGCTGCTAGGAAGGCTGCTGTGCTTAAATCTGACACCAATTCTAGGTGCACGGCCTTGGTTGCTAAACACACGAAGACGGCGACGTAGGCTTTGGTAGTCTTAACACCTCTTCCTTTATTTGCCTTGATTTCCACATGTCCTGTGAAATCTACGCCGGTGTTAGTAAATGGGCGTGACGGAGTAACTCGAGGAATCGGTAAGTCCGCCATGATTTGCTGTTTAAACTCTTGACTATAGCGTCGGCACTTGACGCAAAGTCTAAGTTGTTTCTTCACGGTGCGGATGCCACTGATAATCCAAAATTTATCTCGGATGTATGATAATGTAAGCTTCGGGCCCCCGTGCAGTGTAGAAATGTGCGCTTGATTTATTATAAGTTCAGTGAGTCGGCTATGTGTTGATAAAATCACAGGGTGTTTCGCCGAGTAACTGATCTTTGCATTGGCTAGTCGTCCACCGACTCTCAAAACTTCGTGTTCATCCAGAAAAGGGTTTAGTGACAAAATCTTACTAGTACTGCGTACATGTCCCTTTTTCTTTAATTGATTGATATCATCGCTAAATTCCAATGCTTGTGTACTTCTGATAATTAAAATATGAGCAGCCTGTAGTTCCGATGACGTCAATGTACTTGCAGTCTGCATCGGTGCGCCTTGTCTATTTCGCAACCGTGCGATGAAACGCGACACCCAACCGACGATTCGAACGACTCGAGTGAAGGAACTGTTGTTTTTTAATAATTGTGTTATGAATGAATTATCATTATCACATAAGGCGGTGTTCACACAGGCCTTTTTCACCTCGATGTTTGGAATTTCAATTTCAATAGGTGTCATTTTTCCTGATTCGAAATCCTTTAGCCACTGTGGTCCTTCCCACCACAGCGAATGGTTCTGCAGGTTAGTTGTTGTCAAACCTCTCGTGGCGCAATCTGCGGCATTATCTTCCGACTTAACGTGTTGCCAGTTAGATGCTGGTATAATATCAGTTATCTGTCGGACTCGGTTAGCCACAAACTGTTTCCATCGTGCTGTGTCGCCCTTGAGCCAACCAAGTACCACCATGGAGTCAGACCAAGCATTGATATTAACTGTTTCTGTGGGAATCGATTCAACGATTTTCTTCACAAGTTGTGATAACAGTAGAGCGCCCAGAAGCTCTAGTCTTGGGAGTGATATTTGTTTGCTATGTGGAGCTACTTTTGTTTTTGCTGCAACAAGGTATGATGTGTACTCGCCCTTACATTGTTTTGTTGTTATGTACACGGCGCATGCATATGCTTTCTCTGAGGCGTCGCAGAAGCCGTGCAATACATAATGATTTTTATTACCTAAATATCTAGGTATAATAAAATTCTCAATATGTTTCAGATCGTCTCGCAGATGACGCCACTCCTCAAGAATTTGTAATGGAAGTTCGTCGTCCCACTTGATATCTGATACCCAAGTTTTTTGGAAAAGTATCTTTGCTTTGATAGTTACAGGTGAGAGCCATCCTAAGGGGTCGTATATCTTTGATATGTCTGATAGAAGATGCCGTTTGGTGTGACTGACCCTGCCTTCTTGATAATCAATTTTGTTCTGGAATGTGAATGTATCGGTTGAAGGATTCCATTTGAGTCCTAAGGTTTTTCGTGACTCAGTGTCCTTGAACTCGAGTGGAGTGTTGAGTTGATTGGCCGATAGGTCTTTGATAAGTTCGGGTTCATTGCTGGACCACTTTCTTAAATTCATGCCTGCTCCCTTTAGGACCTCGATAAGTTGCTCTTGTAATTTTTTAGTGTGTGATAAGTCGTCATGTCCACTCATAAGGTCATCCATGTAAAATGAATCATCTAGTGCGGAAGCTGCGAGTGGGTATCTGGCAGCATTGTCCATGGCGATTTGTTTCAAAGTCCTTATTGCCAGAAATGGAGCGGCTTTGGTACCGTAGGTCACAGTCGTGAGTTGATATTCTTGGATGAGATCTTCTGGTGAATCTCTCCAAATGATAGTTTGAAGATGCTGATCGCACTCTCTGATGAGGATTTGACGGAACATTTTCTCTATGTCCGCCGTGATAACATACTTATGCATTCTCCATTTCAGAATTAGTCCTTGGAGGTCCTGTTGCAAGTTTGGACCACAAGCCATCAGATCATTAAGGCTATGACCCGATGACGTTTTTGCAGATGCATTAAAAACGACCCGTAATGCAGTCGTCGTAGAGTCTAATTTCTGTACGCCGTGGTGCGGTAGATAGCACGTGGGCATTGTTGTTATTGCATCAGCCGGTCGCATGTGACGTAACTCTTGATATTCGCGTATAAATTTTTTATAGGCATCATTTAGCGACGGGTTGTTTTGCATTCGTTTTTCGACGTGTTTGAACTGCATTACAGCCTTTGGTTTTGATATCCCAAGGTTCTGTTCAAAGTCTGTTAGCATCGGTAGGGCAACTTCGTATTTTCCGTTGTCCAGGCGACGCGTGGTTGTTTGATAAAAATCTTCACAGTACTTGTCTTCTACCGAAATTTTGGACGATGCTTCGTTAATGTCCTCGACTTCCCAAAATTTTGATAATTCGTCGACTTGATTAATTACAACATGACAATTAAATGTCTTCACGTTGCCTGATAAAATCCAGCCCAGTGTCGTTTGTTGAGCTATGGGTGCTCCCGATGGACCCTTGATCAGACCGCCCATGATAATGTCTGAATAAATGCTGGCGTCCAATAGAAGATCAATAGGTCGTGATACATTGTATTCGGGATCAGCCAATTTGATGTGTTGCAAGTGTGACCAGGCTTTTTTGCTGAACGTAGTGTTCGGTAAATGGCTGATAACACGTGATATGATTAATGCTTGTGTCGTAAAATCATGGTCGCCGTAAATTGATTGACATTGGAGGTTTACCATTCCCTTGCTTTGTTTAGAATTGGAGCCAATGCCTGATACTGATGCATGATAAGTGCTGCGCTGTAAACCCAACATCTGCGCGGCGTTTTCTGATATTAAGGATATTTGTGATCCTTGATCCAACAGTGCTCTAAGTGTGACGAAAGTGTTGTTCGCTGCCTTGACTTTTAAAGATACAGTCGTCAACAAAACTTCTTCGTCCTCAGCGGCGACGTGATTAACACTATGTTCTTGGTTGCTAGGTGGCTTATTTGCATTCACATTTTTCATCGGCGTTGAAGTTGATGAACTCTGATTTGGTGTCGAATTCACCGGACGTGATGATTGTAATTGCATTATAGCGTCGTGAATAATTGAATTATGTTCTGCGTTGCAATGTTTGCATCGCTTCGTAGCGTTGCATGGCTTGTCAAAGTGTTTGTATAGACAGTTTTGACAAATATGATGTTTCGCAAGCGCTCTCATTTTACTGTCTGCTGGCATGTTAAGGAACCGTTTACACTTGTACAAATCATGTTCTCCCTGGCACAATGGACATTTCGGTGTATATGTAGCCACGGCTTGATAATGATTTTGGCGCGGCTTGGTGTAAAAATTAGGTTTGACACCGAACCTTGATGGTTGCGAGTTTATTTTCTGGTCTGACGTATCCTTTTTGCTGATAGGTTCAAGAGCAGTAAACTTGCTTTCTATGAAATCCATGAGCTCGTCGAGTGCTGCTAACTCTCTGGGCGCCTTACGCGCTTCCTTATAGTCGCTGTACGTGACGGCATCTAATTTCTTTGATATAAGATGTACCAGGAGCGGATCCCAAGTGGTGGTATCGACGCCGAGGTTATGTATCGCATGTATACACTCCATTGTAGTGTCATACAATCGCTTAAGCTCGTACGACGATTGTTTATGGACATTTGGTTGGCTTAGAAATGTCTCGATTTGATACGTGAATAGTGCGTGAGGGTTGTTATAGCGATGGGTTAGAAGATCCCATGCTGTGTCGTAGTTCTCAGATGATATATTTAGATGCTGAATGAGCCGCTCAGCTTCACCCCTCACCTTACTTTTTAAGTGTTGCATCTTTTGCGCTTTACTTAAAAATTTGTTCTTGTGTATTGTGTCAGCAAAAAGATCGAAAAAACTAGGCCATTGTGCGTATTTCCCAGTGAATACAGGAATGTCTACCTTAGGCGTCGAATCGTGCATATGAGTAGTTGAATACAGATTTTTGTTTAACAGCTTTTTCATACTATTGTAAAGCCTCTCGTAGCCTGTGAACTGCCTTTCGTAGCTTTCGTCGGAGCCTTGTAGAATATTGTCAATACGAAGATGCAACTCATCTATGATACGCCAACGGTGTTGCAACTCCTTAAGATGATCTTCAATTTCCCATTTTTCATTCATGTCACTGGTTTCGATGCCTTTCAGAAGTCGAGAAAAAGCTCTGAAGTTGGTTCTTTGCAGCGACAATAATTCCTCGGTTGGGCCGCACGGATTGGTCCCTTGTTCCTTGTTAATTTTAGGGATGTTGAAGCTCAACGGTTTATTATCATCGTCTGTCGAACCCTTGGACGTCGTCGCTACGGGGTCCGCTGGGTAATTAGCAATCTTGTTTCTCAGCATAAGATATAGCTCTTTCCATTTGATATATATGTCATTCGTAAAATATTCACTAGACTTGTCCTCATAAGTCTCTAGGGTAGAGTTATTCTGGTCAAACTCACCCCACAAATTGTCTAACGCAGTCAATCTCCTGTCTATGTAATCAGGTGTCTTTCTCGAGGGTCCATCCTTGTCAAAATTCACATCAATCCTCTCGATTTCACTGATCAATTCACTTTGACGTTGCAAAAGCCGATTCATGTTGATAAAGTTTACGTACTGTAGGTATTAACAGCAGGTAAGTAGATGATAAACCACAGGTCGTTGACAGTTGCTTCAACGGGCTGCTGGTGCTGATCACTAGTGTATTTGTAATCTCTATGTAGTATTTATGCGCCTTCTCAATTATACTGGTGAGACCCGCTTGTGGGAGGCCAGTAAACCGATTCGCTACTACACACAAGAAGTACAAACCACTAGACCACTGATATGATGATGATGATGATGTCAATAAACTGCGACGCGAATAAATTCGTGGCCGTAGACTGTAATGATAACTAAATCACGGAAAGTCACAGGAACACCGGAAACCAAAGTAGGTCACACGTGTCGTGGTCTTCCCGCACACCAGTTCAAAACTCTTCGAAGGACCAAAAAATGTAGCGTGGTTAAAGGCTACAATTAGATGATAATGATAAAAGATTGATATAGTAATAAATAACGGTGTTTAAGGTAAATGATAAAGTAAACAGCCGCTCTGCTTGAGTGAGTTTATTAGACTGATTTTTGCTGTCATAATCAATATACAATAAAGTGTATTCAGCAAGTAATGATTGCAAAATAAAATATGTAATATTAATAGCTAATTACTGTACGTTTGTCCGTACAACAAAATTTTAGTGTTTCTTGATTCAACAATCCTCGTAATTTGTACAAGTAGGTATTATGATTTTCAGATATACATAAATTCATCATATAATCTGAAATCATCATCATCATCAACATTCATCATATATTCTGAAAATTTTGATTTTTGAAATTGTATTCTTTCTGTTCTGTTCCCTTTTATTATTGTTTTCTGTAGATAGTTAGTCTCATCTTCTGTAGATAGATTGTTAGGGTTCCATAGCCAAATGGCAAAAAACGGAACCCTTATAGATTCGTCATGTCTGTCTGTCTGTCTGTCTGTCCGTCCGTCCGTCCGTATGTCACAGCCACTTTATTCCGAAACTATAATACCTAAACTGTTGAAACTTGGTAAGTAGATGTATTCTGTGAACCGCATTAAGATTTTCTTACAAAAATAGATAAAAAACAATAAATTTAGGGGGTCCCCATACATAGAACTGAAACTCAAAAAAAAATTTTTCATCAAACCCATACGTGTGGGGTATCTATGGATAGGACTTCAAAAATGATATTTAGGTTCCTAATAACATTTTTTTCTAAACTAAACAGTTTGCGCGAGAGACGCTTCCAAAGTGGAAAAATGTGTGTGTCCCCCCCTCTAACTTCTAAAATAAGAGAATGATAAAACTAAAAAAAATATATGATGTGCAAAACCATGAAAACTTTCAACGAAAATTGGTTTGAACGAGATCTAGTGAGTAGTTTTTTTTTAATACGTCATAAATCGTAAACCGCAATTTACCTTTCACTATTATTAAAACATCGATCAAAGTCACAACGAACTACAAAAACTTTTATATTATGTTACTGGCTGCTATGGAACCTTTCATGGGCGATTCCGACTCGCACTTGGCCGCTTTTTATATCAACTATTCAATGTACTTGTAAATAGAAGCTTCATGTTACGCGGCCCTCGTAGACCGTGCCGTGCCTCCAATCCCGATTGTTTTCCTATACACCCTGCCCAGCGTGATTTTCTATTTTATATGTTTTTCACGCTTTTAGTGTGACTACAATGGTAAATATGATATGAAAACACACTTTATGAACAAATTCAAAAGTTTGTGTGAACCTATAATTTTACTACCAGAACGTGGTTCTCTTAAGGTCCTGGTCACCACTAATAACTTTAGAGACTAATATCTAATTTGACCGTTTTAATTTCCCACAGTGCTTTCCGCGTGTGGTGCGTGATTAAGGGCAGCAGTAGTGACGCAACTTGTATATTTTTGGCGTAGAACTGCTGGACGCATTTCGTCCATAACGGCCGCGCTGAAACGCGAACTGGCGCGACGGTTATGTTTGATTTACAGCCCGCCAGCGATATTAATCGCCCTATTAATTGTCACGTGCCGTATTTGTTTTCCTTACGAAATATCACGCTAGTTTATTATTATAACCACTTCTTAAAATATTAGTTTAATGAATCCACAAAAGTAATTTACGGCACTTTATGCGTCTACCAAGCTTGAGATTGGTTATGGGCTAGCTGACACTCTGTTTCATTTTGTTGTTATATTTTCTCACTTTACGTCGATTTCATAAACTTGTCAGTCTGTCTTTTCCGAGTTTAGTTTTTTTTACTTTGAAGTCATTAGTTAAAGGAGTATTTATTTTTCGTCATGTTTATATGCATACTAAGTTCCCTTTGATGTTAAAAATTAAAATGTTTATGTGTCTGTTCTGTGGTTGGTTTCAATTATTATTAGCGTATCGCAAACTTTGCATACTCACAACGAGTTTCACATTGCTTCCTTTTACAGGTTTTATTGAGCGAAGAGAAAGTCTCGCGCAGCCTTGTCCACTCCTTATCAGATTATGTTCGCATTGTTAGAGCGTTTGCGTCGACAAGATTTTAAATTCTCATTATAATATGGGGATATTATTATGAGAATATTTAATTAAAAGCCTGTAATTTTTCTTTTTACTAGAATATTTCTTGTTTTCTCAGCTCAAAGATCTGCTACCTAATCTAGGTTTATTTCATGCTCAATGACAAGGCTACGCAGCTTACTGGGGTAGTAAAAAGAAAGTTAATACCCCCAGTGCTTAATTTTTGTTTGTCGTCATTCCTTCGGCAACAAAAAAAAAACTATAGCGTGATTTCAACGTACACTTTTATTATAAGTTAGTATTTGTTCGTGCTAAGTTAGAATTACGGTAGTTATGAGGAATATCAAAACCATTACATTTAATTACTTAAATAAACAAGCTCAATTGAAGTTTATTCAGGTGATGTGATGAGATAGATATGAGACGCTTCTGTAACGAATGATCAGATGCGTTAGAGGCACTTAGAGGCACTGAGAAGCACTCGAGATTCGCTAGACCTATCTATCTGAGTGTGACGTGACGGTGATATTTCGCAAAAACCACACACCCCCACCGAGCTGCTGTGTTTCGGAAAATTCTACAAAGTTGCATTGTGCAACTTGTTACACTTCTTGCAATCCAACTAACACGAACGAAAGATTTTTTTTTTTGTTTTTATGTAACATATGCAAGAGCAATTTATTTATTATGCAATACCTTTACAATACACGTTGGAGTGAAACATACGGCAACAAAAGCCCTTTTGACACTAACAAAAATTTAAAAACCGTAAGGTTTCCTCGACTTTACCATTGTTATTTAAAACATTCCCTATTTTTTAATGTCAGTAACGTATATTAGTTTTCACTTAAAGATTATTTTAACTCGTTTTGTTTATATATAGCTTGATGAGAGCTATTAACGTATACGTAGGCGAGAAGTAACTGTTTGTGCGATGATTCAGTCACCGAAAGGCGAAAGCGCCTTAAGTTGACGGATGTACTTTTTATGTGATTGCGAAATCGGAGGAACCTTCCCTTTTGTGACGACGACGTGAGGATAAAGGTGCTTCGATGATAAGTTTGTTTTAATGCGGTTTAGATTATAAGAACTGATAATTTATCACTCCTAATTCAGCCTTGGATCCGACAAGACAATGCAAATCTACCGGCACCCCGGCACGCAGAGACATTCGTGCCGCTCAGCAGTTAGAAATGCCTGATGGTGAAAAATCGTTTTAGTCTAGCCTAGTTTAATACGATAATTTCGTAATACCAGCCAGCGCATGATTTTAATAAGGAAGTACGTGTGTTTTATGCTATTAAACTTGTGCCACCTTTCCTGTTCGCAAAGCTTGGTGCTGGAATCAACCTGGTTTTATGACTCATTGTTTGAAACCATAAAATTTATGGGCTCGGGGTCGTCGCTCTACCTAACGCCTACATCTACTACCTTGCCTATGTTGTAGCGTTTTAAAATTGTTACAAATACAAAGATCGATTAACTTTCCTTTGTTTCTTTAATTGCTTGCGAGGCGTGTTCATGATTGGCACGACCTTCTTCGTATATAAGCAAGAAGCATACTATCAGCGTTTGCTTAGTTCATTATATTTCCTTTCCAAGTTAGAAGCATAAATCTCCCTCTTAGACGTTATAAATAACGTGTGTTGGTATAATTCCGTTTATCCGGTCGGAGGATCAACGACACTGAGATATTTATCGGCTTTTCATCGTGACAGTTCACGATTTGATCACATACTATCGAAATTTTTAAGGGAACTGCGTTGATTGATTTTGAAACTAGAATCCATCAACCTACCTTTGGTTAGATTACTTTAGATCAGACTTGAACACCTGATTTGTATTGTACATTTATTTCACCGTATCCTTGTGGAACTATACTGTTTGTTGTTTGACTATCTAAATAGTAATTGGTTGGCCATCAATCTTCATTATAGTAACCATTGATGTTGTTTTACTTCCGAGTCCTTCAGCTTGTTCCGCCTTGTAATATCTACGCTACGTGCACTTGACTTTATTGATGGCCTGTCTAGGCGGTCGGTTTAAATCATTTACTTTCTACATAAGTGCTAAATATAAATGAGTAGTTTGTTTATAGACTGTTTATAATTTCGTGGTGTATAATTTGGGCCAGTTCGGAAGGCGACAGGCTGTCGTCCGATGACCAGGTATGCGGAGAATGCGCAGTCTGGCGCGGTTATTCTTAGCGAACTGTCCTTTGAGTCCAGCGTTTCATCCAACTGCTCCTGGAACTGTTTAATTATATTGCAGCTCTGTTCTTGTACTTTGTAGTTGCACATAAAAAGTTGTTTGTTTCATAGTTTCACACGGTTTACGATCATTGCCGCTGTTAGAAATCGCGTCTCGGCTCTCAGTCGATAGTTATCGGCTATAATGTTTACGATTGCCTATGATCGCCGACGCCGTTTGAATCTGACGATTTCCACTCTTATTTTATTAGCTAGACGTCGTGATTGACCTCTGAGTCTCACTCAGATGAGTCCACGAACCTGACTTGTCAAGGTTAAATTAATTTTATATTAGCTCTATTAGCAGTTATGACATCCATTTGACACCCAAAAACAAATGATTAAGATAAACACATCACGCTGCTGTGTAAACAATCCGTCGGTTAGCACGTTAGTCTGTCACAATTAAAAGAGAAGCACAGTTTCTGTGAATTAATTGTACATATTATTGTTAAATATAAATTAAATAAAGGATTTACTACTCATTTATACTCCATGTCATATATTTTCCAACTACACCCGGCTCTTAAAATTTTAATGCTATTATGTATACACTTCTATCGTAACCTAGGAGACTTATTCAACTACCACGGAAACGCTAAATTGTCTAATCCATGCAAATTCGTCAAAAGACACTTAAAATGCGGTAATTTTACAATAGCTTTCTCTATTATTGTCTGATAAGCACCCATGGGAGAATTCTGTGGCGGAGCGCAACCGAGAGCCGTAGATAATTCCATTAACTCACTTTCCATTGGATTTATGGAAACAAAGCCGGTATCAGCCGATCGATCTCAAGATGTAGCAAACGATACGGTTCAGTTCAATATCGCTTTCCGCAAAATTAACAGAACAAAGTTTTCTTTTTCAAAGTACCTTGAATAAATTCTGCGCTGATCATATTTTAAAATATCAGCCTGTAAGTTTTATACTTATTTTTATTTAAAATCTATGTTTGATTTACTGTTGCTTGCTACCAGAAAATAATTTGGAATTGCCGCAGCAGGCAGCAGTTATAAGCTACGCTTGCTCGGCTTAAATGCGACTTGTTTACTTCTTTTATCGTAAAATATCACACAGGTTCATAAATTATTGTTACTGTTAATATTATTGCTAGCAAGAATGTTTGATTGAACAGGAATCTCTCGTTCCTTTTTTATTTCCACTCGTATTTTATAGTTCAGTTGCATTCCGCCAGTTCAGAAATAACCGTAGTTTCTGATCGTAAGGAGGTGAGATAGCAAATAGACCAGCGTTCTAACGCGTTTCCTGGTTCGTATAGGATGCGCACGAGCAGCGGCGACGCACTCGCTAATTGCTCCACAATCCAGCGTCCGATTGCAAGAGAAAGTGCTACAATCTTTTCTATTAACCATTTTGATTGATGGCAATAGCGACACTCTTATCAGTACCAAGTACTTACTTCTTTCTGGTACTAGATCACACACAGCAATGTGTAATACAATATTACGGACGGAATCATTGTAACAATTAATAAAAAAGCTCTTGTAAATTGATGCATGGTTGCGATATCGCGGAACAACTGTCTGTTTTGAACTTTCACCTGCACAATGGCTCGAAACTGTAACGATGTACGTATTGATTTTTTTAACAATACGACAACAGAACCGCGTGAGAACAATCAACTAAGTCATCTAATCGTAAATGATTTACAAAGTTTTTTCTGGCACGCGGAATGTATCTGTGGGAACTCCGTTATATGACAACCGATTCTTCGTATTTCTATGGTGTTGTCTTTTTGCGTGCTCACATAATTGTGTTGTTGGTTGAGTGCAAGTAACGCATTGTGTGAGCTGGTTCTGGTTGTATATTTTGGCGATCTAGGCGTGTATGTATGTGTGTCATGGACGGTGCATGCGTGTAAACGCTGACCTCTTACTGCGGTCCAGTCCGCAGGCTCCGCCGCGCCGCAGACCCGATATCTAGGTCACAACTCAGCACCACCTGAAAATGCCATTCGAATTTAATCCCAAACTGAATTTGTTATGACCGCGTTTATGTGTCAAGTCCAACTGTAATTGCATCGCCTTATACAACTTTTATCTCTTGTTTAAAAGTGGCCAATGAATCGGTTTGGTTAATCAGCTTGTTTTTAATAGGCTATTTATTAAGTCATTATCATTAACAATTGAAAATGTTGTTTCACTTTCTACACTGGATTGGTCGCGGCGTTCTAATTTAGTTCCATTTTGCGCTAACGCTTCTGCGATTTCCTGTTACAGCTGTCATGCACTACGTATTAGCAGTGTATTAGTCACTAAGCCTGTCTTATTCGCGTAGCTTAGTCTTGTTGTATCAAATGACATATTTCTCTGATTCGCGGAAAATTCTTGAAATTGATCTTGATTGATCGCGTGTGCTCGACTTGACCGATATTTCTATCTCGCAACTAGATTTGTGAAACGAAAGCTGTACGAATACGAACGTGTTACCACATTTTAAATATGAGAACATTTTCTGTTATTATATCTACGGAGTACTCGGTCACATCCGTTGAAGGAAGTTAATTGATGCAGATGCTACCGTTGTCACTGTGAGAATTGCTACTAAAGGTCAGTATTTTTTTCTAGAACGCATTAACCTTATACAAAGTACTATATGGAGGAAGGGAAACTGGGAAATAAATGGCTCGCATTTGTCCAGCAGTGTACGAGCGACGACGCCGGATCGCGATACGGCTCGTCAACGTCCAGACGAAATTAGCCAAGGGGTAGTTGTTTTTGCTTTTCTCTATCGATTTGGTTGGGCCAATAACTTTTTGGCACTTACTCAAAACTACAATCAGGCATTTACTTTGTTTGTTTAATTAGAAAAGTATTCAGTACACCACTTCGTAATTTTCTTGACAGTAGGTATACACAATGCGAAATAGATCTATGTAAATAAAAGTCTATGTTTGTATGTTTGTCCTCTGGGTTCCCAACCCTTTGATCATATTGTAAAAATAACTTTAGTAGGGTATTTTGAGAACATCCGAGACGGTTTCTAAGTTGTAAATACATCTAAGTATATAAAGAAAATGCGCTAAATTTTCAGCTTTGTACGTATAATTTTAAGTCTTCTACAACCAAATGGAGCAATTTCCAAAATTATGCAAGTAGAGTTGAGTTTTCGTGTTTAGTGAGTATTGTGGTTGCAAGCAACTGCTGTGTACTGCAGCAGTCGCGTTTGCCGAACCGTTGACGTCGGACGCACGTCTGACGCCGCTGCGCGGTTGTGTGAACCGAATCACATTTATTATTTTTGACTACAAATAAACTCTTGAAAGCTGAAGGATTGTTCCCATTTGCAAGTGACACACGAATTTTGTTTGTTTTTGGACTGTGACGCTGACGGAGCGATTAGTGTTTTTCGTTTATACAGCGTGTAAGTAATATTTATTACTTAATATATTTTTGACGCAATTTATTATTATAATTCATTCCAAAGATTTTATTCACAAGTGCGATTGTCATAGTAATTGTCTTTAGATTACGAAATTACATTATCATTATCTCATTTATTACATGTCATACTTAATTAAATCTCCTGCATGGTCATGTCATGACTTTGTTATTCTGAAATTAGATTTGATAGATAGTTTAGTGTAGTTTTAGAATAATTCTATGAAAAACGGTCGAATCCAAAATTACAACGTGACAAGAGCGCAAATAAAACTACATTCACAATAAATTTTTGCTTTGCCTGCTTTTTTCTATTTCTTTATCTCTTCTGGACATCTTCATAAACTACGTTATTATGTTTATAGTAAAAAAGAGACCGCAACTTTGTCTGATTTTCATTACTTTTGCTTTATATGTTAATCAAGATGTGAGTTTGTTTTTTTTCTGCTAGTGAAGCTCCACAGGGTCGGGCGGCATATGCTCTAAGTTTAACATAACACATCGCTACTTTTAGCATAAGTCGGTTGGCAAGTGAGGGTTTGTTGACAAAACTGGATCACTGACTATGTATTTAGTTTGTTGACAAAACTGGATCACTGACTATGTATTTAGTAAACACTATTTACAATCTAAAGATAATTTTATTACATACATACAAAACTGGAAGGAAGCTTATACTGGAATGGAATCATTAAAACTCATGATTGCTAGTATTCAGGTCGTTTGTAGCGATTTCTACTGAAGTTATTTTATCTGTGTACAAGATTACGTGCTGCTCTAACAGTAATTTAGATGTTATTAAATTTAGCTAAATTCCGTAAAGTTTTAGTAGTGTTTTTTTGTGGTTATTGACCTAAAACATGCGTGTAATAAAGTGAAATTGGGAAACTTTTGCCTTCTATGAAAGTTACATACAAATTGGGCATACGTCTGAGGTATTTCGGATATAAAAACCTTTCATATAATTTTATGATCACATCTTTTTAATGCGACCTTATTTTTAGCCAAATATTTATGCTTTATATGGATAACAATATCAAAATACCATAAAATCTTAAAGCCTATCAAAATAAACGTAATAAAAACTATTGGTGGTAATATTTTTTTGTTAACTTCATTTTTATAATGAACATGGTCATTTTATTATGCTTCGTTCTTCGTTAACAGCTCATATACATCTCCCCCTCCCACACCAAGTGACTCGAGCCTATCTATAACAGTAAATAATAATATTAATAATAAATTCATTCCAAAGTAAAACATATTTCTTTTTGTAATTCCTTCATTTGTCTCGTGTCTGATGATCGAGAACATAATTTTGTATGACAAAGTCATTGAACATGGTATTTACAGCTCTAACATAATTACAAAAAAAAATACAGCGTTGGAGGAACAGATTAATAAATAATATATTAAAAATATAATGTGCAAAGCAACCACTACTAGCTGCTTTCAACATTAGCCATCGGACGGCGAACCCGTTAGCTCGTTTTTAGAGCGACGACCTTCAGTCTAAAGCTTGTGTTAGGTATTTCACTCTAATAAACTCCACATGTTTGGAAATATGTTTCAGAAAGGAAAACATACAAATCCCCCGGGAGCGCTGATCCGCCGAAACGATCGACGGCTTGTATCACTTTTAGTACATGTTTTGGCGTTCTCGGGGATAATAAAATGACTGTCCTGTCTGTCGCGACATTACATCTACAGTCGGAATGTGAACAGTTGCCGTTGTAGCAAAGCAAATGGTAAACTGAATTGCTTACTATAATTATGTAAACTGTTTTTTTTTTATTGACCTATGCTTATGTTGCAAAGTACAACGAATCAAGCTTTACCGGACTTGAAGTAAACTGGATTACTAACAAAACACGCGATCAAAATCAAATTCACATCAAATCGATAAAATAATTATTTTACAAAAACTAGCGGGCGATTGTTGAGTGACGCCACCTCAATGATGCAAGTCTAGGATTTAGACGCGTTCGGCTTTTTTGTACTAGCTATTTCGTGTTGATGTTCCACGGCTATTTACCAAATAAATTACAGCCGCAAGCGATTCGACAGCTTACATCAGACAACAGCAATTTTTATAATGAATAACAATACGCTTTTGAGATCAGCGAATCCCATCAAAATATGGTATGTATGTATGTATATACTTGCCATACAGGAAGATTATCACGCAACTTTACGGTATTTCTCAGATTCGTTTCGTTTCCCCAATTAACTGTTTGCTTTCTTCGACAGACGCAAATAGCCCCTCTACGACTCAACTATTCTCATTTTTCATTTCCACAAGATTTTTCCCCATAATTTCCTGCGGTGAAGTGCTTCTCTCCGTGGCCTATTTTCCTTTGACTCGGTTGCAGACATTGTCGTCTGAGAGTCTGTGGTTTGTTCCTACATTCCTCAAGGCTAGCTCTTCACTTCAATACGACAATCAACTTGCCCCAAGTTAAGGCTTGTTTCTATGTGACTGTGAAAATCCTATTTCTGTCGCGTGGCGTCGTAATTTATGAACAGTATTTCTTGCTGTATCTATCTAAGGTGTGATTGCTTACCAGCTTCCGTTATAATAACAGATGGCTGGCCCATTGCCCTATGCATTCTATAATACTTTCAGAATGAGCACTACCGTTATTTTATGATAATTTATAGTTCTTGTGCATAAAAGCTAAGTGCCGTCTTGTGTTTGTTTTTTATAGGCACTCCTTAAGATTAGACACGTTTTCTTCACGACTTCAGCTATTGTTTCCCAAATATGTAGAGATTGATTATACTTAACCATAACAATCACTGCAAATAACGGTTTGTCCAGATAGAGACCATCTATCACGTTTTATTTGACCTTGCAGAATACCTCTTAGTGCATCGAATATCAATTTGATGGACGCAGAATTACTTTGCTTGGTTCTGTTCTGCTGCTGTGCTGGCCTCTCGCCAAGGTCTCTTTAGAGCGATAGTGCATTTTTCGCTTTCACGAAACATTTGGAACCTCTGTTCACAGAGGGTGATGTTTGTTTGTGTGTGGTGTATGGGTTATTTCTGTCTGTTTTACTGGTGTTCGGACATGTTTATCGTCTAGCGCTCGTAAAGCGATGGCGGTTTATGGTCGAAACGAAACCTGTGGCGTGTTCAGTTTCATTGAATTTATTCTGTTGATAGTGTAGAAAGTTATGAACGAAGTCCTACAGATAGAAACGACGACTCTTTGTAAAATCGTAACTGATGTCATTGATCGTACCAATAGCTTAAAATTTATTGAACTGAAATCTTGTAAATAACTTGCTTTACCCGCTTGTCTAATACTGATTTTTTTTTATTATTTGTTATTATAATTTGGGTTTTGGTCGCGGTAGAACCACTTGAGTACATGATAGTAAAATAAACACTGCGAAAGTTTTGGTCCCTGAATAAAAAATACCTTGATTTAGGTCGAGCGGCGGTAAATTACTTTGTTCTTTTACTGTTTACTAGGTAGAGTCTAGGGTGTTGACGAGTGGGTGGTGTAGGTATCTATTTCATCCTTCCTTTCCCTCTATAGAGCTCTCGAGTGACCTATAGACCAAACGATGGCGCCGACTTGTCGCGCCCGTAGTACACTATTGCAAAATTTGCCCCACCTCGATATGGGTTATTGTTACGCGACCTTTTACCTAAACCTCCGGGGTGATATTATTTTCAGAGCCTTTGTCCGACCGGCGAACCGTGGCAAGAGCTATCGTTGAAAAAGAATTATGAGCAACTTGTTTATCGTGAACAACATCGAATGGAAATAAATTAAGCATTTTCCTGCAGCAATAAATCTCATGCTCTGGCAGTTTCTTATGACCTTTAGGCCTACTCCGAGGCGTTCATCGACACGGCCGTGTCGTTGTCAAGAGGTTTGTCGGAGGGAGAGGTCCAGTTGTGAGGTAACTGAGGGCCATTGAGGATTTCAAGAGGCTCATTGAGGATTTCAAGAGGTCTACTGAGGTTTCTTTTTTGTAAACATGCCAATGTCATTTTCTGAAATAAACTTTGACACGCACCCTCTGACCAAAGCGAACATTGCTAAGGAGTATGCACTAAAAGACATGACGATATAAAATGACACAATAACACTATTACACTGAAACATTGCTTCTAGTCATATGTTGATGGGTGGTTGTGTAAAAGTTATAGCAGTTGATTCGATAATCTGTGGAGATTTAATGTTTTAAAAACTATACCTTTCAGAGATATATTGACGTCATACATTTTTCTGTCCTTATTTAACGACATTTCAGGAGGTTTCCGGTGGTCTTCTTTCTGTTTCGCGCCCAAATTTTGCCCCTCTGAAGTCTCATGTCACGATCGACAAATTGATTTTGAAGTTAAATTAAAAAAAAATGGACGACAAACCCACGGCACCAAAATTGGTGCCGTGGCTTTGTCGTCGGGACCGATTTCTCTTCAAATATATAATATTACCTTAAACTGATGACTGATACTAAAACTACAGGATATATGACACATGTTTACAAAAAAAGAGATCTTTTTATAAAGCCGTCTTCTCATAATATCCGTTAGAAAAAAGGTCTCGCAAATTTCAACCTCTGTCTCTGCAGACTTCACAAGCTGTGTCGATAGATTCATCTCCTTCATTGAAAAACTTGAATAATACTAAAACTAATGACTGATATTAAAAATACGGGATATATTTTACGTGGTAAACAAAAATTGTATCTAAAAGTTTTGTAGTTTTGGCACCGTGATCGAAGGAAAACGAGTCTACCAAACTACTATAATCCGTGTCACCATCGACATATAATGTTAATATCTTTAAAATTATTCAAGTCTGAAGTAATATTGTACTTGATACTAGAACTTAAAAATATACGTGACATCTCTTTAAAATTTTGATCTAATTCATGAAGTAGTTTTGAAGATATATCTGTAAGTAAAAGGCCTAGCAAATTTTAGCTGATTTCGAAACTGTCACTATAAGCCGTGTCGAGAGATAAGTCTACTTAATTTAAAAATGAATAATACTTAAAAGTGATGACTGTTTTTGAAAATAGAGGATATATTTAACGTATAAAATGAATATTGTATAAAAAAATCCAGTATTATGTGCAGCGTGACCGCAGGAAAATGAGTCTTAAAAACTGCCATAATCCGTGCCACTAACGACATTATAAATGTTAATATCTCATAAAATATTTAGGTTTCGTGCAATATTTTACTCGAAACTATTTAAACTGAATATACGTGACTTCTCTTAAAGATCTTAATCATTATTAATGAACTAGCTTTCCGCCGCGGCTCCGCCCGCATTTACATCTTTTCCGTGGAAATGAGGCATTTTCCCGGGGTAAAAGGTAGCCTATGTTACTAAGGGTGAATGTAGCTTTCCAATGGTGAAAGAATTTTCGAAATCGGTTCAGTAGTTTTTGAGTTTATACATTACAAGCATACACGCACACACACACACGCAAGCACACACACACACACAAATACGAATCTTTCCACTTTATAATAATATATATATATATTATTTAGTATGATTTTTCTGAAAGATATATCCGTAAGAAAAAGGCCTGGCCTATTTTTACCTACTTTATAAACTGTCTCGAGAATTCTATTAAAAAATTTTTTTTTTTTTCATTACAGTTCAAAAATACCCTTCGTAGACTTTATGAAATAAAACTAACGAGAGTGATTTATTAATACTCGTACTTTAATTACAATAACAAAGCTATACGAAACAAATATACATTGTCATTTTAAATTAGTGATATAAATATATTTAAACTAAGGTTTTACACAGTCTTTCTTTCACAGGCAAACAAACAATACGTATCAAATCAATTACAATTTTAACGTCGTCCTTGTATAAAACTATCAAACAGTTATTTTAAGCCGTATACGAGTATATTGTGCACATTGTTTCGCTTTTCTGTGTTTACTTCTCTCTTGCTTCCTTGGTCTGCTGTAACACATTTCCTTGGATATAAACTGCGGTACCTGTTGTGTCCTATTCTTTTTTATGTACAATAATGGTTAAATGAATAAATTATTTCATATAGTTCCAAACGCTTTAGGCTTTGAGCAAAGACATTAGAAATGCTTCATTATTTTCAGTTGTTGTTGTTATTTTTAGTATGAACTTCTCATATTGTGATTATTTTTGATTATATTATTATTAAACTTTTGTGTAACAATTATTGCAATTTAATTATAATTATGGCTTAAAAGTATCAATTAAATATTTATGCTTTTGTATCAGAAAGTAAATAAATATTGTATGACGTTGTCTGCCAGTTGATGCTATATCGTAATCTATGACACAGAAATTATATATAAGATCTTCAATATGGAGGTTGGATTTCTGTATCATCTTGTTATGGACTTAAATGTTGCGACAAATATTTTATTAATGACATAAAAGTCAATGTACCGTTCAAAGTTTTATATAAGTTTAAAAAAGTAAAGGTATTATTGTAAAATTTGCCTGAATTATCGAATAAATTCCATCAAACTTCTGTCAGTCGATTTCCGGTTCAAAAATATAAAAATATAAAAACTAGTCCATGGCCTTGTCCTCCCCCTCTCAAATCTCCTGTCAGCCACTGACAGGAGATTTCAGAGGACTGCAGAGACACACTCAGAGTTTGAGTCAATTGCGTATCTATGTTTTAGACACATGGTTCTGTTTAATTTGGGAATATATCGTAAGAAAGTATCTCCCGACGACAACAAGAAGATTGTATCAATGGTCTCAATTCCACGCGTCCACCGTCTAAATAACTTAAAATTAAAATGTCTAAAATTTAACGAGTTTAAGTTGGTTATATCCACAAGTGCTATTCTACGGAGCCAGGCCAACTAAATTTAACGGGGTTTAAGCGACTTGCTAAATTGTCTAAGTTGAGTTCAAGTTGTTGTTTTTTGATGTTATTTTTATGAGAAAGGCAAATTGTCCTTGCCATACAACCTAATCATGTTTATTAATAAAAATTATCAGAATTTGTAAAAAAATCCTTAAGGAAGTTTTTATTTGTGTCAATTCATAATAAGTAGAAGTACAGTAACACGTGTAGGTGAACACTTTGAACTTAGGAACTCCGTTATTACGTAGGTAACAGTAAAGGCGAATATTACTGAGCAAATGTCCAGCCGCGTGTGCTGGTTCCTGTACATCTTGAAATATAGTAAATAAGCAGGAATAGTACAGTCAAGAGCAGGTCAAGTCATACTGAACCCACGCATCGCGATTCTCTCCCTTTTTGAACGCTGCAAAATCCAAAGTGTTCAACATAACATGAACTTGAATATTTCGCGTAAAAATGGCATGCATATTGCGTTTGGCCAACTAAAGCTAAGTTGAATTAATTGTCTATGGTTGCCTAAAATAAGGAACGTCAGATTAAAATTAGCAATGTCAGTTGAATTTGACAGTTTGCGTAGAATTGCAAAGTGGTTTAGCGACACCTAATTAAAATTAGACATTTTAACGGCCGCTCTGGAATTGGGTCCATCATATTCAAAATTAAACTGAAACCATTTTTTTAATTATTCTTTTATATTAATAATTATAAACTGTCATTCGCTGTTATTTGAACCAAAGTATGTGCCTAATCTGCATTAATTAAAAAAGCTAGTTGTTTAATAAACTAAACAAGATTTCAAGTGTAATCATGATCTGGCTTTCACTAATTGTTGAAAGGATCCCTGATTTTAATCATCTGTGGCGGAGGTTCTCCCATATTAAAAGAGGAATAGTGGAACTCTTTTCAGCCTCTTGTCTGTCAAATGATGTTTATGACATTTATTTATAACATTTAAATATTTATTTGTTAAATATTTCAACAATAAAAAAGCGCCAGGAAGAAATAGTATTGAATTGAGGTAAATCTGCGCTCTTTGCAGCTTTAGAGATGATTTTCAGGCAGGAGAGGACGTAGAAGATTAAGACGTTCATTTTTAGATGAAGTAAAGGAAAAAGTTGAGGTTATGTCGTACCAGGAAGTCAAGAAGCTGGCTATGGACAGAGAGAGGTGGTGATTACTCCACGGACAAGTGCCTCGCTCTTAAATTTTGTATGTACAGTGATTATGGTAAACAGACATGCTTAGTTTGTCTGCTCATCAATCTAATCTGATACTATCCTTTTTTTTTTCAGATTTTATTTAAAAAAGTTAAACTTTTATCGAAGTACTTTCAAAAGACATGTACATCGCATAAAGCAACGTTTTATGTGGTGTCTGGTGGTGGTAATTATATTGAATAGATAATCTATTAGATAATATTCGTATCATGAGAAATAGAAAAAAATCTGTTACTTTACTATACATATAATCTCATTTAAAATACTAATCTTAACACTGAAACAGGGCGGTCTTTTTGTACAAGATTATTGTTGTTGTATCTATTTACTTGTTAAAATTATAACTGGTATAATATTATATACTATTCAACATTACACTTGTTCTTGTTTTGATCTTAATCTGATTTAGTATGTAAAGGTAGGCAAAGCCTGACCCAAGAAATAAGAAAGCTACTCGGGGGGCGCCACGTGTATATTTTTATGTTTATGGCAACAATTTCTATTATTATATTAGTTCCATTGAAATTCCGCAATATGGCGAGGTTTCTTATTTCTTTGGTCAGGCTATATACAGATATTTCCGTCTTTATGAGCATCTGTCCTTATGAGAATCTGTCTTTTTGAGAATCTGCCCTTTTGCGAACTTGCGAAATTGCGAAAGGCAATCATATACCTTGATTTTACGTGTATAAAAAATTTAATTTATTCCCTTGGTCGGTTAAGGTCAGATTCTGTTTAAAAAAACATAACTGGTACCTACCTAACCTACACACAAAATTTACCTACTTTAATATCTGATTTCTAAAAAGTTAGGAGTTATTTAAAAAGAAAGTACTTTTTTTTTTATTGACCTAAGGTCTTGTGTCGAAATGGTACGAACATTCAAGCTTCACCGGACTTGAAAAAGAAAGTTCATTATGTGTACTTAAATATTCTGAAAGGTGCCCCATGCTTATGAAATACTGATACTATGCCAGATATGGGCAGCAGGGTTCCTTTTTTATCACGTGTAGCATTAAACAACAGCGGAAAATCTTCCTCACTTCCTTAGGACACAATACATTATAAATATACTTTATAATACACTTTCAAGGGATAGAGCAGTATGGTTTGTCTAATAATTGAATCATTCCATCAATTATTGCTTCAATACGATATTTTTATATTTTTTGACGATTGACAATAAGTTTACGTCTATGGAGTAAGAAAAAACAGCGAGGTCAATGAGATTGTCTATGTTTTCACTCTCACTGCTATCTTCGGTGCTCTTCTATGACCCTCTTTGGACCCTCTTTCAGCTCCTCTTCGTCCCTCAGAGGGAATTCCTCCTGACAACGACACGGCCGTGTCGATGCCGCGTCGGAGTAGGCCTACTTATATGAAGCAACTTTCACATAAAATTATCTCTAAGTTTCAAGACTCTCGTTTGGCATCATTTAAGCTGACAAAAATAGGAATGCATGATATTCGAATTGGATCTTTGGTTAATCCAGTAGTTTTTTTTAATGTGCGGTTGATGCGGAGTCTTATCGTTTCCTCGTCGCTTTCCCGGATGTTGTCGCTGATTTTGCGCGTTCTGTGCGTCCATTGTATGCAGTCCTCGTAACCACCAATCAGCTTGTGATCGTCGGTGACGTAACCCTAACCAAGCCAAGGTGACTGTAGCAATTTAAAATGCTTTAGTTGATTTTTCACTTAGCTGCCACTTAGAATTACTTTAGCGTCTAGTTAACCACGGCAAAAGATGGATCCGGATTCCGGAAGCGTAATAGGACTTAAAATTTGCCGCCTCATTGTTTTTAATGTAACGGCAGAATTGAAACAGTTGTTCGCATTTCTAGCAGAGGATTGTCCCGGAGAAAATAAAAAGAAGGAAGGATAAATTCAAATGCAGACGTTGTCGTCGTCTCGCCGCCCGTTGCAAAATAATCGAAGAGCAACGACCTGTGAGAGAGACCTTGCTGTAATTAATTCAGGGACCATATTTGAACACCAATTGTGCCAATAGTGACTCACATTTCATGCAATATCTATTTTTGACATGTTATCTCATACCGCCTACATGCTATTATCGGTAAATTAAGTATCGAAGTGTCGTCTATTTTATTAATTATGTGTCATAAATCTAAGACCCTGTTTTTGGAACGTGGTTTTATCCAATTTAGGATATTTCGTGATTGTATTTGGGCGTTATAATAATGGTGCTGTCGTCGTCGGGGTCCTCATTTCACGCCCCGTCCGTGCCGTCACCGTCTCGTCGCCGCCATTCGCGCACGTGTTCTTTTTTATTCTATTTGTACAAATAAGCTCTTGCTTGACACAGCTGGCAGTCGCGAGACTGTCTCAGTGGAATAGGTACTTTCGATGACAAAGTTACATCCTAATTTTACCTTTCAATATTTCACTAAAGTTAAAAATAACAGTTTCTTTGATAACTTGACCTTCGATGGAGTAAACGTAGAACGAAGTCTTTCCTCAATAATAATAATTCTACTAACATGTAATATTAATATAAAAATGTGTTTTCCTACAATTCAAAATACCGGTACAAGTTATTATTATGTATGAACATTACATATTTATTTAATTTTGAATGTTTGGTTTGTATAGGATTAATGATTAACAAGGAAACGTGGTTGGCAAAATTATTTTGCTGTTTTATGCGGACCTAACAAAGATTTTAATTCCTAAAATGTACATAGTATTAATCTGCTATTAATATGACCTATGAAATTCGCAAGCGCAAAATAGATATTCGCGTGTGGTCGGCATAATGTCTGCGCCCGCGCCGGTCGTGCCGCGGAAGTCGCTCATTTAGCGAGTGAGTTCGCCGGCACATCGTGTTTATGTACACTGTAGGTACACGGCACAGGGTAGTGTGAGCAGTATGGGAGCAATATCACCATTGGCCTTCAACCGACTAACGACCACTATTATCCTCTTAAGAACCAACTGAACGGCCGTCTATTAATCCAATAGATCACGCGCTGAACTGAACGCCTCCTCCGTATAAATGTACCAAGAAGAGCTACCAATAAATTAAGGGCTCGATCGTTTATTGTACGGTTGGTAAATAAAACATTAAAGTTACAAACATTAAATCATAGTTATCCGACGTTTAAACAAACTTGTGGTATGCGGAAATGTATCCCGGCGGCCAGAAAACACCATCTTAAGATCCTCACGCCTTTCAGATAGAGCGTCGAAATGAAATATCGGACTGAAAGCCAGGCGCATCCGACAGCCGACATAATATTCACATATTTTATTAGTTCCCGTCCTAGTTTGTTTGCCCAACTAAAAGCTTCCAAAAGCCGAGACGAATCAGGCCAATAATCCTGGCAATTTGTAGCTGTCTAGCTTGCCGTTGTTTCGTATTTTTGAAATCTAAGCCAAACGAAAAGAGGTGATTTTCTTTTATTCGGTCGTTGTCTGGAAAATTCGAAATATGCGGTAGGAATTCCGCACCTTGCCTCACAAGACGACTTCACAACTTGTTCAATGTTTTATGCTCGCGATGTTCCTGCAGGCATGTAGACAGAAATGTTCGGCGCGCAGGAATATGAAGGGATAAGTAATTAGATAATTAGACGATTGTCGAGTGCATTCTTTATCTTTATTTTTTCTTTGCCTTTGTGAGAATATTCCTTACTTTCGCTAAATAGTAAATGAAGTTAGTAATGAAGTAACAGTTAATAGGTATGCTAATCAATATAATGAAATTTCTAATTAACCGCGTTATAGCATGGTGTCTGATATTTGGTTATTTATTGTACAAAGAGAATGCAAAGTTGCATGCTGGTGGTTTCCTTGCGTAAGTCGCCCGTCAGCGTCTCAGAGCTCTGCCGAGAGCCTATTTCTGGACAAAAGGGTTAGTTAGGTAACTAGATTGCACTATTTGTTATGCTCCCTTTTGTTGCAAAGTCAAGTCAGTAATATAATTCACAAAAGTTACGCTTTCAATTAAAAGTTATGCATTCGTACCGTAACCGACCCTGACATTTTTATATTGCTGTTATTCTTTAATCTTAAATATCATCTTCAATCCTCACGATTCGATGTTTTTTTCTTTATCGATGTAACATTTATAAGATAAATTAAATTCTAGTGGTTTTCACATTCCATTTGTATTTTATTCGCCGTCAGCTATCTGTAATGCATTGGGAGTGGAGATGTGGGTGATTCCCACAATTTTCTCGTGGCCCGAGGTGTAGATGACGCGCATCGTATTGAATCCAATATCCGTGGGCAGCTTGTTCCGCTGCTGTGCGCTACGGATCTAGTTGCACTGCATATGTCTTCCCTCAGGTCACTGCATAGAAACTGATGATGCATCCACAAGGATCATATTCTAAATAAAATGAATTGAGCCTCTAATCGACTTTTCAAATTGGCTCGCATTTGGTAGCAACTTACTGCAGTTGCTTGTATTTAACGAATAATGTATTGGATAGAGCTTTTAACAATAAAGCTGTGCGAGTCAGTGCTTTTGTATAGAACGACGACTGGGAGATAGATAGTCTGACTGTGTGTAGGGTGTTCAAAGACCGTAACGAAAATACTGGCGAGGAATTTTTATACTGCAGGACTGCAGACTAATAGCTCATTTATTAATAATGTTATTGTACTAGTATTGTACGTTTTTTTAAGTCTTGTATACTGCTGGAGAGCAGGCATATGGCTGCAGAGCAGACTCATAGGAACTCACTTGGTAAAAAATACCTACCTGTTTTAAAAACCTGTTTTTTTGTGAAACTTGGTTCATATCACTACCACGTGCCATCATTGTATTGGCACTTCATTATCTATCATTTGAATCTGTTGATATGATTTACTTTCTCGGCCTTCTCTCCGTGAAAGCAAGGTAAAGAGTGCCCTTTGAATTAGCACCATTAGAACGTGATTATAGGTGGTTTGAACCAGTGAGTGTACAAGCATTGGAGCACGCGTGGCCTGTAGCGTGGTCAGGCTTCGGTCACGGTGGCCGGCTGCTCGGTGAATCACGACCAAGCTTGTTGATCGTAAAATGCACTAATAGAGCCGTTTTAGTTTTTACAATAATACAAAGTTTTAATGCACACAAATTCACACAGTGTAATTGACCTACACTTTGCAAACAGCGATGAAATACCTGTTGATGACGCCGAGGCTATAATAACAATATGAGATGGATGCTTGCAACAATGTAGGTATATCGTGTTTGTTACATGTACGATGCGTTTTTGGTATAAACAACGAATCGTGCCATTAACACAGATGCTCAGCATTATGTAAGGAAAGCTGGAGCCGGTAATTAGTTTTTGTTACCGCGCACGCCGGGCTTGCATCACTTTACTATTTGATCATCTATGCAACTGCATTTCTATGTTCTATGAGCCTATCTATATCTATATCGGCGATTTCCTATTCAAAAGAGTACATTTCCCGTAAATCCAAATCACAGCGCTTGTGCTACTGAAACCAACAAAACTGATACTATTATCGAAAATACTAAACAAAATGTGACCGACAAACAGCTCAAGACGTGCCATTTTTCTCACTATCAAATTTCTTAAATTCTTTTTGAAGGAAATGAATACACGAGTCTAGATGTTTCGCACTGATCGCAATGACGGTAACAATGGTTGGCCAACAAAAAATAATAGCGTTTTCAGCACATTCAAGATGTATTGTTGGATTGTCCTCATTTGTGGTCCGGTCCGGTTCGTTTCGTGCAAGGTCGAGCAGATTGGTCACGAGCCGAGTATGGCAGCAGTCTTGCTCGTTGCCAGTATACTTGTTTACCACTCGAGTTTGAAGCTCGTACATAGCACCATATGGCTTGCGGACAGGCTCTCTTCGGTCAAGGCTGCGTTTCTAGGTCAGCAATTAAACTGAAAGAAATTTCAAGTGTTAAATGCAAATGCGGCCTAAACTGTCGATTTGGTCGCTGGTTTAGTTTTGCAAGTATTGTTACAAGTTTAGTAGAGTGACATAAAGAAGGATGTATGTAAAGTACCTCGCTGCCTGTTATTTATTAGTCTCATTATAATTTAATTTCTTCTGAACAGCTTATTCTTTAGATTACAAACACCCACTTATTGTAGAGAGATGTGCAGGAAATTTACAAAAATTAAATGTTTTTGGAAATTATTGAATTGAAACAGACGCGATTCTGCTAATTAAAAAGTGATCTGTACTCTCTGTACTATTACCTGATCTTGGAATACTAAACATTCCTGTCATATAACGGAGAGTTAACATGGTTTTACGGTCATGTAAATAGTCATTTATCAGGTTAATGCATAATTCGACTGCTGTTCGATATCGTCATTCAGCCAAAAGATGAAATATACAATATAATGTGATTATATTTCCTTCTCTCTAGAACATTTTGTACCCGTATGCCCTAGCTGGAGTTAACTAACACCTCACCACGGAAAGGCCGTCCAATCAGGATGAGCAAATAAATCGATTTCGAAGCGTCTGCTCTATCTAACAGACCGGATATTGATGTCTAGCTAGAAAATAAAAGGATTTTCAACACTTTTGATTATGTGAGCAGTCCCATGTTGTTGAGCTAACAGCGATTTAATATTAGCGTGCATTTACAGGCAAAGCCCAGAAGGTTGATCGCTCATAATATCATAAGTTTTCGTATATGGGTTGGTTACTAAAACTACAGCCAAACTATACCGTATAACTGCCAAAATGACTTGTATAATCGCAAACAATCTTCGACCTTTGAACTTTTAATCTTGTCTTTTTACTTTCAGGAAGTAAAGTTGTTTCGCGAAATTAAGTTATAAAGGTCACGATCACGTAGTAGATTTTAATATCAGACAGGTTTCGGTATCCTTTCATGTAATTAAATAATTTATTAACATAAGTAACGTATTATATTGTCACACTCTAAAACAAGTAGGTATACTACTTATCACACTTTCTACTGCATTGCAGAATTTTCAGAATATGTAGAACTTTAAGCAATCCTCTCTAAATTTCTTCTCATTTGTGTCTCCCGCCCGGGGCTCTCTTCCCACGGACCACGTATTAGCATAATGCCTTTGTATTCAGAGCTGTTACTTTCATCATAATTAATACTGTGAACATCTTTATTTGTACTGTTGTCGTATTGTCAAGTGCAAGCGGCCTGTTTGCAACCTTACCAAGTTGGGAGGTTGTAGGGTGCTATAATGCTGGGAAAAGGGAAATGAGCTTATGAATTTGTTGGGTTATTCTCCGTCGCTCTGTACTCTGTACACATGGTGACGGGAGCCCGCCCCTCGCCCCGCACGTCCCCGCAGTTCGGTAGCCGTACGTAGCAGTTCCATCCGCGCTCGTTGCCGATATTGCCGCGCGATACGATAACATACCTCCGACCAGTTTTCAGTCATTTTTCAGACTAATTGTGAAGCAGACTGTGACTTGTTTGAAGCGTGGAAAATAGTGTACTGGTGGTATCATCTGTGATTTGTATCAGGTAATTTACCATTAACTCTACAAATGTTCATATTATAGTAACTGAGGACTTTCTAGATTATTTTTATATATTTTGCTTTATTTCAAAATGTTATCCTGTTTTTTATTTTTTTTATTTAAGCGTCTGTTTTCTCATTGGAATGAGGAAATTATTTTTTTCTGGTATATTTGTACATTTACACATAAGTTTTCGGCCCTCTATTTTATTTAATATTCCTATGTTCTGAATAATTCTGGTCGTGTAAGATAGTTAATTAATATTATTATACTTGACCAGTTTTATTATTTAGCTTATAATTATTTACATCTATGTATATTTTTATCTGTGTACTTTTATCTTAAGTAATCGATATAATTTGTTTTGAAATCATGATCTATCGAATCTAATTTGTGACGGCATGTTTATATCATGTCATGATAAACTTATCTCTTTAATCCATAAAATTTTAATTTAATGTTATGAATGTTAAATATTATGTATAAAAAAATATCTTATATAGGTAAATAGATCTAGTTAATAAAAATTAAATAAAGCAATTTTAATTCTGTCACTGTGTAATTCTGTCACTCTCAGGGGAATTTAGGATTAATTAATTTTTATTTTTTTCGGTTGGTAAATATATAAAAAACGCGCTTGTTCAACAACTTCTGATATTATTACACGGACATTTTTAAATGCCTTTTAGTGTAGTTACAACCGCGAAAATCTAAGCATTAGATAATACTGTCAAACATAATTGGGGGTTCCTTGTTAACAATTTCAACATTAAAAAAAAAAACCGGCCAAGTGCGAGTCGGACTCGCGCACCGAGGGTTCCGTACAAACCTGCAAGGTTTACAAAGTTCTTTCATTACGACAATCGAGTCATAACTATGGTAATCTTATTGCAAAATGAAATTCATAACATTACAATGGGGAAAGATGGAGGAGCATAAATTTAAGACAAAGATCTCTTTATCGTTTAAGTAACGAAGTACTAAGTAAGTATTTCAACTTGATAGCTCTACGCGTTCATGAGGAAAAAAGTAATAAGTTTATATTTATTAAAAAATATATATTTTGTAATGTAACTAAAAATTTAAGGTTTTCGGAATTTTTCCTTTATGTGTGCTATAAAACGTTGCTTCATGCCAAATTTCAAGATTCTAGGTCGACTGGAAGTACCCTTTAGGTTTTGATTCCCTTGCGAGTACTTGCGAGTTTCAAAATATGCAGCTTAAATTGCTGTTTCTTTTGATTGCGTTGACATAGAAGTTTGATTTTGTTACAGCTTAAAGGTATTATAGACCTGAGTATTTGGTATGAATTTCAATTTAATACCTCTACGCGTTTATGAGGAAATGGGTAGTAAGGTTAAAATTATTAAAAACATATATATTATGTGATGTAACTAAAAATTTATGGATTTCGTAATTTTTCCTTTATCTATGCTATAAGACGTTGCTTCGTACCAAATTTCAAGATTCTGAGTTCACGGGAAGCACCCTGTAGGTTTTGATTCCCTTGCAAGTGTCGAAAATTTGCGGCATAAACGGCTGTATCTTTTGATTGCGTTGGCTTAGAAGTTTGATTTTTTCACAGCTTCAGGGGACAGTAGACCTGAGTAATTGATATAAATTTCAGCTTCATACCTCCACGCGTTCCTGAGAAAAAGGGTCTTGACAGACGGACAGACGGACAACAAAGTGATCCTATAAGGGTTCCGTTTTTTCCTTTTGAGGTACGGAACCCTAAAAATATCGTTATTGGCGATTCGACATTCATATTATTATCATGTCGTCGCGTGTCGTGCGAAAAGAGAGGGTGGTACTTAGAGGGAATGTTTATTGGGATAATAAAACCGTAGGCTGTTACGACATCTTCCCCACCTATTTGAGTAAGACAGACCAGACCTTACTTTACTTCATATTAGTTAATATACACCAGCCATTCTCAAAGTGTGTTCCGCGGAACCCCGGGGTTCCGCGATACTTCTGTAGGGGTTCCGCGAGAATTTAGAAAAAAGTGGCCAAGTGCGAGTCGGAATCGCCCATGAAGGGTTCCGTAGCAGCCAGTAACATAAAAGTGACTTTGATCGATGTTTTAATAATAGTGAAAGGTAAATTGCGGTTTACAATTTATGACTTTATGACGTATTAAAAAAAAACTACTTACTAGATCTCGTTCAAACCAATTTTCGTTGGAAGTTTTCATGATAATGCACATCATATATTTTTTTTAGTTTTATCATTCTCTTATTTTAGAAGTTAGAGGGGGTAAGGTAAGGTAAGGAAAAAAATGATATTAGAAACCTCAATATCATTTTTGAATACCTATCCATAGATACCCCACACGTATGGGTTTGATGAAAAATTTTTTTTTTAGTTTCAGTTCTATGTATGGGGACCCCCTAAATTTATTGTTTATTTTCTATTTTTGTAACATAATCCTAATGCGGTTCACAGAATACATCTACTTACCAAGTTTCAATAGTATAGGTATTATAGTTTCAGAATAAAGTGGCTGTGACATACGGACGGACGGACGGACGGACAGACAGACAGACAGACAGACAGACAGACAGACAGACAGACATGACGAATCTATAAGGGTTCCGTTTTTTGCCATTTGGCTACGGAACCCTAAAAATAGGTCATGTGTACAATTCACACGTGGTAGAAGTGTAACTTTGAAAAATTTTGGCTTTAAGATAATGAGACGAATGTAAAATTTCGGGATGAGTATAATGGTAGGTTTTAGTAATGATCATAGTGATACAACAACACTTCCTCGCAGAGTGTCCAATGTTTTCGATGCCCAGATGGGAGATTATAGGTACAGACAGGATAGAAATGAACGAATTAGCTGAACCAACAACGTTAGGAAACATCTTAAAGATTTTGTAGGGCTACCAGTAGGTTTGAGGGGATGCCGCAGGGGCAGCAGTAAAACCAGAGCACCTTGATGGTGCCATGATGCTGAGTAGAGGCAGAACTACTACTCTTCGCGAACCTAATAGAGGAAGAAAAACTGTAGGGCATCCTCTCAAATCCCTCGGGTGTAGGGCGGGCTGGGGTGGTGTGGCGGGCTTGCGGGGTGGGGGCCCGGTAGAGGCACCTAGCCGACACCGTGGCCATCCGCCCGCGGCCCGTCCGTCCGCACTCCGCGCATCCCCGGTTACCGTACTTGCGACTGCTGTGACCTAGGGAAGCGGACCGCGCGACACATTCTTGAAAGCGATGCGCGCGGATAGGAGGGAAAGCTTAGGTACTACAAACGGATGAGTCGCATCATCAGGCTGGGATTAGGGGTGAAATAGTTCCTATACCGGGAGCTGATCACCCGTCTGCGCCACTCACAGACGATAGTGATACAAAGTTTGATATCTCCCCGATATCTACTTGTGACTGTTACATTGTACTTTTATTATGCTTATTATTAAGAATACACTTTTGAAAACTGTTGTTTTATTGTAGGGTTCCGTCAAGTATTTTGCTTTTCAAAAGGGTTCCGTCACCAAAAAAGATTGAGAACCGCTGATATACACAATCTCTTTACCTCTTAACTTAACCGCCTTATATCGTTACAAACTTAATATCATTAATTATATAAGTACTCAGTAAATACAATCATATTTCTATGACTGTTTTATTCCTTTGATCAAATAAATTCATAAAAGCAGCAGCGTCTTTGTAGCCTTTAATTATGTATTTATGCTCCACCTCCCGCATAATACAGGTGTTCTTTCAATAGTACCCAAGCTTAATAGCTTTTGTTCGCTTCTTTCATTAATGTTTTAACTAAAGCAATTCTTCCATGGATCCTTTTTTGAAATGTTTGCTAAATTGTGTGTAAGCTTTTAAACATTTAGTTGTCTGTATTGAGAATAGTTGCCACTTCAAATTGTGTGTATAGTCAAGCAAGCTGCAAGACCTAGGACTCTGATATTGATCGCAGAATATAAATAAGAACATAAGTCACGTAGGATTTATTAGTGACAATGTACCTTAATTATATGGCTCGCAAAATAATGTCATTAGGGCTCGTTATAAAATGGGAGCGGGGTTAGGGTGCGACCACAGCGGCGGCGCGACGGGAAAAGACAACATCGGGCCGACTTCCCTTGATTAGTGGAACATACGAGCTCGCGTGTCCCAGGACACGTGTTGGGAACGAGTCAATCAATTTAGTACAGCCAAGAGCATGCTAAGCTGAACACTAAGACTTATGTCAATTGAATATGAAAGAAAATCGCGTGCGTGTGTTTAACTTACTCTGAACTTGACCGTACGTACTTGTACTTACCGTATTTTTAGAAGAAAGTAATTAGAAGGGAGACTGTTTTTAGTCAAGCTAGTAACTAACATACATTCAGATGTTTACAAGACAAATTCACACACCCCATATCGATTTATTCCAACTGTTGTATTATTATATTAGTGAGGGGAACAATTTTCCGACTACAGATTTTGACTAAAACAGTAAATTGAACAGCATAGGGGCAGCCCGTGCCAAGCTGGGGGAGCCTCGTCGAAACCCATTACCCTTAATTGTTAATGTTCAGACTCTTTTTCAAACTTTTATCGCTGTGAGCTTAGGCAGAAAAAAAGCTTTCCTTGCAAATGTTTCGGCAATTCATCTCTTAAATGAGCATCATTATCCCTTCCAAATTTGTCGGATTTATAACGTCTATCTATTGATCTTTTTGTCACCTTTATCTCATGATTAATGGGATGTATTTGCTGTCAACATGATATAGGTATTAACAGTTTTCAGTATATACACGTCCGTATCGTGTCTGAATTTGATTGAGTGATCGACGTAACACACTTTGAAATTGCAGTCTAATTAAAAATAACAAATCTACGGAATTTGCTCTTTTTATTTCCATTTGTACAAACAAAACTGTACCAATCTATTCAAACATTACTTATATAATCTACTAATTTATATTCTATCTACACCTAGTGCTGTCTGAGTGATTCTATTGATTTCGGAAATGAAGTCATATCCGAATCCCGTCGTGTCTCCGGAATATGTACATAGCCAGCACATATGGCTGGATGGACGCTTTTGAGAGCGCCGTTATTCTGTAGCTGTAGCTATAGGGGCGAGTGTCCAGCCGCATGTGCTGGGTACTGTACCTACTCGTGTGTAGTGTTATAAGGACAAGCCTTTCATGTCCGGTCCCACCCAGTCTCTCGTCGCTAATGACAATGCGAAAGGGTTACAATGTAAACACTGTAAAAGTCTTGCATTGCATGTACTTAATGCTTCAATAATTTGAGCAAATTGTTGTGTAGATTTATTTTTCATTGTTTATAAAGCATCGGATTGGCCACACTCTAAATCAGAGGATCGATAAAAAAAATTGTGATAATTAAATAAGTTTACAAGATAAATAAAAGATTCTTTATTCTTATGGGTTTGAATTTAAAGTAAAAATTATCAAATTGGTCTTTTTTGATGATTCTAATTTAATAAACATTTTTTTAAATACAGAGAAAAGGCTCCATTATTCCCTTGACAAGTTTAATCCGTTTCGGCACCCTTCGTCCATTTCCCCGTTCGTCAATCGTTAGTTTTGTACATAGTGTGACTGAATAATCAATAAATTCCACAAAAGTGACTGCGAATTCAAGTACAAGTACCTGTCATATCAAATCATAGCCTGCTTTCAATGCCAATAACATTGAAACAAGTAAGCACCTAAATCAATGTCAGGTTGTTTTAGGAATTACACATCTCGTCTTATCGGCGAAACATAAGATGGTACATACAAAAATAAAAAAAAATCAAAAATCAAAAATTTATTTAATTTTTTGAAACGTATTACAATAATTTGGTGATCGGAGACCCCTTTTAAGCGTGTAAGCCTGTATCAGGGGACTCCGCTCCTCCATATAACAACTAATAGTACTTAAACTTAAAAGTAAAAATATACAACACGGTTGTTTAGAGTTTTTACACTTTTAAACTACATGCTATCTAAATAAATTAAAAATTAAGCCATTTAAAAGAGTGATGTGTGTTGCAACCACCTTTTTAGGTGCTGCATTATTGTGTGTGGTATGTAGTGTGTGTGTGTGTGTGTGTGTGTGTGTGTGTGTGTGTGTGTGTGTGTGTGTGTGTGTGTGTGTGTGTGTGAGAGTGAGAGTTATTTTATTTTTATAAGTAGTTTCTCGGTCTGTTCGTAGTTGGTATTGCTTAGCCACTTAATCATACTAGTTCTAACTTCATAATATAATTTTTCATATATATTTGCCTCTTTATTTAGTATATTATATAAATACGAAGATCTCACATAAAATTGGTTTTGAGCGAAGTTAGTTTTAGTCTTGGGTATTTCCAGAACGGTGTCCTTTCGCCTTTTAGAATTAGCTCTTGGATCAAATTTTAAAGTTTTATGTATATATAGCACGCATTGAAGAATATATAGTTTTCTAACTGATAGGAGATTGCATTCTCTATAAAGAGCATCAGTTGGGAATTGTTTTTTTCTAAAATACATTACTTTGATTAATGACCTCTGCGCTGAACATACATTTAAGGAATATTAATCGTTGACTCTGGCCCCTAAACTAGGAGAAATCCTGTACTATAGGAAACCAGACCTGGGGCCAGGGTTATTTTATTATTTTCAATGTACAAAACATGTGGAGCAAAGTTGCAAGGCTATATAACTCTATCGCACCTAATCTGTGTCGAGTCTCTCCCTTGGGGCGCCATAACTGAGCTTGCTTACCGCTAGACATTGGCTGAAGTTGAATGATATAAAAAAAAAACAACTCCTTTTCAACCTGTAGTTATTTCATCGCGCTCTCTTTTATCTATCTATTAAAAAAACTACTAGTATCCTACTATTATTATTTTTATACAATAGCTCGACTGGGGACTATAGTCCATTGAATAAAAAGTTCTAGAGTGCGTGAGTTAGTAACGTAAGATGTTTCTTCGGAAACATGTCAAGAGTCCCTAGGTAATAAACATACTAAAACCCCGGGACACTAGGAGGAGCCCCGGAGTGGGGGGAGGGGGGGAAAGGGTCCATTTTTTCATTTTTCGCTTAAATCTCAAAAACGGTACATGTTAGAGAAAAACTTTCAAGGAAAAGTTGAAAGGCCATAAAATTATCTACAAGTTGTACCTAAATCATTTTTTCCTATATCCTACCGTTTCTGAGTTACACGCAGTAAGAAATGATTTTGGCTCAAACAATTTCCCCATACTGCATACCCATGTTTATCACATCAATCGATCAAAAAATATTTCTTTCTTCCAAAAAACTCAAATGTGCAACTTGTGACCGGTACTGATAGATTGCTCTTAATTAGGTCTATAATTGGTAAAATAAACACATTCCTCCATGGAAGCCTTTAGGAGGAATCGATTGTCAAAATATTATATTAGGGTAGTTTGAGTTACTGAACTTGATCTTTTTATTTTTTTCTTCCAAAAAACTCAAAAGTGCAACTTGTGACCGGTACAGATAGATTGCTCATAATTAGGTCTATCATTGATAAAAATACCAGGTTCCAGAGGCGTTTACGGGGAATTGAATTTTATTAGGGTAGTTACGATACTTGAACTTTTTAATTTTTTCTTCCAAAAAGCTCAAAAGTGCAACTTGTGACCGGTACTGATAGATTGCTCTTAATTAGGTCTATCATTGGTAAAAAAAAACACATTCCTCCATGGAAGCGTTTAGGAGGAATTGATTGTCAAAATATTATATTAGGGTAGTTACGCAACTTGACCTTTTTATTTTTTTTCTTCCAAAAAGCTCAAAAGTGCAACTTGTGACCGGTACTGATAGATTGCTCTTAATTAGGTCTATCATTGGTTAAAAAAAACACATTCCTCCATGGAAGCGTTTAGGAGGAATTGATTGTCAAAATATTATATTAGGGTAGTTACGCAACTTGACCTTTTTATTTTTTTTCTTCCAAAAAGCTCAAAAGTGCAACTTGTGACCGGTACTGATAGATTGCTCTTAATTAGGTCTATCATTGGTAAAAAAAAACACATTCCTCCATGGAAGCCTTTAGGAGGAATCGATTGTCAAAATATTATATTAGGGTAGTTTGAGTTACTGAACTTGATCTTTTTATTTTTTTCTTCCAAAAAACTCAAATGTGCAACTTGTGACCGGTACCGATAGATTGCTCATAATTAGGTCTATCATTGATAAAAAAACCAGATTCCACCATGGAGGCGTTTAGGAGGAATTGAATTTTATTAGGGTAGTAAGTTGGTAAAATAAAAAGTTTTCGAATTTTTCACCTTTCATGGGATGTAGCTCGAAAACGGCTGCGATTAGAAAAAAACGATTTAGGTACAACTTATAGATAATTTTATGGCCTTTCAACTTTTCCTTGAAAGTTTTTCTCTAACATGTACCGTTTTTGAGATTTAAGCGAAAAATGAAAAAATTGACCCTTTCCCCCCCTCCCCCCACTCCGGGGCTCCTCCTAGTGTCCCGGGGTTTTAGTATGTTTATTACCTAGGGACTCTAGACATGTTTCCGAAGAAACATCTTACGTTACTAACTCACGCACTCTAGACCCCCCTTGGAGGGACTCATTCAATGGACTACTAACTCGGTTTTGCTGAAATTGTATTTTACAAGAACTTTGGCAACAGGATTCACTACACTGTCTTTCATAAGGCCAAAAGGCACCCCCAGACTATTAAGTTATGAATTTGTAACTACTTAGTTTTGTGGGCTCGCTACTTGAAATATCTGTACCCTTTCAACTCTTTGACCAAGACAGACGAAAATTATGTGAATTGGATAGGTCGTACTACTTCTTTGAAGACTGTTCTCTTTGTGTGCCGTTTTTGCCAGAGGTAAGCTTCGAAATGCGATCTAGTCACGAGGCTACGGCATTCAGTTAATTAACGCCATTTGTAAATCCACGTAATAAATCTTTCATGTAGTTAATTAAGCAGTATTTTTGAATATTTTAAGGTTTTTAATTAAAGTTTTCTTGAATAGCATCATAGAGTAAGTAGCGACTTAGCAAATACTGAACCATGCTCAGTAAACGGATTTAAGAAATTTTCCCGAACAAACTTATCTCGGAAACGTCATTTTAATAGGGGCGATTTTCATTTCGTTTCAGGGATAATTTTCTATGCGATACTTAATCAGTTCCATTGAGTCACTCACGTCCTGAGAATATTATATTTAATTAAGTGTTAGATTTCCTCTTATTATAGACAGGCACAAGTCTCTCCTAGTTTGGGCTAGACGGATGTAATACTAATCTAGCCCTTTCGTATTTTCCACAGAATACTAGTGCTCTGTCGGTGCTACTCTAATGGCTCGTGCAAACAAAATGTTTGCCAAAACACATCCGGCTGACACGGAACCCGTTTTAAAACCCGGTGCAACGACCTTGTGCTGTGTTGACCCGTGAAAGGATGTGCGATAGAAATATTGCAAATAAATATTGGAATAACAGCACTGCTGTGCAAGTGGTGAACTGTAATGAATCTTGTTGGAGTTACTGGATTACTGGCATTCCAATGGCGGCGGTCCACTTTATTCCAGTAAAATATCCAACGCACAATTCCAATACTCGGCATTATGTTGCCATGGTTTTGTTTTTATATGATACCTTCTCAAGAAAGAAACCAACCCAATTACTTTATTGACGAAGGCTCATTAATTTAATGTAATTAATTACCTTCAAAAACATCATCAGTTCGTGATTCCACGCTCCCACGGAATATGAAGTTACTTACGCCATTACATACAAAACATGATTTTATCAGTTAAGGAGGGCATAAATTTATGTGCACAAGTCGCATCAGCGAAATAATAACGCATATGGTAAGCAATTAATAACGAAAAATTTGGTCTGACAAAGCTAGAACATTTTATTTATTTTTTGCTGTTGTGCGCTATCTAGCGTCTAAATCTGGAGATGACGGACTGCGGGCAATACACTCGTGTAAAGACACGAAACCGTTTTTGTGTAGCCTTCTGCCTTCTGTACAAGAAGTATTGCCCATTATGTGATTAGATGAGGTCTTCGTTTCGTTATGGTCGCCGAAAGGTTTAATTTTTTGATATACCACATTGTTATTGCGCAGTTGCCATTTTTAGTTTTTGCTCTCATAATTAATTTTGACTTGTATGTAATTTGATCCATTTGTTTACACGTTAATTATATGGTTAAGAGAACGAATGTGGTAATGACGTAGTGTTTTTAAATCTCAATTCAATAATAAGTGTTATTTATTTTTATAACAAGGATAAATTACACACTACGTTCACTAAACAGCAATTAACCGCTCACGTGTAAGCACAATGTTATACCAGGTTATACGTAGGTTTTTATCTTTTTTGTACACATAATACATACCTACCTAAAAGTATTTATAAAATAATATGATTAACGTATGAGTAACGTATTTGCTCACTTTTACATTGATAGTAAGTAAGTATATAGCGTGGTATGTGGTAGTATACTATGGTAGCACTAGCACAGAATACCAAATAGTATATAGTACCTAATCCAATTCGCATCCTAATACTACAGAGAGATGTTTTATTTGGTTGGGTAGGTTACGACTTTTACATGCACTAGAAAAACTCGAGTCTTTTTTTAAATATACGTGCTGACTGTAAGCGCATGATTAGAAACGGCCGGTAAAGTCTGAACGAATATGAAGGTCTATATAAACAAGATCCGTGCGATTCTCACGCGATTTTGAATACGCACTATTCCCACTGTGTCTAACAAGGCTAAAATCCAGCATCTTGAAATCCTGCACAAGTGCGAGTTTGTATGAAGTTTGCGGTTTGTTTATTGTAAATAAGTTTTGTCTCTCAAGTCGACACTTGGGTGTCTTAACTTCACTTTCGCTAAGTGAAGCTTTCATCGTAACTTTACAAAGCAGATTGAATACAATTATTTACTATGTATCAAAATAAGTATGTACTTAATTCAGTAACTTGAATGCTCTGCAAAAGTGAGTTTGAATGGGGATGTGATTGGAGATCGCGTATTCGCGTCTTTCTCTCTCGAGAGCTTTATCTACGCTTTCTAAAGCTTTAATATAAAAGTCTTTCTTATATTTACAACAGGGTTTTATAAACAATGTTTCATGTTATAAATATAAATATTACGAAAGTCACTACCAAAGTATGTAAAATAAATTAACAAACCTTAAAAGAAAAAAGAACACCAATTAAAGATTTCCATAAAGGTACATACTCAATCCCGCCTGCATTCAACAAATTATTTATGTTTTCGATACGTCGAAGGTTAATATTCGTTCACAGACCAGAATATTGTTTTGTTAACACCTTCTGGCTGAGCTTTATTTACTTTATCACGTAGGAGATCCTGCTTTCGTTTTAACTATTTTTGGTCTTGTAAAAGATCCATACAATAAATATTTACTTGATCTAAATAAAACGCAGAGGTCGTTAAAAAGAGTTGAATAAACTTCACATTTCAGTCTCAGTTTTAAGATAAAACGAGGTGACAAGATGCGCTGAAATCGATTAGGTGAATTTTCTTTATATGAAAATAGACATTCAGTCGAAACATGAAGGTCACCTGTGTCATATGTGCTTTCTAGTATGTCGATAGAGCAAGCAATACAAGCTTTATGCCTGTAACTACACATTAAACTGAAGAAATTGATGTCCCAGCTTAGCCTTGTATTTTATAGGACACTGATTGACGTGCGTCACGAATTTGTACATTATGTGTGATTATGTGTAACTTAATGATCAAGTTAATTACTTATCTGACATCAAGATACAAATAAGCTATTCGATCCATTGCAATTTGTTTTCAATTCAATTCACACGCGTTATCTTAGATATTGTGGTCAGCTTATGTTCTAAGTTTTGGTAGGTTTCCAAACTGCTGAGTTTTTTACCGCATACTTACTTACAATGATCCTACGTAATATGTTTATTATTTGATGAGTGAGATTTGTTCCTAAAGGCGATAACATTTCTGAAAAGAAATAATTTCGCAGAGCAACATAAAGGTAATTTATTGGAAGAGAAAATCAGTGAAATATCGCCAGTGTTCAAAGAAAATACTACCAAGGACGTGTTTCGATTGTCCAAATGATACTGTGATTTATTCTGATCGTAAATACTTGGATCGAATTGCGAATTGTATTTTGTGTGCGTTGAACGTCAGATGTTGCTTAAGTGGACTACTTAAAGACAAATAAACGCTATGAAAGTCTTGCCAATTACACTACAGATTTCGCTTTTGTAATGTGACTTGAATTAGACATAATCAATTAATTTAAAAATCTTTGCAGTAGCGTTGTAATTTTTTGTCCTATTAAAAACTTTCTATTGCTTATTGATTAAAGCTGTCAGCTCTCTTCATGCTTAATAACAAGTAAAGTGCCGGCGAATAGGACCTTCGCCATGGCCTTTCTAATTTGTTAATTTAATGAGCCGGCATCGTTGCTAAGCCGGTAAAAATAAACAGCGTGATTAATACGCAGTGGGCGCTGCGCAGACGGCGCGTCGCGGCACTGACCGTGACAAATTGAGGAGCAAGCCTCCCGAATGGCTGTTGCTGCTCCCAGGGTTGCCAATCTCGCCCTTAGAGTAAAACTGTGACGCCTAGCCTTAGAAGACAAGTCCGGTGAAGCTTGATAGCTCGATTTTGTGACACAAGCGATGGTAAATAAAAAAAAAGCCTTAGATAAAACTGTAGATTGAGATTTAAAAACTGTATAACTACAGTTTCTCCAATTTTTTTTGGTGAAAATAAATAAAACACATTTTTATTGAATTTCTCCACATTAGCTATTTAACGGTTAAATAATAAAAACTGTAGATTTGGAGACTTAATTAAAAACTGAAAACTATGGAGATTTAAAAAACTGAAGATCTACAGTTAAAACTGTAGGGTTGGCTACACTGTGCTTCACTGCCGAGCTCTCATTTCAATAGGCCGGTAGTATGATTGTATGAATTTGTATGTAAGCCCCCCGGAGCGATGACCCACGCCTAGCCAGCTCTCTACCTTACCCTATCAATCAGAGCGCTCTTTGCATTCACTATACTGAGAGTGCGCTCTAGTTCTAAATTCAGTACAGAAGTGAATGACTTATCGCCTGCACGGCAATCTCGAATCGATATGCTTCTTTCCGGTCTTATCGGACGTAAAGTACATACAAATACATACATTGAGTATAAATAAAAAGAGATATCGACAACCTCGAAGATAATTACAAAGCGATTGATTCGATTTAGTTTAGAATAAATGAATCTCATTGTATTTGGTTATATGTTATTGTTATCAAAAGGCCGTTAACAAGAGAAGTTGAGAAAAACCGGCACGTATTACAAACAGCAATAATAGCCGCTCTCATAGCTAAGGCCGTAGTTTTTATCGTGTGTAAAACAGTGAGATAAGATGTCGTATTGTGGTATGAATAGCCTCGCTGACGGCTATTGCGGCATGGGAACCAGGCTTTGCGCCGCTCCCCACTTGAAACCTATCGCAATGCACCGATAGGTTTTGCTAACAGTTGGAAGTTTCACCACCAGGTATTATTGCTAAACAGGGTTCGTTTACCCGAGACTTTTTCTTATATAATTTCACTTTCATACCTCCGTCTTTGAAGGTTTTGCGCCCACGTCCAAGTAAAACAAGTACTCGTATTGTCATGCGCATACAGAATGAAGCCATAAAACCTGGACGGTTTGCTGGATTCTGTATAAGCCGCTTCTTACAAGGTTTACACGTATTCACGCTAAAATATGCAGTTCTATT